>VWZX01006539.1:122671-351832 GCA_013399015.1 Galbula dea
GAGAGGAGAGGAGAGGAGGACTGTGAAAAGAACAACTTACCAGACAATCTCAAACAGAAGTACTAAATAGGAGCCAAGACAAGCTTAACCAAATTTAACTAGCTGGCTGTGGCTTTTGAGACAGAATGATTTACTCCTTTGATCTTGCCCATCATTCTTTTATTAGGATGTGATTAACAAAAAGAAGGCAAAAATCAGCTGCCTAGGTAATTAGGAGAAGTATGAACAGGAGCTGGGCTTGTTTAGCCTGGAGAAGAGGAGGCTGAGGGGAGACCTTATCGCTCTCTTCAGCTACTTAAAAGGCCATTCTAGGGAGGCAGGTGTTGGCCTCTTCTCCCTTGTGACTAGTGACAGGACTAGAGGGAATGGGCTTAAGCTGAGCCAGGGTAGGTTTAGATTAGATATTAGGAAGAATTTCTTTACTGAAAGAGTGGTTAGGTATTG
The DNA here is from genome assembly GCA_013399015.1 of Galbula dea. NCBI lineage: Eukaryota > Metazoa > Chordata > Aves > Piciformes > Galbulidae > Galbula > Galbula dea. The sequence continues at coordinate 123,116 of VWZX01006539.1, forward strand.
GAATAGGCTGCCCAGGGAGGTGGTGGAGTCACCATCCCTGGAGGTTTTTAAGAAGAGGATAGATGTGTTTCTTCAGGGGATGATTCAGGGACAAGAGTAGTGTAGGGCTATCGGTTGGACTAGATGATCTTGAGGGTCCTTTCCAACAGTGATGATTCTGTGATCTCTTCAGGATAACCAACTTACAAATGAGTTTATGAAACCTAGTGTAAACTTGTGAACTAAGCAGTTAGCTGACTCAGCTGAATTCTAATTTAATCTCATTGATTCTGTGTGGACTTGCTATACCATGGAATACCTTTATTGTCTGAATTATGCTTTGTATGATTTTTAGGAAAGACAGACTCTGAATAATAATCTGATTCATAACTTCAATTAATACCAAATCCAGAGTGTATTTTTACTAAGGCAATGTTCATTCATACAAATGAATTCATACCAGTTAAAGGTCTGGTCTCCTGCATAGCATAGAGAGATTATTTAGAACAATAGTAACCTCTTCTCAAACTTGAAACAGGCAATTGCCTCAGATGAATAGGGTTCATACTAGCTAATATTAGTTCAGTATACTGAAACAAAATCTTTTTTAATGCTTATGGCTAAAGATGCAAATGAACACTTCATCTGATTTATGATAACACCCAGGCATCTTGTTCTTCAGACACAATGAGATTTGCTTTTAATCACATTAAAATGGTTTCAGAACACTTTTTTTCCAGCAGTTCCATGGCTGAGGCAAAGAAATAACCAAGTGCATGAGTTCTCCTCCACTCTTTCCACAGATTGGGCTATAGCTCAGGGTAGCTCAAGGAGCTCAGGTCTCCCTTCAGTTTCAAAAGGCAGTTGAAAAAAGGCAGCTGTGGACAGATTTCTTCAACCATTCTGAAGAGCATTTTTCTGAACAAGAAATAACTCAGACACAATACTAAAATCTGTCCATCCAAACAGTAGGGGTCACTTAAGTGTATAGAGAAGCTTCATTATTTAGAAAAAAATCATCACACATTTGTTTTCTAGATTTCACATCACATTTCTAACTTTTTGTGTGTTAGTCTGTTTGAAAGTGACTTTAAACTGGACAGCTTCACCTTCCTTTCTAGGCTTTTTTTGACTACTGACAAAACAACAAAGGGTTTTGGGGGGGTTTTTTGATTTGGTTTGGTTTGGTTTTTGCTTTCAATATGTGGAGATGTAAAGGCATATACTTGAAAAAACTGGGTTTAATCCCTTCCCATATGCTCAGAAATTCATTTTTTTCCAATTTTGTACAGTATCTCAAAATCACATGCTTTCTGATATGAGAAATTAAGAATTGTCTTCTTATAGTTGATCTTTTTCTACTCAAAACATGAACTAGTTTCAAAAGCAATTTCATAACAGTGGGAACAGGGAAAATTAATCACAGATATCCTATGCACTGTTTCAGACCAAGTCATAAAACATTCCCATCCTTATTAGGACACAAACCAAGTTTTCTTCAAAACATTACTCAGAGTTACTCTGGAAACAAGTGATTTTCGCACCCACATAAGAAGACAAGTAAGAATGCTCATGAATATTTTGTTTTCTCTGGGTCAGAGCCTATCCCTTTGGCTTGTTCAACTACTTGGATATACTTGTGTCAGAATTAACAATTCTGCACTCAGTTTTATCAGAATAGTTTTAGAAGCCAGTTCTTCTAGAATTAAATCTTTAAAGAATATTCTTTACAAAAAAAAGAGTACTACTTGGACATTTAGGTATAATTATTCTTAATTGTTCTTAACCACTGCAGTATTTTAACACCATTTTATGTCTTTCAACAGTTCAAGGACTCCTCTGTGGTATTTAGTGCTGTAAGATAGCATCCTGTGATGATTCCAACTCTACTAAGTCATCTTTGAATGAAATGTACTTAAGAAATAATCCATAATGTCACATAAGCCATGGTTGTAGAGTTACAAGTTATGTATTCATATATACTTCTACAATAATTCTATATATAATATATATATTATATAAATATATTAATAATTATATATGATATATAATAATGTAATATATGTAATATAGAGAATTTATATATATAATTATATAATTAACCAAGCTGTTCAGGAGGATCATTTTCACAATAAACCAGCCAGTGAAAGATCATTATGTGGACTAAAATGGGAACAGAAGCAAGAGTATCTTTTGCTTAGAGACCTGCTTTTCCAAAGGAATGTGGAATATTGTTTCTAGAAGCCTTAACTTCAAGGAAATTAATGCCTACATTAAGATAATGTAGTTGCTATATATTCATACATCTTTGTGAGATGTCAGTTAAATAAAAAGACAGTCTCTGCTGTGTAAACCTGCTAACACCTTACTAAAAGACATGGGGTTTCTAATAAATTGGAAAAGGAAAGCACAGTAAGCTCCTGACAAAGTGGAATGGAGTATTAATAATAACAAAAGTGTTGTTTAAAAGTTAATTTATTTAAAGTATTATGGAAATCTTTTTATCTTCACTATATTATGCAAAGAATTCCATTCAGAAACTCAGAAATAAAAGTAAGTTTTCTAACATACATAAAATAAATCAAAAGTTAGACTTCTAGCAATAGGTTTATTTATAACAGAAATAATTTGCTTTACAAAATGATTGTAAGATTCTGTGCACACTAAGCCAGACAAAATGCAGCTATATGAATAGTCAGCAGGTGGCCTGTTAATACTATTTGTTATATCAACTTATTGAACTCATCAACATCACTTTTGAAACTGGACCCCAAGTTCTCACTGGCAGTGGATCATAAATACAGTCTCACATCATGTGGGGTATCTGTCTTTCAAGCAATTACAATATCTTTATCAAATCATAATATCAATAAATTCTATTCCATTACAATAGAATAATATCATATAGCCAAGAACATTTTTTTCTTATCCTATCACCAGATATTTTCTGAATTTAGGATTATTTTCTGAATTTAGGATTATATAATTAATTAGTGGGATTTCTGAAAATAGAAACAGTGAAAACACTGTTTTCTAACAAAAAAAATGCAACATGAACTGCTACAAATTCATAACTGTTCTCATAATACATTCATAATGCTGATAATTATTAAAAGTTACTGAAGCTGTCTTTACCAGTTTATCCTATTGCAGATATAATTTCACACAGTGATTTAAAAATGGTTTTCAGCCTTGAAACAGCATAATCCTTTTCCAAATTCCTAAATAAATAATAAGAAATAACCATTTAACAAATTGCCACTCTGAAAATTTTGAACACTTACCTAGTTATGCTATGTGAGGATCCTACTACACCTGTAAAACAACCTGTGTGTAATAGAGTGTTAGAATTATTACTAACTAAGAGTTGTAGAAAGGGCAGAAAAGAAAAAGCCATCTAGGTCTAATTTAGCCATATAGTTCAAATACCATCTGTTTTCTACTCTTCAGTACTTTTGCTGGGTATTTCAGATTGTTTTCCTCCTTACCATCAGCATGATAGCAAGCTATATTTTGTCCCTGAAGAGAAATATAAAAATTAAACAGTAAACCCACAAGCTTAAGACCCCTTACCTTCTGGGTTTGCTGGGCTCCTCTTGCTTCTCAGTGTTACAGACACATGTGTAAACAAGAGAATTTCCTGCATCCTTTTCTCATCTGCAAAGTACTGGGACTTGGCCAACAGGATTATTTACAGCATTAAGGCCACTCCACAGTAATGTGAAAAAGATTCTCATTGGTCAGGCTGTATCAAAACTAAAACCACATTTTTCTTTTAAGGACAAGTAATTTATCCAAAATAAAACTTTTTGTCATATTCTTCTTCACTAAGTATTATTTTATTCAGTTTTTATTTCTCTTTCCCTTTCTAAACCAAAGACTGACCCTAGTCCTCCAAATATTATGTATAAACTTAAATTAATTGTTCTAGTCACAGTAGTTAAGCACAAATACTCTTCTTTTCCGGGTTGAATGGATTCTTATGCCACTACTTGCTCTTAGTATACCTCCTGAGTGTTAAATATCCTATAATGCTAGTTTTCCCCTCTGCATGACTGTAAATCATCTAGGTAATACATGTATTTTCATAATTGACTCAGTCATTAGCCAGAGGATATTGGACATTATTATGAAAAATTGTAGTATTTTAGATTAGGCTAATTTAGATTAGAATTTAGAAAAGAACATGGTGAGGAAAGGTAAAAAAACCCCATGGATTTTGAAAAGCTCATTCCTGAAAAATGAAATACCTTTGCATTAAAATTTAGAGTTGCAGTATTAGAAGTGTGACACCAGTGTCTCCAGGCTGATAGCACAGGCCACCTAAAGAGCAGGTCCTCAAGGCATAAATCTGGCAGAGTTAGACACAGCTGAAATTAGTTGCCATGGCTCTAAAAAGCTAAATATTTCTAATGAAAACACCCTCATCATGTACAGAATACTTACAATTCCTATCATGATCTCAGAATGAGAAGCCAGATTTCCTTACTCATAGCTTTAAGGAACATATCTCTACCTCCCTACTATCATCTCACTAACTCTCAACAGCAACCTAGAAGGTAGTCTTTTCATCATGAATAATACCTATGGCTGCAGAACTCTTCACTTCAATAGGGAGATTGTCTGATACCAGGACTTTTTGATTATTGTTTTTTTAATATAATTTCCTTTGTGAAAATGAACAACCAAAACCTCTCACTACCATCAATTACATGGATGTTACATGGTTCTCTGACTTACAAAATCTTTTCCACTCCCAGGAGACAAAAGACTCAGTGAAAAAGATAAAAATAACTCCAGGCATTTCTCTTAAAAAAACCCCCAAAACACAACAAAACCCCTCACAAACAAAAAATACCCACAACAAAACAAAGGAAAAAAGTACCCCAAATAAAAGCAAAACCCTTAAAAATCTAAGCAAAAAAACCCCACCAAACACCAAACCCACACACATAAAGAAAAACAAACTCAAACAAAAAACCCCAACCCAAACCAAAACCAAACCAAAAACCCCACCACAAGAAACCCCAAGTCTGTATCAAATTAAAAACAACAGAAGAAAGACAACAAAACCCAAATCCAATAGCATAGTAAGAAAATAGCTACTTTATGCATCTTCTGTGATTTCTTTAGTAACTACACATATCAGAACTCCCACTAGAATATTCTCAGGCTACTTTCCATTGGCCTTACTGTAGGAAATGAGGAAAGGCTGAGGGAGCTGGGTCTCTTTAGCTGGGAGAAGAGGAGGCTAAGGGGTGACCTCATCTATGCTTTTAAATATGTGAAGGGTGAGTGTCAGGAGGATGGGGTCAGGCTCTTCTCACTGAAGCCCATTGACAAGAGGCAATGGTTGTAAGCTGAAGCTTACAGAAGGAGGTTCTGTGTGAATACAAGAAAAAATATTTTCCCAGTTGAGGTACCAGAGCACTGGAACAGACTGTCCAGAGAGGTTGTGGAGTCTCCTTCTACGGAGAGATTCAAGACCCATCTGGACACATTTCTGTATGACTTGGTCTAGGGAATCCTGCTGCGGCAGGGGGGTTGGACTAGATGATCTTTCGAGGTCCCTTCCAGCTCCTAACATTTTGTGATTCTGTGAAATCAATTCACATTTTAATAATCAAGTTACATACTCATCATAACTTACATAGTATGAAATTCCTTTGTAACTAAACACATTTCAACCCCTTCATGAGACACAGAACTCACTTTTCACCATTCTTTATTTACTGCAACCTCTGAATGCATCCAAGAAGCCCATACTCCAATTTTATTTCCAAAGTAACTGAGGCACATTCATTTTATCTGAGAGGAAGAGAAGTAACTTTGACCACAACTGAAAATATCTTCTCAAGTGAAGATCTGTAACAGAGAATTATTATTCAAAAGTATATATTGAAAAGAAAAGGAAATGTGTCAGTACAACATGTGAAGGAAGTTTGCACTGTTGGAAAGTACTGTGAGGTTCTCTACTGAGGGAAAGTAGCATGAACCTGACCCATCTATGGTGATAGATTTGATAAGCAATTTAAAATGTTTATTGAAAACAATAAGTGGAATAGTCAGCTATTTTTATATTGTTACTTGCAAATATATTTTTTCTTTTCAGTCTCATTTGACCATTGACCTAGCCCCACCACTGCAGTAATTACAGAACAGATGTTGCCAGCATGCAAGCTTGTTAACACATGACCTTTACATTGGAAATTGAATTGGATTCCTAGAAGTCTCCAGGTAGGTAAATAATTTTTAGTAAGTTGATATTAAGAACATTCACATACTCATCAAGAGAATGAGACTGTGGTCATTATTTTCTGTAAGCACCAATAATCACAGACTGGTAGGGGTTGGAAGGGACCTCTGAGGATTAACTTGTCCAACCTCCTGCCAAAGCAGGTTCACGTAGATCAGGTTGCACAGGATCACATCCAGGCAGGTTTTGAATAGCTCCAAAGAAGGAGACTCCACAACCTCCCCAGGCAGCCTGTTCCAGTGCTCTGGCACTCTCACAGGAAAGTTTTTCCTTATGTTTCCTTATCAAGAACATATGTTTTGACACATGGAGTTAGCTGTCAACTGGACTGTTGCATCCCTGAGTAGTGTGGGATAGTCTCCCTTCATTTGAATACATTTGAATTTTGGCATCATGTCTGACCTGCTTTTTCCAAGATCCACAGAGAAGCATGAGCAGAATATGAAAGCCAAATTTTGATTTTTTAAAGGTCAAGACTCATCCCTTTGGGGTTTCAAAGGAAGAGATCTGATCCTTTTCAGGATTACTGAGCCAATGAAGAAGATTATTTAATTTGTCTCACAGGAGAAAGTTAGAGCAAGCCTTTTTCAAAATATAGAAGTTAACAATATTTACTATATTGATGCAATTTCCTTAGCAGATATAAGATATTAAATTACATTACTGTTCAAGCCAAAACCAATAAAGCACTTCCAAGGACAAACAGTAATAAATCAGAACATTCTTAATAAATAAATTGGAAAAAAGAAGGGGTATAAAGCACTAAAATTGTAACCTTTTGCAACTGAGGTTCCTCTAGTACTTTCAAAAACCACAAGTTCACCCATTTTTCTTTGTTGATGCAACTTGGTTTTAATTTTATTTTGTATTATTCCACACAATTTCATACAAGTGAAGCAATAAACATCACAATGAATTTGAAAATATAAAATCATCCTTTACTGTACCTCACCCCAGACATGCTCCCTCAGACACTGAAAATAAAAGGAAGTACTTTCAAGGCATCAAGGAGGAGAAGACAGGGGCAAAAATGTCATATAATTTTTAATCTCATCTCTGCAGAAGCAGCAGCACCAAACTTAAATTAAAAAAATGGGAAACCTGGGAAGTTATGATTACTTATAAAGGGATATAACAGTAAACCAACACCACCAAAAGCTAGACACCACCAAATCTCATGCATAGACTTGCCAGTGTGGAAAAACATGATGTAGCTCTGTTTGTTTGATAAACAGACTAAAAAGAAGATACAGTTAATGTAATTATTTTCCTAAATATCTCTCTAAAATTAGAAATTCAAAAGAGGGATAATGATTTTGTCCTCATTTTCTTCTAGTTTCTAGCATGCATTAAACAAGCAACCATAACAACAGTTTGCTTCTATAGCTTTTCAATTCAGTAGTATTAATTTGACATCACCCACTAGCTATACTAACCTAAGCAATTAAGTAGTGATCTTTTCAGCCAGAGCACACTGCTGACTCATATTCAATTTGCCATCAACCAGGACCCCCTGGTCCCTTTCTGCAGTGCTGCTCTCCAGCCTCACCTTCCCCAGTCTAAACACACATCTGGGGTTGCCCTGTCCCAAGCGCAGAATCTGGCACTTGCCCTTGTTAAAATTCATGCCGTTGGTGATTGACCAGCACTCCAATTTGTCAAGGTCCCTCTGCAGAGCCTCACTGCCCTCAAAGGAGGAGTCAGCAGCTCCTCCCTGCGAACTTACTTACCACAATGTTCTGGTTTGGGTTAGAACAGAATTAATTCTGTTATTATTTTTACTTTTTAGCCAAAGCTCTTCTAAGTAACTGCACTTTCTGAAACTAACAACATATTTTTACAGACACTGCCTACTTCTAGCAGTGATAAGACCTAATGTTTAGATTTACTCCTAGGGATTGCTGTGCAAGCCAAGATTACTGATGAATTTTGTTGGGGGGTGCAGAGTAAAAGCCGCACCTTCAGGGAGAAGCAGACAGGACAGGTGACCCTAAACTGACCAACTAAGTATGCCATTCCATACACATCATATTCAATATATAATTCAATATATTCCTTTTCTTCTCCTGCATTTCAATAGTCAGCATCTGAGGATAACTCTGTTTTGCCCTTGATCCTGATTCAGAAGTTCCTGTGTCCATTACCAGGATCAAGCCCCTGAGCCTAGCTCCTGTCTGCTCCTGAAGCCTTCTGCCTCAGTATTAGTGGTGACGGTGATGTATTTACCACCAAGGGGGTTTGGTTTCAGCATTGGGTTTTGTACATATTTATATATATTTCATTTATCATTATCATTATCATTAAAGTAGATTTAGATTTATTTTCCTATCCATAAGTCTCTCTCTCTCTCTCTTATCCCCTTTCCCTTCCAGGGCAGGGGAAGGAGGGAAGAGAGAGTAATAGGAAGCATCAGTCATTGGGTTGGTGGTTGGCTCAGCCCTGACCCTCAACATACAAGTACAATAAGGTTACTATAATAAGATGCAAGCACCATGTACTAGAAGTGATTGTAAAAGACAGTTGACATTAACCTAAAGACATGAAACTTTATTATAGTTTTAAAACACCCTGCTATGGGTACTAGAAGTAACTCCACATCACAGGGAATTATTTCTCCTGAGGTGATTGAATTTCATTTTGAATGTTTATGTTCAATGGGAACATATCAATGGCAATCCTGAGTCCATTTTAAACTGTATTATCCATAATAATGACACTAGAGCTTTAGCCATGTCGTTTTGTGACTTTTTACTGAAATGAAGAAGAGACTGCTTATTTCCTGCATTCTGGGCTTGTCAGGGACTTATCTTTCTTTATCTAAAGGAGTACTACAGGCTCGTGTATACATTAAAAATATTTACTCTCTCATTTGACACTTTCTTTTACATTTTAACTTCTTCACCTTTTTCAGTAACAAACTGCTCAGCCCAATCTTGCACTGCTTCAGAGTGTCCTCTCACCAATGTATTCTGCTTAATCTAATTATTTCTTTCTATTCTTAGTGGCTTTCCATCATGTTTAAGCACAGGACTGCCCAGCAGAAATGAAAGGATGAACTTTCCCAACATCCAAGATCCTATCACAGATAAGCCAAAGAAATACTGTTTAACTTGACCCAAGTTGATGGCTAGCTTTTCCTCTAAACAAGAAAAAAAGGACAGGAGAGCAAGAGAGAAATGGAATAAAGACTTTCTGCAGAAACTTTGTTCATTAATGCAGCTCAGATAATGTAACCAGCTACAAGGATCATTTAAAAAAATCTAAAAAATTAGTAATTTAATCCCTCATAATATTTGGGATAGTTAAATGAAGGTGGGAATAACATCTGGAAAGTGTGTGTGCAGGGTGGAAACTAAAGCAAAGCAGCCAAATTTATGCATGAAAATATCTGTAAGTAAGGATTCCTTCACCCTTACAGCAGCCTCTTTGTTTGTATTTTATTGTATAAAAATTCCTAAAAAGATAGTTTTCTCTTACAGTGCAAGCCTCCACTCCAAATATTCTTTGGTGAGGCTTTTCCATTCCTTGTTCTGCTAAATCTCTATCCCTTGCCTAAAGAAAATCAGTGCTAGAGTTGGTAGAGGTCATGATCTAACACAAAAGAACTTCTGTTGTCCACCCTTCATGATTTAGCTATGAAGACTCAGGTGTAATCATCACTAAAAACTGTGTTGTTGTAAATCAAAAACATGCTTCAAAAATACAGATTTACAATGAGAAGAAATATGCAAGCAAATTCAGATGTCATAATTACAAACAGAAACCATCAATAAACTAATTTAGTAACTCAAGCACACTTAGATTTCTGATCATTCAATTTTTTTACATGAGGGGTGGCTACCATCAGTCTGTCATAGTGAAAAAGCCTTACATCTTTTAGTGCCTGATAAGTTCTACTGTTCTACAAACAGTGACACAGGATTAAGACCTGGTTAATACCTAAACAGGTCACCTGCTTTTCACTTGTCAGAGTTTGGAGATTGCATTGTGAAGGGATGATGGCATCAAATGAACTGGAAATCATCATTTGACTTCTCAAATAAGCAAAACAAGAAACATTCTAAGTAAGTGTTTATTTTTTTCTAATATATATATGGCATTTAGAGAATCAACTACAGTTCTGCTCTCAGAGCACTGGATATAATAATTAGGTTTTTCTTTCCTATTGGTTTTAGTAAAAGTTTAAAAGAGGAGATGCATAGAATCATAGAATTATCATAGAATTATCAGGATTGGAAGGGACCTTAGAAGTCATCTAGTCCAACCCCCCTACAGTGAGTAGGCAATCTCCAACTAAACCAGGTTGCCAAGCACACTGTCCAGCCTTGCCTTGAACACCTCCAGGGATGGGGCCTCAATCACCTGCCTGGGCAACCTGTTCCAATGTTCCACTACCCTCATGGTAAGGCACTTTTCCCTAATATCCAATCTAAACCTGCTCTTCCCTAATTTAAACCCATTACCCCTTGTCCTATCATTACAGGCCTTTGTAAACATGCCCTCCCCAGCGTTTTTATATGACCCCTTCAGGTACTGGAAGGTGACTATTAGGTCCCCTTGAAGCCTTCTCTTCTCCAGACTGAACAATCCCAGCTCCCTCAGCCTATCCTCATAGGGGAGGTGTTCCAGCCCCTTGATCATTTTAGTAGCCCTCCTTTGGACCCGCTCCAGCAGGTCTACGTCCTTCTTGTGTTGAGGGCTCCAGAGCATGACATCAGGTTATTTAAAATCAGCCATATGCTTTTGGTTTTAAGCTGTTCTTCTTTATATGCATTGAAATCTGACATCTGGCTAATAAATAATGAATTCAATAAATCTAAATGAAATTGTAATTTGACCTCTAGTCCTCAGTTACTAATTTTTCCAGTTTCAATGTCACATGTAGTTAGAAGATATCTTACATGTTCACAGGTGGCTTGTGGTCTCCAAGGCCAAGTTACACCATTTCTGCCTTAAAGCTAGGAAACCACTTTCAGACTATGTTTATTTTACTTTATCTCATCTAAAAGATTATTATTTTCCAAATCTCAAAATTCTGAGCACTGTATGGAAATGGCTCAACAAGACTTAATTAGAAAGCAGAAAGATAAAGAAACTGGAAAAACTGCTTTCAGCAGATCATAATCCTGTAGATGTTTGATTTTCATGATGAATGAGAACACCTGCATTGGTATTATCTTTTACTACATTTCCTGCTGCAGCTGTCCTTGGGCAGCTGTGGGAAGATTCACCAACTGTAGATCCTTTCTGGAAGGGAAGGGAGGACTGGCCAAAGTGCCTTGCACTAGAGCTGTAGGTTTCTCCACAAGGACAGAAAATTACTTCCTTCCAATCCTCTTCTGATCACTTAATAGTTCCCCTTAGTTCTCTCTGACTTGTTCAACATCTCTAGATAAAACCAAGCAGAATTATGAGAAAATTTCCTCTTCTAAAGGTCATTCCCTGTTTTTTTTCCACAAGACTGAGCACACAGTTAATTTTTACCAGTAAAGTAAGTTGTTTAACTTCTTATTAAAAATGATTCAGCGGTAAAATTATTGTGGGACAATTCTCAGCATATGTGTTATGATTTCCAAACATGCTAAAACATCAGTTCTGCCACCTTTCAAAGATTACACTTTCTATTTTTTTCAGATATTTTTTGCATAACTACATCCATACATTCTGGGAGGGATACATGTTTCCAGGTAGTTAGAATATATTTTGTTTCAACTTGACTCTATGTGGCTCCTGCATGGAAAAAGATCAAATCAGCTTCTCTATCAGTTGTATGAAACCTTTTTATGGCTTATTTAAAAGAGTACTGATTGGAGCTGACTAGTGAAGCTGAGACAATAGTACAGGCACTTGGGCTGAAGAATAACCTGCTTCAAATGAAGGGTAGCAAGGAAATATTGATAAATTGTTAAGTAATTTTGTAAATCATTTATCCATAATGATGTTCAGAATACTTAAAAATGAATTTTGCTGTGGAACACTATGTAGCTTATGTGCTGAGTTGGACTGTACTATCCAAACTCAACATTACTCTATGATCATATAAAGCTTTTGTACTGTCAAAATAAGCTTAAAAATCAAATCACATATAGTGAATAAACCAGAACTCTTGCCTGGTTCATTTTCAGAAATGAACACTGTGAGCAGACTGTGAAGAGGGATGATGTACAGATGTTGTACTTAGTGACATGGTTTAGTGGCATGATGGTGGTAGGATAGGTTGGACTTGATGATCTTAAAATTCTGTGATTCTATGATTCCACGAACAGTCTTATTCACTAAATTCCACTCAGCCTGAACCTGCTGTGAGACTAGGACAACACAGAGGTATTTGAATGATAATTCAACCTGTGTGATGTAAAGCACAATTGTTATGGAAACTTCCAGCAGACCTTGGCTGAGGTGTATCACATGTGTAGGAAATAATAGATCTCAAATATTTGTCCACGAATCTCAGCAGAAAAAACCCAAATCTCTACAATGCAGACTTACACAAAAGCAAACATATCATTATTCTTATCTTCCCATAGAGAAACCAAAAATGTATTACAGAAATCAGCTTAATTACATATATGAAATTAAAAAGATGTAATTGTCTTTGATACATTTGATAGTTATCTTTTATCATCATGGCTTGATTCTTGGCCTTGACTTCATCCTTGCATTCAGAGACATGAAATTCAAAGCTAGACTTTGTATAGATTGAACTTATGATGAATCCAGTGCCTTAAACCATTCTATACTCTGCTCTTTTGCCCATTTTTTCCATCTCTGACTTTGTTGGTTTTTTATTCTACTGGCTTCTTGGCTCCTGTGCTTTTCTCACAGTAACTCCTCTCATTAATTGCTATGTGAGTCTCTGCTGTGGGGTTCAGCCATCCGAGTTTCATGGCCCTCATTTGCGTGGCCCCTCTGCCCAACCTTGGCTTCAGTTCACTGAGAAAATTCTTATTTAGGTGTGAGAAAGCAGCCAAGCTAAAATTAGGCAAGATAAGGAAAGTAAAAACAGATGGAAGTGCAACCATTGAAGCAGCAACAGTTAACAGCTCCAGGACTCAAAGGGAAAAGTACTGACTTAAAAATGTAAGACAGTTTCCTTCTGCTAGCTCCAGGGAACTGGAAGACAGTCACTCAGCAGAAGCAGGGCAGGTCAGCCTGTTTGGAGGAGCCTGGCCCTCCACCAGAGAAGGGTTACAAGTACATTAGTACCTAACCTAGGATCTTGCTAGTTCCAGCCTGTCATGCATTATCCAGCAAAGAAACCCTTTGTACCCCTCACTATATGGTTACAGAGTCTTTGCTCATGGTGAAAGCTGCCCAAGTTAAGTGGTTAAGTTTTGTTCCTGACATACATTTTCAGTGAAAAACATTTTGCTAAAAAATATTTCTTTGGATTTGGATTTGTTGTGGGTCTTCCATTAAAATAAAGCAGAATAAGGCATGATAGCTCTGGAAAACTGGAGTTTTTAGAAACCATGTATTTATCTAATAACACTATGGAAATATCTATATAGAAACTAATTTTATTTACTGGCACCCATGTTCTCAATGTAGTCAGTTAATAAAAGTACATCTAAAGAAGCATGGAATGACACAAACCATTCTGATGAAATCTTGTTAAGAATTCCTGCAGGTATCTGGAAACATAAGACTCTTAAAATGTCTGAATGCTTGCAAATTTATGTTAGCACACTATTTCCCTGTCTTAAAACTTAAGACCTTAAGACACAGTGGCTGTGACTTCACAGAAAGAAGGTAGAGCAGATTATTTAATTCTGTCCTACTTCAGAGTCTGGCCTCTCACATTTTCCCTGATGTTTATGGATGTTTCAAATTCCTCCATATTATATCCATTTAGCCATATTCAAACTTCTGTATTATGAGGTTTAATGATAAAACTATTCTTATAAAGACAGATGCCATTACAAATACAAAAACAAAATAAAACAAACCCCTGTATTTTATAAGCAATGATATCAGGGGAAATCTAATATCTGCAATAAAGGAACAACAGAAATTATAGAGGGTTTTTTTATGTGATGTGTCAACTTCTCCCACATTCCTTTTTCATTGCATAAGAACTTAAACTCCATAATATTTTTTTCCTTTTGGTATTGGTAGTATGCAGAGAATATCTATAGATTGTACATAATATTGACATTTAATTCAAAGCCAAAATAAATCTTCCCAGTAATTTTATGTTTAGATTATGTGTTCATATTATTCAGAGCTAATGTTCTGAACAGCTTAAATGTTCTCTCATGAGACTTCTCAATGGAAGGGATTAGAATGTGCTTTACAAACATTAGATCCCACAACAATCTTAGAATAATATTTTTGTGTCTTTGCAGGTGAAGTAAATGCATGTCACAGAGGAAGTAAGGAACAGATGACATGGAATTCAGACTCCTAGGCTATGTCAGATTAGAATCTTTCAAAACATGTGCAGAAACCCAAATCTTAGATACAGAAGAAAAAGGAAGTGCCAAAACAAGCAAACAAATTTGAAAGAACATAAATCAAAATGATGGGATTTATTAAAAAGAAAAAATCCCAGAACCTCAAACAAGATTGTAGCCTACCAGAACATAATGTTTTCAGATGAATAAAAGCAGAATAATTCTTCATTTCAAGGTCCCTTCCAACTCCTAGCATTCTGTGATTCTGTGAAGAATCAGAACAGAATAACAGTGTTCTGGTTTGAGTTAGAATGGAATTAATTCTATTCAGTGATTTTATTTTTCAGCTCAGCCTCTTCTAATTAACTGCACTTTCTGAAGCTGGCAACATGTTTTCACAGACAATGCCTGCTTCTAATAGTGATAAGACCTGCTGTTTAGAACTATTACTAAGGATTGCTGTGCATACCAAGATCACTGTTAAATCCTGTGTACCACATTGTGGGTGCACTAAGCAAGAGGTCACACCTGCAGGAAGGAGCAGAGAGGACAGGTGACACCAAACTGTCCAATAAAGTGTTCCATTCCATACATGTCTTATTCAGTAAAAAGCTAAGGGATCATGAGAGTCAAGCTCTCTCACTCTTCTCTATTCTTCAATGGCTGGCATCCAAGGAGGACTCTGTCCATTCTGCCTTCAATCCTAATCCATGTGTTCCTGAATCCAGTTCCAGAATCAAACTCCTGAATCTGTTTCCTATCTACTGCTGAGTCCAGTCTGGGACTTTTCCCCAGTGCCTACCACAGCATCAGTAGTGATGGTGATGTAATTGCCATCAGTGGACTGGATTCAATATTTGTTTTGTATACATTTGCATATATTTCATTTTATTGTTACTATTTTCATTAAAGTAATTTTAGTTTTCTTTTCCAGTCCATAAGTCTCTCTCTCCTATTCCCTTTATCTTTTCCTTCATGAAAGGAAAGGGGTTAACAGGGAGTGTCTGTCACTCATTTAGTGGCTTTAACTCTTGACAAACAAGACCCCTCAAAACTATTTTACCAGATATCTCATTTTGCCCCTTATTGTGTTAGCTCTTCCATGTTCTGCTTCTGCTAATAATCACAGGATGCTGACATGTGTACAACTAGTTCCTGCCAATCCAAGCAAACTGTAGTAACCATACTGCAATTTATGATCCAGAAATGTTGACAGACTGGTCCACAAGCCAACAAAACATTACTTTCTTTTGCAGCTTCAAAGCCCAGAAGGAGGACATAGAGTTCTGTGAAAATCAGTGGGATGCTGGAAAGCTAAGGCAGGAGCTAAGCTGTTCATTACAAAGTTCTGACTGGCCATCATTCCAGAAGGGATATCACAAAGCTAAATGCAACAAAACATCTGGCAGCTGGCTTGTTTTCTACACAGGCTGTAAAAAGTAGGCTGAGAAACTTTTTCTTAGGGGTCTCAGTCTGGCATCCAGCTGTGTGTCATTTTTATGCACTGCCAGTTTTGTAAAGCAGGAATATTTTATTCATGTATATTGTATTGTCTATTTAATTCTGTACCCTGTGCAGGTATTTTCCTGACAAGACAATTGTAACCTTTTGAAATGTTGGTATTTTGGGACAGCATTTAGAAAATCCTTCTGTAATTATACTTCTGACAATTATATGAGGTTGAAATCCTAAAAAGCTCTCTAATTGCTGTTGAAACTCTTGTCTGGGTGCCCTGATCTGAGTTAGAACAAAATTAATTCTCTTCAGTGATTTTACTTTTCAGATAAGTCTTCTCTAAGTAACTGCACTTTCTGAAGATATTGACATGTTCTCACAGACAGTGTCTGCTTCCAGTAGTGATAACATGCTGCTTATAGCTACTACCAAGGATTGGTGTCTAGACCAAGGCCACTGCTAACACTTGTGTACTGCTTTGGGATGCAGAGTAAAATGTTGTACCTGCAGGGAGGAGTGGACAGGACAGGTAACCCTAAACTGCCCAACAGGGGATTCCATTCCATATAGGTCGTATTCACTATAAAGCTGAAGGATCACAAGGGTCAAGCCTCTTCTTCAATGGGCAGTGTCCGAGGAGGACTCTGTCCTGAATCTGGTACCCATCTGCTACTGAGTCCAGACTGGGATTTTCCCAATGCCTGTAACAGCATCAGTGTTGATATAATTGCCATCAGGGGGTTGGGTTCAGTATTGGTTTTGTATATATTTTAATAATTATTATTATTTTCATTAAAGTAGTTTCAGTTTTCTTTTCCAACCCCTAAGTCTCGCTCCCTTATTCACTTTCTCTTCTCCTCCTGGAAGGCAAAGGGGGTCAGAGAGAGCATCTGCCATTCATTTAGTGGTGGCCTAGCCCTAGCCATTGACACTGACAAATACCAAATTTTTGCATGTGTAACTGTCACAAAACACAAAAAGGATGGATAATGTGTTAATTCTTTCAGATTAATTTAGAGAAAAATAGATTTTACTTTTGAACCATTAACTTTAATCCTAAACCTCTAACCTCAGGACAAAGGGAGATTACTGTTGGGCTAGTGTAGAGGAGAGACACAAAAATAATCAGAGGGCTGGAATGCCTCTCCCATGAAGAAATGCTGAGAGAGTTGATGTTGTTCAGCCTGGAGAAGGATATGGGAGACCTTATGCAGCCTTTCAATACTTAAAGGAAGAACAAAACTTTTAGTAGGGCCTGTTGTGATAGGACAAGGGATAATGTTTTTTAGCTAAAAGAGATTTAAACAAGATATAAGGAACTAATTTTTAACAATCAGGGTGGTGAAACACTGGCACAGGTTGCCAATAGAGGTGGTAGAAGTCCCATCCCTGGAAACATTCCAGGTCAGGTTGGACATGGCTCTAAGTAACCCGATCTAGCTAAAGATGTCCCTGCTCACTGAAGGGAGAGTTGGACTACATGACTTTTAAAGGTCCCTTACAACCAAAAGCATTCCATGATTCTGTAATTACAAAGCTAGGGCAGAGCAAAGGTCATCCTAGTGCAGCACTGGATGTCTACTGACAGAAAATGTCTGTCTCTGAAATAAAATTTACAGTACTTTTATGTTTACTAGGGTCTTTAAAATGCCAAGAATGATCTTTGTGGGTTCTGCTGTGTCCTTCTATTCAAAGAAAACAATCCCACTTGCACTCTGCAGCTCTCAGCTGCTGCCCCAGCAACGCTCCAGCAGGGCTGGTGTCCAGCTCCCACAACCCTGCTCTGCTGGATCACGTACCCAGAAACTTGCCTGGTGCCCAAGGCTGGGGTTGCCCCAGTGCCCCACAGCTGCCCTGCTCTTGGCTGTGGGGTGGGATGGGCCCTGGATGCCTAGCTCTGTTCTGATGGACCCCAGGGAAATCCATGCTGCCCTCCTGGCCTGCCAGGGCCACCAGCCCTTGCAGCAGTCTGAAAGTTTCACACTTGGTGTTACATAGTCTCAGAAGCTCAGGCTGTTGATGGATTCTCTTCTGCCCATGTGCAACAACAGAAAGATGTCCTGTAGGAAAGACTGTGAATGTCACAGAGCTTAAGTTCTGCATAAGCAGCTCTCTTTTTTAAAAAAGAAGTCAACTTTTCTTATGTGGAAAGTATGCAGAGAGAGAAGCAATACAGAAATCCTAATAGTAATCAGCCAAAGAGCTGTCTGGTTTTTATCACAGCTATTACATTAACACCCCACAATCTACTTGCATCCTGTTGGCTCTACAAATTTGTAACTTTTTAACATGTGTCATTGCTTACATGACACTACTCAGACTGCTAGTCATCAGGATGACAGAGAAAAGCTATGTAACACTTTATCAGCAAGGAACCATTACCTTAGAGACTATTAAGTCAAACAGTAACATAACTGAAAAGTCTGAAGTACCTCTACCTACTATTGCTAACAATCAATTTTCTTAATTTTTTTTTTTTTAGGAAAAAAGCCCCAGACACTAATGTGGAAGTGTGTTCTAGTTTAACTTCACATCTGCTGTGGGCTCAGAGCATATGAGACATAAGTCATTGACTCATTCCCATTGGGAGCCATTTCCTTATTGAAGGAGTGACAAGAATGGAAGTTTGCTCTCAGATCCTGGATTCTGCATCAAGTTAAAGAACTTCTTGCCAAATGAGTTGATGTAATTTCCAAATCATCATTTCTTTGGCTGCAACTGTCTTTATTAAAGGAAAACAGAACTTGCAGATACAGGCACTCAGTTTTTAAGGCCAGGTCTAAAAATGTGCAGGTAATCTTTGTTTTAAATGCTCTGATCAGGTCCTTAAGAATTCACTAACAGCTTGATTTGTCATTTCAACTTTTTGTCTGTCTACTGACTGAAACCAAAAGGTTCCTGTTTGCCAGGTAGCATCTGCTGCACACCAAAAATACTTCTAAATCTGTCTGACCACACTATTATGAATGTGTTTTGACTTAAATTTCATCATAAGCTATGTTAACCAACAGTAATTTAAAGCATATTTTTGTTGTTGTTTTCTTGTTCTTTCCTCCTCAATATTTTTGCTAGGAAATGACGTGGATAAGTTGGGGAGAAAATACTGTTAACTATCTCTTTATATTTCCTCTGGGTCTCCCCAAAACACCATGGGTCTGTTTTGGTTCCTATAGTCAGAATGATGGGCAAGTTCCCTGGCAGCCAGCAGAAGAGTAAAAATTAAAGTGTAAAAAAACCTAAATGCAAACCTTCTATAAGACATCTCCCTGGAGTTTCATGCATTTCTTTTGCATGAATTATTCTCTTGGAGTTTCAAACTATATCAAATAAGTGTTGCAACATGCAGAAAATCACTGCACTAGACACAGCAGAAATTCAGGTGTGAAAATAACTCCTCAACTGAAGTCCAATTGCAAGTGTTGCAAAAAATCACTTCAAAAGTGTCTGTAAACTTTCCTCAAAGAAAAAAAGAAAAATGAAAAAAGAAAAGACTGCATTAATTGGCCTTTAAAGACTGTCAAATTATGTCATGGGCACAGGTCTGACAACTGCCAAATGAAAAAAACCAAACCAACCAAACCAACTCCCCAAACCCAAAAAAATGAAAAACAAACCATGAAGATAACTTCTAATAAAAATAACTGCAATGCCAACTCTGTTTCATTAAGGTAAAAGTTGTAAAAATCCATTCTAAATTAGAGTAAGATTGTTCTTATTTTACCTGCATTCCTTGATGTGAACAGCATTCATTTTAGCTGCAAAAAATCAGTTTGACTCCCACCCACCTCCACCCTTAGTAAAATACAGATACCTGGCATTTAAAACTTACTTTGCACCACATACCCATGTGGAAAGAGTAGATGGGGATTTGTTTTTTACCTAAAAGTCAAACCTAGATGCTGGTTAAGAAAGCTATGGCTGGATGACAGTGCCTGTCCTCTTGCTTGCAGCTGCTTATAGCTGTGCCCAGCTGCATCACGAGGAGGTCATGAACCTAGCAGAGCTGTGCAAACAGGTCCCTGCTGTGGGTGGGTGTCAAGAGCTGCTGTGGCAGGATGGCTAAAGAGAAGGAAACTGGAAAAAGCTGTTGCAACACCAGAGGTGGTGCTCCAGGATCTGATTGACTCTTTCTGCCTGACAGTATAGGTGTGGTGTAAGAAGAGATCTAACGTTTGTATCCTGTGTAATTACCTTTTATGCTGTGTAATTACCTGTAATTGCCCATTATTTATAAAATGCCATATGTATGGAGTATTATTAGAACTTTCCTATGATAGCACAGTACTGTTTTAATCAGTGTTTCTACTGTAGAAAGCACTTCCTTATATACTAAAATGTTGGTTGATCTGGACATTAAACTGGTTCTGATGTAACATTTCGGTCATCATTTCAATCTCTTAAAACACACACATCAGAAACAAACCATATAAACTGAATGTGGAAAACATGAAAACCAAATCCTGACTATTCTAACACTAAATTTTGGAATAAACATATTTTCATTTCACTTAACCTACTGTATGCCCAAGTGTCTCCTCCATATAGCTCTGATAGGGAAGATACAAGAAAACTATCCATGATCAACTGTGAGAATCAATACCCAGTACATACTGGGTAATATGTAAATGCTCTCAATTTAATTTTCAAATGATGTAGTACCATAATGCAGGAGGTTCTAAATATAACTAAAATTATAAATATTGTAAATGATAAAGCAAACTTCAAAGTAAACCCAGACAAAAAGAGGAAATTTTCATTTGTGTGAACACATCCAAAGACCACCAGGTGTCTCTGTAATAAAAGTAATGTAAAAATATGGTTGTGGGTTTGGATTTTTTAAAATTCAGCCTCCAACCCACACCCTCCCCCCAAAAAACCTTAAGGATCAGTTCAAGATGTTCTTAAAACAAAAGTTATATGTAAAGGTGACATTTTAATACAGGATCAGGCCAAATTCTTCTCCCAGTGCCAGTGACTTTGGCTTGCAAAATCCAATAGCATTCCATTATTTGCAGAAAGAACAAACTTCAGGCCTGACAAATAGGATTTAAAGGATATGCAAATAGCTTTATTCAAATCTATACAAAGCTATATAAAATGCTCCTTTCACTTTAAAAGTTCTTCAAAGCCTACTGTGAACTGTCTGAGTAAGAGAACAGGATTATACTAATTTAACAGTTATTTGGCTATTCCCATTTTCTCCAGCATGGATTTTCCACTCAAGGTCTGACAGGGCAAATCGTTTTCATTGTCTCAGTCTAGACAGCAGCTAGATTAGGATCAAAGCAGATGCCAGCTCTCATTTGATCAGGCACACAGACACCACTTAGCTAACTGTGGTGTACAGACAACAAAATGCTGTGGAACAGAAATTCTCTGTATACAGTGAATACTTCTCATAGTTTATCCAGTAGAGATACTAGCAGCTTATTAGTTCTCTTAGTGATGGGAGCAGGAGGAGGAGGGAGAAAAAAAAAGTGAAATAGTCATGTCAGGATGTGTCATACAGCATAATATTTCAGTGAAATATGGGTAGGAAAAAGATACATCTGCCACAGGCCAGAGTCAGATACTTTAGAATTCTGTGTGAGGCCTTGACCTGTTTCTCTGTCAATAAGTTTGTGATATGGTAGCTGGCTTTTCCAAAGGGTTGGACGACTCTAGGAATCATTTGATGAATCCAACATGCTGTCTTCAGAACATGCTGTTAATTTCAGAAAGGGCAGTTACTTAGAAGAGCTTTACTAAAATTAAAATACACACAAGTGCACGAACACAGAGCAGACCAAAGTGAGGCAACTGCAGTGTTTGTTGCTGGTAAGGTCTATCATTAGGAGAAGAGACTTGAACACTGAAGTCAAAGGAACACTGAAGTCAGTTGTCACTGGAAAGAATCTATCCTTCTCCAACAAACACCTCAAACATTTTCATGTACAGCTGAGGAAAGTAACTCCAATACTCCCAATAAGGGAGTAACTCCAGTAACTCCAGTAAGGGGAGAAGAACATACATAAGAACTTAGACTGAAGAAGTCTAAACCAAAAAGGAACATGTGATCATGGAATCACAGAATGATTGAGGTTGGAAGGGACATCTAGAGGTCATTTGGTCCAACCCACCTGCTTAAGCAGGGTCACCTTGAGCTGATTGTTCAGGACCATATCCCAGTGGCTTTTGAGTACTTCCAAGATGGGAGACTGCTGGGCAGTGCACAGTCACCTTCACAATCACCAAGTGTTTCCTGACATTCAGAGGGAACCTCCTGTGTTTCATTGTGTGCCCACTGCCTCTGATTCTCTCACAGGCAACCACTGGAAAGAGCTTAGCTTTGTTCCCTTTGAACCCTCCCTTCAGGTGCATGTACGCACTAGTAAGATCCCCCTGAGCCTTCTCTTCTCCAGGCTGCGCAGACCCACACCTGCTTTAACTGAACGTTTCAAGGAAAATGTTTTCAGCTGGGTCACCTGCCCTTCCAGGACCCACAGACATGTACCAAAAGAAAGGTAAGGTAGTTGAAGACAGGAAAGACTTTAAGCGATTTCAAGGAACAAAGCAAGCTGAAGAGAACGATACGGACATTAAGTAGCACGAAGCAAGCCTGTGTTCTTCCTAAACGTGCTGAAGCAGGTTTGCTGTCATCGCACTATCGCTAAGTGCTACGGGAAAAGCTCTACCCATGGAAGGCAGCTGGCACCACGTCAGGTAGGACAAGTTTTTCTGCTGCAGCTCCGTTTCCAAGGAATCAGAGCACTGCTTTTACTGAAGGAGTCTGGCGAGCTCCAACCCTTGAAACCACTGAAGGGCTGACAACGTCCATCCACGCCACGTCCATTAGGCGTGTCAGAGCGTCACAGCTAGCCCCTCTGCAGCAAAGAAGGTCGCCTTTCAGTGCACGGACAGCCAGCACTCCACAATAAGCCGTGGCGACCGCTACTCTTTCCAAGCAGAAAACTCCCCGCCCACACTCCCAGACAACCGACAGCTGCCGCTACCGCTACCACCGCCCGCCTTCGCGCCTGCGCACTGGAGGAAGGTGATTGCCGCTGTGTGTTCTTTCCTCTTCCGGCCGGGCCGGGTGTCCGGTTAACATGGCAGCGGCGGGCGAGAAGCACTGGTGGTGGTTGCTCTGGGTGGCAGGTAGGGGCTGGGAGGCTCCCGGCCTTGCCGGGCTGGCGGCTGGCCTTGCGGAGAGGGGAAAAGTGAGGGGCTTCGGGGGCGGGAGAAGGGCTGAATGGAGCGGCTAGCAGCAGGAAAGGCTGGGGCGGTGGGAGAGCGTCCTGGGGAGAAGGGAAAGGCGCGCTGGCGGTGAGGTTCTTAGCTGGCGTGGGTTAGCACCGCACGGTTCGCTGTGGAGATCGCTCACGGTGCGCCTTTCCTTACTTCGCAGTGGTTGCACATGTGGTGGCATCAAGTGCGGGTTTTGTGGAGGATCTAGATGAGTCGTAAGTACTGGCGTTTCTTGCTTTATTACGGAAATACTGGCTTTTTGCTGGGAGGGGAGCAGTGTACAGTGTGGGACTGCAGGCTGTCAGCTTTGTGCAGTCTGGTTATCAGGAGAGCTACACTGGAAGAGTTTGTCTATTTCTTAGCAGGAGTAGCAGGAAGATTGTGTGGCCTGTATTAAGTACATGCAGTTAGTGAAACTGAGAAACACTTTAATTTTGCCTTTTTTATTTTGAAAAGCTTTTATTATGGGTCATGTTGCCAAAAATTTTCTTGGGCTTCCTTGCTCTTTCTTTTTGGTAAATAATGGACTGATATCTGCCCCAAATAGACTCTGATTGCGTTTAGCCAAATTTTAGAGTTTGCTGTGTAGCTGCTACAGGGAGTTTGGAGAACAAGTGTAAGTGTGTTCATGCATGGCCAGAAACGGAGGAGAGAAGGAGACCTGCAGGACTAGTTCTTGGCTGCTTGAAATGCCTATTAGATTTCAGTGTAAAAATGTACTTTTACAAATGATTTAACCCTGAGACTGTGGAGGTGTTGAAAAGTGAAGTCCTGCTCTTAATTTGGCTGTGTAATGTCATTGTTCATGTATTGCCTTGCTTTAGGAGTTTGATAGCTACGTACTTGCTGTTTCCAATAAAAACTAACTTTCCAAATTTAAACTACCTTGTCTTTTTCTCATCAGATCAGCAGGTTGATCTAAAGTGCTACAAAAAGCAGAATTCTTAGAATTGAAATAGAAGGTATAGAAAACATTAGCTGGTAGGGGAAGAGAAGATGACTGCTTTATAATAAGCTTAAGCGAGTCAAAGGTGATGATTTCATGAGGGTTCAATCCATGAGAAATTGCATCATAGAGTCAGAAAACCATTCAGTTTTTTACCATATTGCTTATTCAGCTAGAACACATAATCACAGGATCAAATGAGGTGCAGTGAAATTGTGGGGGAGGGAGTTGGAACCTGTGAAAAGAATACTGACGAAGAGATATGTCACCATCTCTGACTGATGTTTAAAGTGTTATGAAAAAGCAACTGAAGCCCAGGAACTGCTTGGACTTGATTTTGCAAACCTTGCTTTTGAAACATGCCTCATATTTTCAAGGACTGAAGATAAAGAGGCTAAGTGAATAAAAGAGTGTGTATCTGTGCTCTGGCATCAAGTTCCTGTATCATGTTTCCACAAGTGTGAATTTAAATGGAATTGCTGTTTTGGAGTGAAGAAACATAATTCTGTAGTCACACAACTTTTTTTGGAAGGGTTAATAATAGAAAATCCTATTTACCAACACTTGGATTTTTCAACTGCAAAACTACACACATGCCTGTATTTGCAATTGGGAGTAAGAATTAAATGACAAGTTGCTCAGGACATGTGTTTTGGTTTATTTTTTTTTTCTTTTTAGCTGATTGGGACATGTTAATAAAAGGTGAGGAAAACAATTAGGAGCAGTAATTGATGAAAGTTTCAGGGTTTCTATTGTATACATACCTAAACATTATGGAGTTCCTACTGTTGTAAAAACTTTGGGTTTTATTTGAATTTTGGAAGTTGAAAACAGTGCCAAGAAGCACAAGATGCAGGTCCCTTTCCCAGGCTTACAGAAAGACAAGTAGCAGAGGAGAGCAAACAGAGGTGCAGGTTTACCCAGCATAACCCAACTGGACTGTGGAAGGGATGCAAAATAAGAGCTATGGTTCCTGCCAGCTTATGCTGGTAAAACCTCTGGCTGCCTCAGATCAGTATTCATCTTGTGATATTTGCTGACTTGTTCCATTGTGAATGAAGCAGATAAGTAAACTGACTAAAAAAAGAAGTATTTTTCTGTCTGGGAGAATGCTTTGGTGGCTCAACCCAGGATCAGAAGCATCAGAAGCAGTGCAGGGGTGGCAAGAAGGGAGATGGAGAGGAGCAGAAACAGCAACCGGGTTGGTTTAAGCCCCTTGGAATCGTGGCCTTCATCTTCAGTTTTGCTTCATGCTACTTTCTTTTAACCATTGATGTTTCTAAGTGGGGTGCATGAATTAAGTGGAGGTTAAGGCAACATTTAATCATGTGGTGCCAGTTGTTGGGAAGTTGCATGCATTTGAGACAAGTAATTTTGATTCAAGGATATGCAGCACCGATGTCATCTTCCACCAGTATGATTGTGCCTGTGTCAGCTGACAGAGGGTTGTATAGGACAGTTAAATAGACACACTGAAATGGATTTACAGGACCTAGAAGCAGCACTTTCAGAAAATGCTTAAATATTTGTACAGAGGTTTCTGCTTTGCTTCAACAGTATGTTGAACTTCTTTAATATTGGCGAACATTTTATTCACTGACATCACCAAAAGTAGAGTGAGTTTAGATAGTTGGGTTTTGTTGCACTCCAGATTTTAGTTTCTGTGGAAGCTGGTTAATAACTGGTTGTAAATTAGTGTTACAGCTTGAAATTTGTTATTGTAAGAACTACAGTATTTTTTATATCATCTTAGGCCAGGGTTATTAAATCCCATTGAAGTGTTCTACCTCCAGGTGTTTCCTTTCTTTCCCTCCTTTCCTTGCTGTCTACTGGTTTTTTAAGATTTCAGTCTACCTTTCTGAGTGCTTTTATGCTCTTTTCAGTCTCCTGTTGCAGTCATATTGTGGCAGAGGCAGGAGAACATTTCATTTCTTTTACAGGCCAAAGATGATACTCTAAATTGAAGCACAGTCCAAGATCTGATGGTTGCATCTTGCATCATAACCATTATTTGACATTGTAATTGGAAGTTAGCTGGAGCCTCATTAGAATTCTCAAGAGATGCTAGATTCTAGTTTTAGAAAGCAGTTCTTTCATTAGCTCTGTAGCACTTCAGGTGAAGTAAGTAGTGAGATGGTCAATTAAGCAATTTTGTGACTTAAAAATGCTGCTTTCCTGTAGCAGTTTTATGTTGCTTGCTGCAAATACCTTTTCTGCTGTACAATATTGCAGCCTTCTTATGTCATCAATAAAACAAAAAAGGCTTGAGTTTACCAGTGAATGCTGCAGTTCCAGGTTTCAAACACTCAGTGCTGTAACATAATTTCTGAATTACTTCCTTCAAATAGTAGGACAACATTAGTATTTCTTCAAGGCCATTATCACAGAGTCATGGACCCCTACAGATCTATTCAACTTTTAAGTGAAATGTTCTCTGATTCAGCTTAATGCCTATGAGGCATTTATAGGCATGCTGCATGTTGGGAATGGATGAGTTGGACTGTAGCTTCTATTAATTGGAACATAATTTAGACTGTAGATCACACACTGTGTAATTGTATGTATAGCCAACTTCTTTCAGAATAAAGTGTTGCAGTATGAATGTCATGTAATATATTTTATAGCATGGGACATTACTCCCAGTTAAGTCACTTTCAGGAAGCTCATCTTTTACAAAAATAAACCTAATGTTAAAGTTCTGGTTTACTTAACTCTCAACATAGAAATAGTTAAGTAAAGTGATAATTTGTATGACCTTGTAGTGCCAACGGTTCAGTGAAATGTGTAGGAAACAAGGAACTTTTGATTTATCATGTTCTATTTTTGTTCTAGATGTTTTAGCATTTAGTGACAGATTTACAGTTAATAAAGCAAGTCAGTTCATTAAGATGTTGTTTGTCTAGCATTGAGTATTCAGTAGTACCTCACTATTTCTGTTTTTTTATCAATAACTTGAACATTTTTGTTCCAGTGAGTTGGTTTATTGTGTGCACATTTGATAAAAACACAGTTATAGTAGCATGTTGAAGGAGGTTGAACTAAAATTGGTTTGCAAGTTTACTTTAAAGATAATATGGTTAGTCTGCATTCAGTAAAGCCAAGATTAATTGTGTAAACCAATGATCTCAGAGTCTGTATTAGTTCATCTATAAAAATGCAACATTTTCTAAACAGTCCACAATACTATTCAGTGCAACTTGAACACCTGCAAATACTTTTCCCCTGTAGATAACCTATCCTAATCAAATGTCTTCTGTGTGTTTTGGTGTGTTTTCTGCTTTCCAATTGTTTTTTTATTTCTTTCTTTGTTTTGTCTTAATCTTGGCAAATAGCTAAAGAAAACTAAATGGTACAGCTGTGTGTGTAGGATCATGTGCAGAGGCAACCTCAAGACTGAAAAATAGCTATTTCTTCCTTCCCTCTACCCACAAGGAAAGAAACAAACCAGACTTCTTATAGCTATGGTTTTATACAAGCTTAATGGCAGTTTTTTTCTATTTAACACACATACTTCACTTAATTATTTTCAGATGTATCATATTGATTTCTTTTTTTTCCCCTTCCTAGGTTTAAAGAAACCCGTAAAGATGATATTTGGCTTGTAGATGTGAGTATATGAGAAAAACTGGAGACACCTGCTAGGGAAATCCACACTGTCCAATGCTGCACTCTCTAGTAAGGCTGCCTCATCATTTGGAAAATCTTTTGCATGTGGTGCAGAACAATTACATGACACTAATTCTTCTGACAGGATGGATAAGTCTGTATTGTTCAGGGTGAACCAGGAATTAAACAGTGCTGGATGGAGACAGGCTTCATGCTGGATTTTACAGTCCTTGAAAAAAGAAAGCAGATTAACCTAACATTTACAGCCAGAAGGTGATAACCTCTGTTCAGAATTTTTCAGTCCATTCTTAGTTTTGCCAGTTAATTTTCTAGACATTTAGCACTACAACATCAAAGCTATGAGAGGGTTCTTTTCTAACATATTTGGAAAGATTCAGGGCTCCTTATTTCTGAGGCAAGGAATTATTGAAAAGATGGAGCTTATTTGGCAATGAGACAAAATTCATTTTAGCTCACCCACATATGAACTGTAATTCCCAAATGGTATAGAATGCATTTGTGATTTTTTTGAGTGGGGAAACCTGCATATGCTGATTGAGAATTGGTCAGTAATGTATAGGAAAACAAAATCCAACTTTGTCAAGTTGTGACCTGCTCTTTTTATCTCAAAACATTGATCTCTTTCCTGTTAGTTTCACTGAGATGTCACAGTGTGATGTAGGCAGAAAGATGAGAGGAAGTCTCTCAGCTCTGCTTGGCCCTGGGAAAATGGGATCAATTTTACAGTGCTTGTATAAAAGTAGTTGCTGAAGAACTGAAATCCAGAGACCAGCCTGGGGAAGTATTGTATTTTAATACATATATATTTATTGGCCTTCCTTTCAAAGAATAGTGTTCTGTTGGCCAGCAACTTCATATTCCAGGCTAGATGGATTATATGATCTTTTAACTTTCAAAAAAAGAGATGAATATTCCAAAAGATATATATTTTTTAATTTGTATAATAGTGCAGCATTGAATATATTCTGTTCAACCTTGGTTTGTAATTAACTTGGAGTTTTATTAGAACTTAAAGAATAACACAACTGCAAGCTAAGTCTCAGTAATGTATTTGAGGGTTAATCATAGAATCAACTTTTCTTAATTGTTTCTCTGTACTAACTTTTTTGTTTTAAATCAAATGTATTTGCTTCCCAGTTTTATGCACCTTGGTGTGGCCACTGCAAGAAACTGGAGCCTGTGTGGAATGAAGTGGGTATAGAAATGAAAAGCATGGGGTCTCCAGTAAGAGTTGGGAAGATGGATGCAACTTCTTTCTCTAGTAAGTATGGAAATTTCATGACAGCATCTGTTTTGAAACTGGAGGGTTTTTTTTTCACTTAGTCATTCTTCTGTTCTGTATCACAGCACATGTATACAAATGGTCATTGGACAACAATTTCCTGATCTTTCTCTTTCTAAAAATGACAGCATCCTGTATATGTCTCTTTTAGCACACTTGTTTCTGCTTGTGTAGGGAATGTTTTCCTGACAAATGGAAGATAAAAGCTTTTCAAAGATCTGCTTTTGAGTATGCCTCTTAGAGTACCATTATACAAGCATCTTTGTGGTGCATCTCTTGACAGCATCCAATTTTAGGTTTCCTTGTACTACTGTTGGACAAGTGCTTGTGTTCTTGCTGTTGTTCTTTTCAGGTTATCAGTCCTTAAGGTGTTACACCAAAAGCCTGCTGAAATCACTGAAATCATTATGCCAGTGTTGAGCCAATTTCTCCTTGTTTTCCTCTGTAAATGTCTTCTTGAAGAACCAATTCTAGCTACTTCAATGATTTCTTTTTGGATGATGCCTTTCATGTGTACTGACTGTATCAGAGAAAACCCAAAACTTTAGATACTCAAAGAAGTGCTTTAGATAGGCATGAGAGGATTGTTCCATCCTTAACTGTATTTTCTTGTTTTATTATTGTTTCACTTAAATCTGTGTTGAACCAGGAGAGTACTTGAGAGGGAAGGCATAGGGAGCAATGGGATCCAAGTGAGATCTGTAAACTCCAGTAAAATATATAAAGTGTTTTTAGTTTATACCTGTTAAACTTGATTATAAAGAATTACTATTTCCATAGAAAATATTATGCAGAATATCTTTTTAGTGATATTCCAGTTTTTCTTTGTTTACAGATAGCAGAGCTTGGTCTTTGGAGATCAAAATGATCTTGTTTTAAACATCAGTTTGTATTATATGTAGCTTTTTCTGTAAAACCATATAAATTTGACCTCCTGTTTCATCTTGGGTATACTTGCTAAAGAAAAATAAGTCTGAAGACTTAATACTTCAAGATCATGCAACCAGGTAACTTCAAAAGTGGGAGTAGATTAGGTGGATTTCTAACATTCCAGTCATGTATACAAAATTCTAAATAATTTAAGTTGTATAAACTCTTACCCTGAAATATTTGCATCTGGCATCCTGCTACTAAACTTCTGTATTTTATATCTGGACCAGAATTGGCAATTTGTTTTTGGTTTGTAATTCAGTTTTGCCTATTTAAAGATTACTGAAAACTGCAAGGCTTCCTTTGTGCCCTGGAAATGTTTTTACTTCTCAGGTTTGTTACCAGTTTTATAAAGAAGAGAATCCAGTAAATCTTTTGAAATGGTTTCATGCTTTTATTTTAGAAGTGGAAATTTTACAACATCTGGATGTGAACAGCTCAGTCCCCTCTGCTTGAAGTCTTCACATTCTAAAGATTCTCAGAAAACAAAGTAATTTGGTCTTGAGACTCTCAAAAGGAAATGCAGCTGGGTACACATGGGTGACTAGGAAGGAACATGAATGGTTTGTGTTCCCAATAGGAATGTGAAGTAGCATGGAAATGTGAACTTTTGTTAGATTGTCATCAAAGAATTGAGATCACAGCTGAGCATCTAAGGCATCCAATAAGTGTTGCCTGTGGTAGCTATGTGGAATGAGGATACAGCAGTTAAATCAGTGTGATAACAATTCAATTTTCATGGGGGTTTGCCTCAGAAGTCCACTGAATATGATTAAACTACAACTATGTCACACCTGAGGCTACTGGAATTGCTTCTGTTTGCCAGTACTGCATTCTTTCATGTCCACAAGTGGGGGTGATGTTGTAAATAAGAAAGTCACTTCTATGATGTTGAGAGGATTTTAGTAATCAGAGAATCACAGAATATTAGGAGTTGGAAGGGACCTCGAAAGATCATCTAGTCCAACCCCCCTGCCACAGCAGGATTCCCTAGACTGGGTCAAACAGAAGCACAGTAATCTCCTTGGCTGGGTGTTTCAAACAGTAGATTCCTAGAATCATACAATGTTTTGAGTTGGAAGGGACCTCTAAAGGTCTAGTCCAACCCCCAATGGTTTTCAAACCACCAGTGTGATTAAAAATGTCTATTTTGTACTTCTTCTGACTGTGCTCAAGAGCTACCTGGGGGAAATTAACTGCCCATGATTGAATGTCCTGATATGAATGCATTCTAGTTCTGTGTATTACAGCCATGAGAGAAGAGGATCAGAATCAAATTGTTCCTAGTGTGGATATTTCTTAGATCAGTCTCCTTTGACTAAGATCAGGGTTTTGATCCCAGCAAACAGCCTTAGGGTCACAATTCCTAAACTGTTACTCAGAGCCCTGTACACAAGTTCTCCTACATCTGTTGCTCTGGTGTGTGGTTGGTAGCTTCAGAATATTTCAGTAGTGAATCTTGGTACATTTTGAGTGCAGAGGTTGTTTTTAAGAAGGGAAATGCACAAGCATTGCCAGAATTTGGGGCTTATGTTAGCCTTTCTTGAACACTACTTAGTTTAACTTTTGGAAAACACTGAATTGACTAGAAAGTGTAGTTTAAGGTGGCAGTTGGAAGGTTCACAACTGGAAGCACAGTTGCAAATTGTATCACTCTAACTGATGGGAGCAAGATACAAGGTTTTAAACAAAAGTGAGGTGGGGGAGAAAGTTCTGCAATTCTTACTTTTTACTACTTTAGTAAGGAGAGGCTTAGCAAGTGGTTGCTCAGGAAGAGTCTGTTGCTGGTGAACTTGATGACTGCAGACCTTTAACCTCTGCAGAGTATGCTTTAAAACCTGACTTTTGTGTAACTGCTGTAGTATGATACTGCACTTTTGTTGTTCCTTATTACTGTGGCACATGAATACTTGTCTTTTATATTTCTTTTAAGCATTAGTATTTAAAATTGTACATCCATGATGTTTAATTCTTGCCTCTGATATTTTCAGTCCATTATATGTGCATATTAAATGCATACTACCTTCTGGTGAAAACTAAGCAAGCATGTCTATTTGGGTTTCTCATGCCATTTGACTTGAGAGCCTATGCTGGGACCCTGCAGTACCTCTGAAAGAGGTCCAGAATTTAACGATGTAGCTTCTCTTTACCCAAAGGGTGGTGAGGCACTGGAACAGGTTGCCCAGGGAGCTTGTGGATGCCCCATCACTGGCAGTGTTTAAGGCCAGGCTGGATGTGGGCCTGGATGACCAGGTCTAGTGCATGTGGTATCCCTGCCCACGGCAGGGGGGTTGGAACTAGATGATCTTTAAGGTCCCTTCCAACCTCAGCCATTCTATGATTCTATGATAAACAGCAGTTTCTTGAAAACAAGTAGAATAACTCATACTGAACAGAGTGGTAGGTTGTTCATTTATTTATATGGCTTGAATAGTGAACTATGCTTAAAGATTAAGGTAGGAGAGCAAGAATGTCTTGGTTGACTTCAGCATTAACACATTTCTTTCAGGTATTGCATCTGAATTTGGAGTGCGAGGCTATCCAACAATTAAGCTGTAAGTTGATTATTCCCATTGAATTTCTAAGTTACCTATCCTACTGATGATTTAATAACAGTAACAAGTAATAGCCCTGTCTGCTTAAAAATCCCAAACTAACTACAAAAAAAGCTCCAAAACCAAGCAAATATACTCCACCATCTCATTTTGACATGATCTTTGGTTTCTGGTGGACTGTTTTGCTTTGAGATTCAGTAGTACCAAGCATCTTATTTAGAAACAGAATTCTTAAAGGCAGGTTAGCACATTTGAAATTTATTTAACTGCTGTTTTCTCTGCAAGTTTGTAAAAGTGTGTGTATATGAGATCAAATTATTGTGATATATATTAGATTTTTATTACTAAAAGGCATTTCATGCACAAATTGGTTTGACACCTTTAGTGTGAGGTAGTAAGTGCATACCTGAGTCTTCCTGAAAATGTTTTGTGAATTGCTGATTCATTTTCTTGATTACCTGTCTCCTCAGTGTACCTGAAGAATCTCATATAAATGACAGTAGAGTGAAGTGAGAGCAGTTGTTTGACATGAGAAATCTATGCAGATTTTTTCTTCTTCAAATCAGTAGGCAAGATTTATAGGGAAATACATGATTCCATGGGGTTATTATGTATAGTTGCTTAAAACACAGGTAGTGTGTAGTCCAGTACAAGGTCATGTTAAATAAAGACTTATTATTTTGAGTACTTCTTACTTTGGACATACTGGGTTTGTTAGCAGGTTAGTGTTAAAGCAAATAGTATTCATGGTATATAACAAATCTTCTCAAGTTAGTTTTCTCAGAAAGGCAGCAGAGATGTTTAGCTTATTAATCTTGAAGGATGAAAAACTTTATGGGCATAAGGAGGCATAGAAAATTTGGTTTATGTTTACCTTTTTCCTGTGAGTTTCCTAAACCTATATGGAATAAAAAAAAGCATGGTAGAATTAGTAAAACTTCCTCAAATATACTTATAATTGCAAGCATGCAACCTCCTATCAGCAGAATACAGTAAATTGACCAACACTTCATTGAAATTTAGTTTACTACGTAAATTCAGAAGATTTTTCAGGTCATTTGATACTCTTCAGTTGTAAAAAAAGCATTATAGAAGTTTATATGTTTGTCTTTTGTGAAGACTAATCTCTAAGGAGTAAAAATACTGAGTGTATGGGGTTTGGTTTTGGGTGGATTTGTGGGTTTGTTTGGTGTTTTATGTGATGATAAGCAAGTTTTGCAAGTGATCTGTGTGTTTACAAAGTAAATTACTTCTGTGCACTAAAAAAAGTGAAAGAATGTTAGTTATTTTTAAAAGTCAGTAACTCAAATACTATGTAAATAAATTTGTACTCCCTAATTATGTTGTATTGCATTATTTTTATATTCTGTTGACCACTTCTTTTATCTGTTTGAAAAATTACCTTGTTTATCACTTGCTAAAAAGTGATTGTAATAAAGATGTGAAGAATAGTTTAGTTAATATAAATTCTGTTCTTTTTTTTGTCTTTCCTACTTATCTAGCTTAAAAGGTGACTTGGCATACAACTATAGAGGACCTAGAACCAAAGATGATATCATTGAATTTGCTAATAGAGTGGCAGGGTAAGTATGCTCTTCTGTGAGACTGGTTCTAGTGACTTAAAATTTGTCCTTCTGTCAGATTTTGATGTGGGCCAAAAATGAAATGTGTTTTAAAAAAACCCCAAAACATAGACACAAAAACTAGATGCACTGTGCACGTGGTTGCACGTGAGACTGGTGCAGAGTGGCATGGAGAAAGTCAGTAGAGACTGGCTGGTCACAACCCCTCTTAACAGTACAAGAACTGAGGGCTTTTCAAAGTGTTGGAAACTATAATAAAAGGAAGAAATTCTGTGAGGATGGCAAGGCACTGGCACAGGTTGCTCAGAGAAGTTGTAGATGCCCCATCACTGGAAGTGTTCAGTCAGGTTAGATAAGACTTGGAGCAACCTGATCTAGTGGAAGGTGTCCCTGCTCATTGCTAGAGGGTTGGAACTAAGTGATCTTTAAAGTCCCTTCCAACCCAGCCCAATCTGATTATATGGCCAGTAAATGGCACCTGTGTTTGCATCATAACAGCATTTTGTACTAAGATACTAATTTCAAATCTAAATGTAGTCTTTGAGGAACATAAGTTTGTTTTGGGGGGAATTTTTAGGGTTTTTTTACTTTCAATTGAAACTGAAATAATGGAAAAACAAATGAATTTGTGTTGGGGAAAGACAAATTTCTTATTTAAAGAAAATAACATAAAAACTATGGCATTTTCTTGGATGTATCTATTTGTTTGGCTTTTGCAGCTTGCAGAAAACTGAGATTTGTATTTTTTCCCTCCTCCCAGACCTCTTATCAGGCCACTTCCTAGCCAACAGATGTTCGAGCATGTGCAGAAGAGACATCGGGTACTTTTTGTGTATGTCGGTGGTGAATCTCCTTTAAAGGTTTGAAACTTGATGAAATAAAACTGTTACTTTTGGCTAGTCACAGATGTAGTTAAAAATATCTTCTAAAAGGCTGAAGTGCATACTTGTAAATAAATTCTCTTCTTTACATTTATGGAAGTGTTTTTTACAGTCTTGTGTCATAACCATATTTTTCTAGTTACTTGCTGAAGATAGGCTGTGTCACAAAACTTTACTTGCTGAAGATAGGCTGTGTGACAAAACTTTACTATTTGAAGATAGGCTGTGTCACAAAACTTGGAAGCATACTGACAGTTCAGAAATTAAAAAAACATTGTTTGTATTTTTTCAGGAAAAATACATTGAAGTTGCTTCAGAACTAATAGTTTATACATACTTTTTTTCTGCCTCAGAAGATGTGCTGCCTGAGGTAAGCTGTTTGAATTCCTACTATTGCCACTGAAGTGATATACTTCTCAAATATGTAGTTTTGCTGTTTGGATGGCACAGTGGTGGCTTCTTGGGATATATTTTTCTTTGATAAATTTCAAAATAACATTTAATTTTTGAGTCTATATGGGGAATGATTGCAAACCAGATTTCAGTCTGTCATTGCTTTGTATTGGCCAAATTACTTGTTCAGTCCTATTAATAAAATAGGAGATGTGCAGAACTCAATGTGGACTGTACAAACTGCTCAAGAAAGCCAATGCAAAGCTCTTGTTGCTCCTGGCAGCCCTTTTGCCAACCACTTTTATAACTAGTTTGGGGGCAAGTGGCATGGACTACTACTGGCACACTCATAATCAGAGAAGTGGAAAAGTGAGTTGTTTTTACCTTGTGCAGTACAGCTGATCAAAACATGAGGCTGCCCAGGGATCAACCGATCCAGTCTTCTGGCTGCAGAATCCTCACGTGGCTCTTTGGAGGATTCTTT
Source organism: Galbula dea (assembly GCA_013399015.1). Taxonomy (NCBI): domain Eukaryota; kingdom Metazoa; phylum Chordata; class Aves; order Piciformes; family Galbulidae; genus Galbula; species Galbula dea. The sequence continues at coordinate 159,110 of VWZX01006539.1, forward strand.
AACAAGGAAATTGTTTACAGTTAGTCACAAGGGTGGAAAAAATTGCTACTGCTGTTGTGACCATTATTGCTTCTGTGTTGAAACAATGTCTAGAGACTTTTTCAGTTATTTTTATCTCCAAGTGGGACCTAAGTCTACTCCATGCACTTCAGCTCCAGCTGAGCAAGAAAGGTACTATTGACTCGTGGTGGAAGTAGTGTCAAAGGCTGGAAGTCTTTGAGATTCCATGGTCACAGTGATGTAAGCAGTGAGCTGTTCTTCCCACTGAATGTAATTTCCTACAGATGTCCTTTAAACTGAGGTAGTGATGATATGCAGTATTCTATGGAGAGAAACCAAAAAGTTATGAAATCACTGGTTGCTCGTTGTAATAAGGCTTCACATGACAGTATTCATCATTAGACTTTGTTTTGTTACCTTGGGTTATCTTGTTCCAAGCTTCAGGCATCTTTTGTGAGCCATAAGCTTTGTATAGCTTATGCTGGACAGAGACTGATTTGCCTTTTAAAGGTGCTCAACTGTGTTTTGGGCAAATAAGATAATAAAGCATCATCCAAAATGACCTTCTTGCTCATTCAGATGAGCTGTTACATTATAAATCACTTGCTTTTACTATTACTTTCCAGAAAGGTAATGCAGAGTGATTACAGAAGGCATGTCATTTAGAAAAGCACTCATGATACTGTTCCTATATATCCCAAACATTAGACAGTTCAGTCAACATCATCATCAAACCTAAGCTCATGTTACAGTCTTTGATTTTAACTTAGAATGATAGGAAGTATTTAGAGGTAGATGCAGTATTTCTTCTGTGGCAGTTTACTGAAAACATGAGCTGAATAAAATTCTTTTATGTTACAAAGGAAAGTTACCCTGCATATTATACTTATTTTTGCTTATGGACTATCCTAAATACCATGTTTGGGATGGTCATGCAGGCATTGATTGTTTTCTTTGCCTCAGTTAGGGCTATTTGCAGCCCTCTCTGCTGGAGCTATGTCTTTATATTGCCATCAGCCCGAACCACAGAAAATTCCTCAGATTTAGTGGGACATTATAAATGTTTCTGTTTTATTGTACAATATTGATTGCCCATTTGGTGGGACAGGTATGCTGAAAACAGCCCAAATTGAGAACAGATTATGACTGATAAAACCTTCAAGTTATGATCTCCTATCCATGTCCATGTTGTTTGGCTCGTGTCCAACCAATAAAATACTTTTCCTGCTACTGCAGACACTAGTAAAAATCCTGTTTCAATTACACTACCTCTTGGTATCTACCTCTCAAAACCACATTTGTATTATATTAATTTCTAATATGCAGAAGTTAATAAATTTATTTATGACAGAAAACATTTACATGTACTTTGGAATTTTCCCCATGGACTACATTTCCACATTTTTAAGATTGCTTGTTTAAAAAAATCTTTTAATCATTCATGGAATAATTGCAAAACACCTCTTTCAGTATGTGACACTGCCTGAATTGCCTGCTGTTATGGTCTTCAAAGATGGAACTTACTTTGTGTATGATGGTAAGTAGAAGTGGATGTTACCATGAGACAAGATACTTAAAGTGTATATAGAGAAATTGGAACAGTTGGGATTTCTTTGCAGATTGTGGTGAGGTTGTGGTGGGTTTAAAGGCTCTTCCCAGCCCCCACACACAGCAGTTAAAGGAGAGACTGGATTGGAAGTTAAAAACTAAAAACTGCTTTAATAACAACAGCAAACATAAACGAAAAGAATATAAACATATACAGGACCCAAACACCAAAATCCACTTCCCCCTATACAAGTAATTACGTCAGGACCGAGGCTGCGGAGCGTCTCGGGGCAGAGCCGTGGTGTCAGGCAGCCCAAGCAACTCCAGGTGTGTCTCAGAGCACCAACAGACAGCAACGCAGCAAACAGCATCCAAGTCACAGCAGAGGGAGAAGAAAAAGGGGAGCTTCCTCGTGGCCATGAGTGCAACCAAAAGTCCCCCGGAGAAACCCAGCATTCCCCCGGCTTCCCCCACCCCGGGGTGGGGTTTGCAGTGTTCTTGATTCAGGAATCTCAGGTTTCTTAAAGGGACAGTCTAGGCAAGGTGTGTGTGTCGGGGGGGGGAAACTGACACGACCCTATGCAGGTGGTCATGGAATACTTTTTAGAAAACACAGTTACTGAACAGAATTAATTCTGTTCTAACCCAAACCATAACAGAGGTGCTAGGAAATTCCCCAATTTTATGATCAATAACAGCTCCTTTCTGAAGGAGAAGAAAAGAACTAGGTAGCTCTTCTGGAACAAAATGCTTTTGAGAAGGAATTGGTTTTAGCACTACTGAAGTAGAAGTGATGTTTGCTTTGTGTTATCTGTCAGATGTACCTTCTCATGTTATTAAATTGCTGACATTCACACACTTAACAAAAATTCACTTCACTTACCAGCCAGATTCATCATACAGAGAGCAGAAGGAAAGTCTTGCTAAGGAGGAGTCATGCCTAAGATACATTTACAGTTAATTAGATTTCCTCTAAGTACTCTTCCTGGCAGTCAGATCCCTCTCTGTCCAAGTTAACTTTGCTCAGAGATTGTGTAAAAGGGTCCAGTTTGAGCTTTTTTTCCTTGTCAATACAGGCTGTTTCCTTTCTTAGTACAGCAAGCCTTCCCTTAAAAACTGTCAAGAGAGAGGAAACTGATTCTACCCTTATTCCCAGTATTAAATTTTGGGGAACCTTACCTGATAGCTTTGGGCAAATGTGACTTTCGCTTCTGTGTTACATGGATATTGGTAGTGGGAAAGGATCAGACAGCATGACCTCTTCTTATACAACTAACAGGTGCATATCTAGAATGGGTGACCTTTCAATCTGTTTCTCCCTTCTTGAAAATGTCCCTCACAAAAAGAGGTTAAGGAGACAGGGACTGTTGTCATTTGAGCAGTTGATACACAGTTTTAGGCTGGATAAACTTAACTGGCTTGTTCAGCGTCTAGACTGTAGAGTGGCCACCTGAGACTAGTGGTGTTTTATAACAGCAGTGTTATAAACAGCAGTACACTTGTCATTTATATAGAAAGTGTGGATCCATATGTATGGATGTGTCCATAGAAAAGTTCTAGATTATACTGGGACTTTACAGTAAAGCCCATGCTTTATAGTCTGTTAGATGCACGTACAGACATGCACTTACTGCATGTCCTGGGTTGGCTTATAGGTACACCACCTAAAAATACGTCTGCTTTTGATTTAGACTGTTTTAAATGCAAGGTTTACTTGAAGTTGAAACATATCTCTCAGAACATATTCTGCTGGTTTCATTTCTGAGGATCAGTAGTACCACAGCAAAATACTCCTCATGGGCCATCGATGATATTCATTGTTATTTCATAGAATGGCAGTATTTGTCTTTCTCTGCAGTCTACTGCCAATTTTAGCAATCATCCAGATGATAAAAATTCACTCTCTGGGCTCATTTATGTTCCTTTGATATTTTTTTTTTATTATTTTAATTTTGATATTGTTTTAATTTCTTAGAAACAGGCCTGGAGAAGGAAAGCTTGTCAAGGACAAATGCTTCTAAATTGCTTTTTGCTGTGTGGTCTGCTTACTACACAGCTTTCAAAACAAGCACAAAACTTGTAATAAGCTAGGCTTCCAATTTACTTTGTAAAAATCTTTAGTTTATAACATACTAGAAACATTACTGTAAATCAGACAAGTCATGAAGATGCTGTAGAAGAGACTGAGTAAGGGTGTATGCAACTGTTGTAATTGGGAGAAGTTTGAAGAGCTCACTGTAAGAACCAAGTTTAGTGAAATCCATTTCAGTGCTTTCTTTTTGTCTAGTGTTCTGTTTTGGTTTTGCTCTTTCTCAAAGTAGGGGAATGGGATGCAGACCTATCAGAAGCTTTATGTTTAGAGTTGTTGTCTTAAGACAATTGTTAAGCTGTTGATAATTCACTATATACAATAGGATTTAACACAAATGTATTTGTTTAATTTGCATTTATATGTGTACATATTTGCATCATATATGCTTGCATACATTTTTCTTTTGGTGATTAAGAAATTATAGTGGTGTTGGTGTTATGTGTTTAGGATTTGGTTCTTTACAGGTTAAAACAACAAACATCTGAACTTGCAGTCTTCAATATGTTTCTGAATCATGTAAATGTTTGTTCATTTATATCCACAGTGCTGTTAATGCATCTACTTTTTTCTTGATTTCTTTGTTTCATGGAAGGACACTCAGGAATACTGCTTTCTTTATTTTTGTGTGTCTCTACTTTGTTTGAAACTTGGTCCCCCCACTTCTCCCCTTTAAATAGGGTTTGAAACCTCCTTTCTGCAATGGGTCACTGTTACCATCTAGAATAGTACTACTTATCCTTGATGTGGGAAAAAGTCATCATAATATCAGCTTGTCATGCTTTTGTATAATACACTTACTTTTTCTTCAACAATTGAGAATAGCTTTAGAAGATTTAAAACTGAAATGTCCAGAAATGTGTGAGATCTTGTCTAACAACAGTAAAAGAAAGAAGGGGAAAAAATATGCTTCTCTAGGACTGAAATAAATGGAATCTCACTGCACACTTCACAAAAAAACCCAAACAAATCTACTACTTTTTCTTTTCAATTTTTTTTAGAGTATGAAGATGGTGATTTGTCATCCTGGATAAACAGGGAAAGATTTCAAGGTTATCTTAATGTAGATGGCTTTACATTGTATGAACTTGGAGATACAGGTGAGATGCTGCTATCACTAAACTCTTTGGCATATCTTGTACTTAACACTAAGAAAAACGAAGACTGTCTTTTAAACCTCAAAAATTAATTAAGCTCAGAGTTAGAGTTGATAGTGAAAATATATTTTTGGGGGTTTTTTTTGATGTAAAACCTGTTCTATTGACTAGGGGCTTCATCCAAAGCCTACCCTAGTCCTTTCCTCACAACATAAAACTGTGTGTCTAGTTCTGTAGTAGTCACAAAAAATTAATAGGACTTTTAAGACCACCTTAAGTTTTGCATGAATTGCATATTAACTCTTAGAATACATAGGGGGAGCTTTATGACTGGATTTAGAAGTATCAAGTATGGATGGGTTTAGCTATGTCTTATATCTAAGGGATTCAGGTATCTTTAAAGCAGATCTGGTAAGGAAGGGGGGAGAGCATGTACCAAAGAGGACCTGTCCTGGAATGCTTTAGATTTTCTCTAGTAAAATTTTTTGCAAGCCAAATGAAAACTTTGCAGCCAAGTGACTTCTGGAATATGCAAGTGACTTGTACTGCTCTGAAGATACACAGATGCTGAATTAGGAGGAGAAAAGCTCTAAGAGTTAATTTTTCCAAGCCAGGCTACCATTCCATTTCAAAAGAAAAAAAGTTTCTATTTAATGCAGTGTTGTCAGGTTTTAAAGATTAGAAAAGATTTAGTTTCTTCAATGTTTGTGAAACTTAACATTGTTACACTTACATTTGAAAAGGTGTTTTACAGAAGTGTTGCTACAAATTGCTTCTGTAGCAGATTTCTTCCTGGCACATTTGTGTTTTAAGGATCCCTCAAATTCAAGAAAAAAATCTGCCAAACAAAACCAACCAAACAAACACCAACAAAAAACAACCCCCAAAACAACCCACTTTATTAAACAGTGTAGAAGCCATCATTTATTTTAAAGGACTTTATGTACAAATAAACAGTACGTGAAATTTATCTACACCATCTTTTCCAGTCTGAAATCTAGTTGATTTCTAGAGTTTTCAAAAGGTAGTGTCTTAGGGTATGGGAAAAGATGAGAACTGAGGTGGGGGGAAGCTGTTGCTATTTCACTAGAAAGCCTGGGAGTTAATTGTTCTTGCCATAAAACTCCTTCAGTATTATTTGAACAAGAATGAGTTTCTCTTTTTGAGAGGAATGCTTCCTGTAACATGGGGATATATTGAGTTGGCTTGGTGAGTGAATCATGGCATCTAGAGAGTCTTAACAAACTGTTCTTCTGGATTCTGGAGGCTTTAGTTAATCCAGCTGGTAACTACACTGCTAATAGATCTCCTTTCCTAAAGGGAACTGCTTCATCTGGAGAACCTTTGGTCAGCTTCCTAAACCAGGTTCACCTTAGGAGGCTTTGGGGTTTCTTCTTTTAATCAGAAAAACTTCACAAAGTGAATTCTGAAAAGATCAGTATATTCAAGTGTTTGGTCTTTAGGGTCCTCTGACAGATAGCTATCAACTAAGTTGTTTTTCTGATGTAATGAATTCTGGGCTTGGCCTGTAGATTCTCCATGGTTTTTTGTTTCCATAAGGATAGCAAGTTTTCAATAGTGTGAAAAATAGTAGTTTCTGAATCCATACAGTAGTGATTCAGTCACTTAAAATCAGCTTGTAATTGCCATTGTGTAGTAAAGGTTTCCATAGCCTCATATTTAGGTACCTAAATATTATTTATAAACCTAAATATGAGGCTATGGAAACCTTTACTGGACAATGGCAATTGTATGCCATTTAGGTATATACCTAAATAAGCACTGAATAAATGTGCATGCCTAATATACATAAATATGCTTATCCAAATTTGCATGTGTACGTACAAACAGGCCAGGCTGGATGGGGCTTTGAGCAGCCTGATGTAGTGGGAAGTGTCCCTGCCCATGACAGGGGGTTGGAACTAGAAGGTTTTAAGGTCCTTTCAAATCCAAACCATTCTGGGATTCTATGCAGATTCCCTTAAGTAGGGAATTAATTTTTATCTTTGTTTTTCTTTGTTTTAGCTTTCTCTAGATAAGACTTCTCATAGAATGCTAGTGGTGTGGCATTAAGTCATATCTTCATTTATTTTCAGTATCTTCAAGAAAACCAAATGTTGTCAGCTAGAAGAGGCTATTTGACATTGAGGTTGTTTTATACTTAAAACTAACTCCTGTCTCTGGAGAGTATCTCATCTTCTAGATGGGAGTATTTTCCATCTGAGAATGAATGTTTCTTTTCAAATGGTTTCAAGTTTTTATTCCTTATTTTAGGGAAACTTGTGGCTATTGCAGTCATTGATGATAAAAACTCTTCAGTGGAACACACCAGGTACAGAATTGAGTATTGGTGACACTGTGGGAGAAATGTGCTGAGATGACATGGAGATCTTGGGAAGTTGCTTAAATACTGAGAAATTCTAGGTGAAAAGAATGGTTTTAACTTGTGGCTGTTCCCTAATGTATGATTTTAGCCTGATGCACTTACTTAATTTATGGCCTTGTTGAAGCACGTGTGAGTTCAGTGAGGTGTTGGGAGTTCCTCCCATTTGTTAGTGAGGTAATAGGAGCTAACAGTGATCACATAGCTTTTTAAAGCTCTTGTGTCACCTTTTAAGCACAGACAAGAGCACTTGAGTTCAGGTGTCTTGGAGATGAAGTTGGTAAGTTTAAACAAATGACTGTTCTACAGTTCAGTTGCTTTAAAAACAAATTTACCTGTTCTTATATCTATATATACCTGGTCTAGAGAATCCTGGTGTGGCAGGGGGGTTGGGCTAGATGATCTTTTGAGGTCCCTTCCAACTCCTAATATTCTGTGATTCTGTGATATATATAGATATAGTTGTCTATGGAACTTATATTGAGAAGGGGAGTTTTCAATTGGGTTGGAGTTTGCTGATAAAACTGAGAACGAGACCTTCCCCATCCCTTTCTGCTTGCATACATAATAGATCTTCCCCATCCCTTTCTGCTTGCATACATAATTAGTGGTTTATAATAATGTTTAAGTCCTGTGTATGATAGTTTTGCAGACCTCTTTGGATTCTTCAGAGTCACAGTTCTGCATCTTTGGAAGGCAGTAGATGAAGTGAAGCAGCTTGTGTTTGTCTCATGTTGAGACTGTGGCCTTTCAACCCTTAGAAACCAAGCAAGATGAACGAGGTGCTTTTTGTTAATGGAATAGGGAATCCTTATTGCTGATGACATCCTGCTTACTGGGGAAATCTCAGTGTTTATTGTTTGTATTTTGACAGTGTGTATCCTGGTTGATCTTTGTCCCTTTGTTTTTTTTCCTTCTAGGTTAAAATCCATTATTCAGGAGGTGGCTAGAGATTACCGGGATCACTTTCACAGGTAGGCACACGTGGTACTGGGCTATCTTAACTGAACTTCTGCAGTAACCTTTCTAAGAGAGCACTCTTTTTTCTTTTCTACATGAAAAATGTTACAGTGCCTGCTTTTTTTTATTCATATACTGATAATTAGTAAGATAATTCCATTAACTGAGTATGTTTTGGGATGCTGACTGTCTTGTAGATTGTCAGGTTTTGAATTCCATTGCTGAGCGTGTGCTCTCATCTTCAGTTAGGGGGAAATTGTTTAAGGAAGAACTTTTGCTGAAACCCACTATTCTGGTTTCTTTTTCATTTTTTCTGGTTTACACTGCTTCTCTTACAGGGATTTCCAGTTTGGCCATATGGATGGAAATGATTACATTAATAGTTTACTAATGGAGTGAGTAAATTGGAATATTCTTTCTTCTCTTGTATTTGTGGCAAAGTATGTTTAATTTAAAACAGTCTTATGAATAATTCTTGTTTTCCATGGGTAAAAAAAAAACAACTGCTGTCCTAAGAATTCAACATAATATAATATGAGTTGTTAGTTAACTAAGTTAAAGTTGTTAGTAAACTAAGTTAAACTATAGTTAACTATAGCTGTTAGAAAATTGGCTTAGCAATAATGCTGATTGACAAAGCTTATCTTTTAGGTCCACTTTGTTTAAATTATTTATTCTGTTAGAATTGTGTGGCTTTTTGCTTTCTAAAATTTACAGGACAGTAAGCAAATTAAAAGTTATGTCAGTTTGTCACAGGGAATTTAAATAATGGTAATGCATTCTCTCTGTTTTTAATTTCTGGAGAGACACATTTCTTTCTTGATGCTTTTTTAAGACAAGCATCAAAATACACATCTGCAGAGAAGTATCCAGTGCGTGGAAGGTACTGTCTGCACTTGATATGTACATGATAACACTTTGAAATATGTAAGTAGTTTAACAAGATGCTTGAGATTTGCCCCTCTTATGATCTTTGTCTAAAAATGCAAAATTAGAGAGTTAAGTTGCTTGGCATTTGCAGTTGACTACTACTCCTCTGGCCTTTTGAGTGAAAAAAGAGAAGAGGAGGTAGATATTCCAGCTCTGTAAGGTTTCAAAGCCCCTTTCTTAGGAATCAAAGCATGCACAAATCATGTGTTTGTGGCCTTGAAGGTTCCAGGAGCTTCCTGGGGACTCAGGAGTCACAAGGTCTGTGTTTCTGTGGAATGTCTGTAGACACTTGAATACCATTAATTTCAAAGCAGCTGTCTCAGTTGAAGTTAAGTTATGGGATTGATCTAGTTCTTTGTAGTTGCCAAAAGTAAGACCTTTCTCACTTCATTCATTGCTTTTCTTATGCAGCTCTTATGTCTGACTGTCTCATGAGCTCTTCCAGCCTGTTTATCTGGCAGAAAAGTGTTCACATTTTTGGCTAGGCAAGTAGGGGAGTTACTGCTGATCCAGCAAAACCCTCAAATGTCTTCCTGTGTGTTCTGCTGAGTACCAGAACTGACATGTAAAGAAGCAGGAGAGGGAGATGAGATCCCTAGGAGGAGGAAAGTGAAAGGCAAGATGACAGAACTGCTGCTTGCCTGATTTTATAATTGGTAGCATATGGAAAAATTGCTATTCAAGTACTCATAGGCTTTTAATTATTTTCTAGACCTAATGTATGCATTTCCAGTATAAGTGGAAAGCAGCAAAGAATGCAGCAAAATATGTTCAGTGTTACAAGTAGCTGCTCTTCCATGTGGCTGCTTGAATAACTCATGTAAAACTATTGCAAATGCTTCAGTTTTCCATTAGATGGCAGCAAGTGGAAATAGAAAACACTGCCTAAATCCTAAGAAATCTATTGCAGAATACATTTTTCCTTTGCTAAATGCACATAGGAACAAATTCTGTTTCTCCACAAAGGGTAAAATATTGTGCAATGAGGATAGAAGTAGTAGTCCCTGATAGAAATACACTTACAAAGTTGGCTCTAGCTCCTTTAGTAGACATTATAATGTATCTGTCCCTTCAGCACTGGATGAATATGCTTCTGTTGGATTAAAAATGGTATAGTTAAAACTGTGGGGAGAAAAAACCCCCCAACAGAATATTACATGTTTTACTGAAAGCAAAGATACATCTTTTTGTTATCTAAAGTAATAGCATCATTGGAGTGTCAGTGTAGGTAGAGTATTAATTCCTCAGCTCTTAGAAGAAACATATTAAACATAGTTTTATGAGTCTCTTGATAGCATATAAGTTTGTTTATGGAATTTATCTTTAGGTGCTCTACAACCAGCTCTGAGAGCCTCAGTTACAAGATTTAAATGCAATAAAAGCAATTTTTTCTTAATCTTTTATTTGGAGGGTGGAGAGGGAGAATCTTTCCTGCATCTGAGTAATAAAACTTGTTCTGTTTTAGCTGGGGTGTGGTATTTTGGCAGAGGTTGGTAAAACACTTGACTTTGTCTGCCACCTGCTTATATTTCATGTTTGTTCCTGATAAATACAGAATAAAAATGTCAAGCAAAAAAAGGGTATTTAGAGTATCTTATGCTGCAATTTGTCATTGTTGACAAAATTGTTGGGTTTGGGTTTTTTTAAGTTCCTTTGTAAGGATGAAATTATTTTGTTGTGCCTGTAGTTGGCCTTAACACCATGCTTTCATCTGGACTACTGGAAGCATGGTCTGCAAGTTTGGGATTGACTTTAAACAGAAAAACAAGCCACCTAAAATGTGTGAGAAAATTTAGAATAGTTTCTATGGCTTCCAATAAAATTAGAATCTTGAGTAAATGCTAAAGAAGTAACATTGGGAAGACCTTGTTGCAGCCTTTCAGTCCTTAAGGGGGCTTGTAAAAAAGGTGGGGACAGTCTTTTTAGCAGAACCTGTTGTGACAGGCTAAGGGGTGATGATTTGGAACTGAGAGAGGGTAGATTCAGACTAGATACAAGGCAGAAATTGTTTACAATGAGAGTGGTCAAACACTGGCATAGGTTGCCCAGAGAAGTGATGGATGCTCCATCCCCAGAAACATTCCAGACCAGGTTGTTTGGGCCTCTGAGCAGCCTGATCTAGCTAAAGATGTCCCTGCTTGCTGTAGGGAGGCTGGACTAGGTGTTCCAACCCAAAGCATTTTATGATTCTATGATATAGTCATGAAATAGTTGAGTATGCATTGATAGCCACAGTTGAGACTGAAATGAGAATATTAGGTCACAAGTGTGCATGAGTGAGGCACTGCTAGTCAAAAGTGAAAATGTAGAAAAATGGGGCTTGCACTGCTTCTGGTGTGGAGGAAAGCCACCTAGTATTTCAGTTCACTATCAGTAGAAAACTGGCAGAGAGTAGAGGAGATTTTTCACCTTATTTAATGTACTTTAAATCTGTCTTGCTGAACAATGTACTTGTGCAGTATTAAATTTTTCTAAACCTGATCTAGTTTTGAATTTAGGGCTGCTTTGAACAGTGAATTATACTGGTTTATCTCCAGAGATAATTTCTAACCTTCTTTATTTTTTAAATTTTCCTTTCTTTCTGTTTCTGTGATAATAGAGAGTGCTTATGCAAGTGAAGGTCAACTGCTGTGTAATCATGGTTTAAAAACTCTGTAGCTTAGCTGCCATATTTAAAGAGATACAGAAAAACTTTTAGTGATATGTCCTATAATTTTGACTTGGCAGGTAGAAGTTGATTAGTAGAACTGATCAGTTGGATCATAGCTGGATGGGACTGAATTTTTGGATTATACTTTTGAGTTTGTGCACAAACCCAGTGTGTTGCTTTATACTACATTTCATATACAGGCTACTGCCTGGGAGATCTGTTACTAACTGACAAGTCAAGTCATATGGTACCTGATTTGCAGCCACTATGAGTGTATAAAAATGTAATAATCTTCAATAGCTTCACTGACAGAGATGTGAAGGGAAAAAAGTGAGAAACATGCTTATAACCTTCAAGTGATTCACTTCCCCCTTCCATCTTGCATTTGAGGAACTGCTATAAGGAGCACCCACCAAGTGAGGAATAATGGATACAGCTTTCAGTGATGCAGGAATTATTTCAACTGCAATGCTTTACACAGTAGTTCTTTAAATGTCTAAACTATCTGTTTTGTGTTTCCAGTGACCTGACAATCCCTACTATTGTTGTATTGAATACCTCCAATCAGCAGTATTTTCTACCAGATAGACACATTGAGAACACACAAGACATGGTTCAGTTTATTAACAATATCTTGGATGGTACTGCTGAAGTAAGTCTTCTTTGTGACTTGGAATATGTTGGTTGGTATTTATTTCCTTAGATGCTAAAGCAGGAAAAAAAAGTGGTTACTCTGATTGCTGTGCCGTGTGTTTTATGTTCCTGTCTGTCTGCCTGTCTTGGATGCTGGCAGTGAATACGTGATCCAAGATGTGGACCTCTTGGAGTGGGTCCAGAGGAGGGCCACAAAGATGATCAAAGGGCTGGAGCACCTCCCCTATGAGGACAGGCTGAAGGAATTGGGGTTGTTCAGCCTGGAGAAGAGAAGGCTTAGAGGCGACCTTATAGCGGCCTTTCAGTACCTGAAAGGGGATTATAGGGCAGAAGGAGAGAGACTTTTCTCCTGGTCTGATTGCAACAGGACACAGGGGAATGGTTACAAGCTGAAGGAGGAGAGGTTTAGGCTGGAGATTAGAAGGGGGTTCTTTACCCAAAGGGTGGTGAGGCACTGGAACAGGTTGCCCAGAGAGGTTGTGGAGTCCCCATCCCTGGTAGTGTTTAAGGCCAGGCTGGATGTGGCCCTGGATGACCTGGTCTAGTGCATGTGGCGTCCCTGCCCATGGCAGGGGGGTTGGAACTAGATGATCTTCAAGGTCCCTTCCAACCTCAGCCATTCTGTGATTCTGTGATTGATTCTGAATTCTTAGTGTGTGCTGTTGCTTGATGTTCTGACTGCAGAGCCTCTTGTAGAAAGCAAGCTTTTTGTTTGTTTGTTTTGAGCATAATGTTAGCAACTTCCCTAGTATTTCTTTTACTGGCATCACTGGTAAATAGAGAGTTTTTTATTCATCTCTTGGTTTGCTTTAAATTCAGTTGTCTAAAATTTTCTATATATAGTGCAACTCTACCCTTTCTTTTTGGGGCTAAATTAATAAAATCCAGTACTTCATGAATAATGGGTTCAGAATCAAAAACCAATGGTATTCTTGCTTTGCATATTGCAAACAGACTTAATTCTAAACCTAAAAATGAGCTGTCTTCTGTAAATGAAGAATTTACAGAATTGATGGCTTGGACAATTCTTTTTAATGCTGATGAAACAAACTCAGGTCAGGGTCAAATGCTGTTTGCAACCCAAATGTAGGTTTGTTTCTCTGGCAACTCAAGACATGTGAAAACAGGTCCTGTTAAGCAGACAAATTGCCTTCAGATTCATGGATTTATTTTGAAGAGTGATAAATTAGGTGGTGGTGTGGTTATCAGCTGTCATTGCTTGACACATTTTCTTCATTATACTTTCATATCTTCTTGTTACTTGGTTCTTAGATTTCTGTCATAAACAGGTATCCATCAGCTGCAGGAAAGTTCAGAAGATCTCTGCAATTTTAGAAGTGTTACAGCAGGACAGGTGGTAGTTTTTGTTAGTGAAATTCTTTAGATATTAGGAGGAAGCTCTTCACTATGAGGGTGGTTAGGCAGTGGAACAGGTTGCCCAGAGAGGTTGTGGAAGCCTCATCCCTGGAAGCTTTTAAGACAAGGCTTGGTGGGGCCCTGGGCAACCTGATCTAGTGGATGGTGTCCCTGCCAGGCAGGGGGGTTGGAACTAGATGATCTTTAAGGTCCCTTCCAACTCTGATTCTGTGATTCTGTGGTATGAGAGTGCAGTGCCAATCTGCTGAGAAACTTTGCACCGGTTCTTTAAAACTATTCTGAGAGAACTTTTCATGAGGCTATTGAGATGCAAGAATAATTACTTTTCATTTCCTTCTAAAGGCACTTAAGATTGCAAGGTCTGAAGAATGAACTTTTGGAATCATAACTGACAAGTGTCAGCAGTTTTGACATGGTTCCGTTTGACATTTCAGGCACAGGGCGGTGATGGAATCCTGCAGCGAATCAAGAGGATAATCTATGATGCCAAGTCTACTGTAATGGTAAGGTTTATTATTCATTAAATGAGATAGGTATCCTTGTGAAACAAGGTGCAACTATTTCTAGAAGGTTTAGAACTATTTTTGTTTGTTTACTGGTACATACTGTGTATATATTCTTTACAAGAAGGGTGGTTAGGCACTGGAACAGGTTGCCCAGAGAGGTTGTGGATGCCCCATCCTTGGCGGTGTTCAAGGCCAGGCTGGATGTGGCCCTGGGCGACCTGGTCTAGTGATTGGCATCCCTGCCCATGGCGGGGGGGTTGGAACTAGATGATCTTTAAGGTCCCTTCCAACCTCAGCCATTCTATGATTCTATATTATAGGTATTTATACACTAGGTTTAAGCTAAATGAACTTCTTGAATAGAGTTTTCAGTAATATCTTCCAGTGTGCTAAATAGTCAACATACATGATTGGTTTTTACTTTTCAGTCCTTTTCTGTATTAGTCTGATATGTATTTCAAGGGATAGAACAGGCAAAATTCAAAATCTTTTCCTTGACCCTTTTGACATCCTTTCATGTGCACTTTCACTCTTTAAGAAATGTCGTGATTTCAGTCTACATTAGTTAGAACATACAGGGGTTAAATACTGTCCTTAGTGTGGTTCTAAAGCAAATACTTTTACCATGTTTCTTATAGGTTGGTTAATTATGCTTAACATAATTTTGTTGGGAAGATCCATTTCTTCTCTACAAATCCATTTCTTCTCTACTTCTACAAAAACAAACAAACAAACAAACCCCAGCCTGTGCTGTGTATTAAAACTGAAACTGACATTTCTCTGAGTGGCTCCAGACATCTGTGAATGTACAACATTTGGCCATCAGTTTCTGAAACCAAAAGTCCTTCCTCCTGTGCCATTAAACTGCTTTTCAGTAGGAAACTGTATAATAACAATGGCTCTTCAGATTCCTTATTGCTTTAACTTTGGAGAATGAAACACAAAGAGAAGATGAAACTGGCTGCATCAAAGTGTTATTGTAACACTTAAAACAGTTGCTTTTCAAGCTTCAAACAATGAACAGGATTTATACAATTGGCATGTTAATGTTAGCTATCCCAGTGCAACATTGAACTTTATATATGAACCATGTATTAGGAATTGTTAAGGTAAGGGTGAGTCCTCATTTTTGGGGTGAGGGCAACAAAGACACCAAAAAATCCTGACTCTTATTTTGGATGTTTCTGAGTAAATGCACAGAGTAATAAGAGAAGGAATGCAGTAATTTTGTATATTCACTGAAAGTGCTTTTTACTTCAAATTTGTGTTTCAACAGTCTGTGTTCAAGAGTTCACCACTTCTGGGATGCTTTCTCTTTGGGTTGCCCCTGGGGGTCATCAGCATCATGTGTTATGGAATCTGCACAGCTGATACAGATGGAGGGGGAGAGGAGCAGGAGGCAGCTAAAAAGGAAACCAGTGATCGGGAGCTGACAGATGAAGGCAGTGAGGAAGAACAAGAGGAGGACAAGAATGGACAGTACACAGAACTTTCAGATGGAGAGCTTAAACAGAAAGACATAATGGAAAAGAAAAAAGATTAACTTGCTTAGCAAAAGAATTCTCTAGAATTTCCAAATAAACTTATTTATTGAAGATAGTGATTTCTTGATGATCTCCAGGAAAGAGGACCCTTCTGCATTGTGGTAGTTTTGATTTGCATGTATGCAGATTTTCTCAGAAATTGACAGAAAAACCCCCCCCATGGATGTTCTTGTAATTGTCTTTAATAGATGAACAAAGAGCAATTTAAACTGAAGAAATACAATTCTGTGCCATTTTGTTAAAGAGCTTTTCAGGTGTTCATTTCCAGAACAGTGAGATAGGGTTACTTGACCTTAGTGTATGTGATGAACCACTGGTAATACAGCCCAGATAAAGTTCAGCCCGTTCATGTTAAATCAAGGCTCAAAATTAAGAAAGAGATCTGAAAAGTCTTTCAAAGTCTGATAGCTAAAGATAACTTGGTTTCCCCAGAAAATGTGTTCTAACTGTTCTAGATTATTTTGTAACAAAAGAAAAAAGACCAACCCAAACCTTTCTATTTTCTCAAGTTAAATGTAAGTTATGAGGAATTAGAGGCCTCTTTCGCCATATAATACAATTACTGGCAGTCGAGAATGTTTACTTGATATAAGATGTGGGAGCTGTGTGCTAAGTTAAATATTAGTGCTTTTGCAGATCAAAATATTGGGAAACTACACTATAAACCTTTTAGAACATGATTGCCTGATAAATTGGTTTTTTTATGAGTGCTTACACAAACTTAGAGTGCAGATGATATTTAAGTTTTCTGAATCCACAGTACAATTTGATAAAGGAGGAGGTAATTATAAACACCTTCTGACTGCTTTGCATTACTCTCCAATGACAGGCTTTCAGAATGGTGTAAATTTGTTTTACAGTGTTTATTTCATATTGTTCTGTGTCTTTGAGGTAGTTGGTGTTGATACTTTTGTTTGAGACTGTTATCTAGTCTGAAGGGGGAAGTTAATGGAGCATAATGTTAACATTCATTGAGATTGGTCAGTAGAATGCATTTTTGTTACCTATTTAATCATAAAAGTCCCTTCTGTGACTGAAAAGGACTAATTTGTGTCCAGGGTGAAAATCTCCAAGGAGAATAAGCCTTGTGAGGAGTAGCTGAGGGAACACTGGTTGTTTAGTGGGGAGTAGAGGAGGCTTGGGAGGACCTTATCTCTCTCTACAACTACCTGATAGGGTGTTGTAGCAAGGTGGGGGTTGGTCTCTTCTCCCAGGTTACCAGTGAGAGAGCAAGAGGAGAAGGCCTCAACTTGCACCAGTGGAGGTTTAGATTGGACATTAGGAAAAGTTTTTTCACTGAAAGAGTTGTTAGGCTGCTCAGGGGAGTGGAGTCACCATACCTGGAGGGGTTTAAAAACATCTAGATGTGGTACTTAGAGACATGGTTTAGTGGCATGGTGGTGATAGGTTAATGGTTGGACTTGATCTCTTTAGAGGTCTCTTCTAACCTTAATGATTCTGTGGATAAGCTGTAATGTAGCCATTGGTGTCCATGTCTTGGAGTATATGACAGACACAAAATGTAACATTGCTTTCCCTCTTATTAGTATTCATGCTGTTTTGTTTAGTTTTGGGTTTTTTTACTGTATAGCACAGATTATCCATGTTTTTTATTTTAAATAAGCTTAAGTAGACAAGTTCTGTGTTTGAGTAAACCTGATGATGATATAAATCATAACCAGGGAAAATGTATTGCATCTTTTTTCCTTGTGGGAAAGAAACTTGTCTTTTTCTGTTTAAGCAGCTTAGTAACAGCTGGCTTCATGTTGGGGTTCCAAGTACAGTAAGTAGATGCCTGACTTCCAAGATCTTTGTTATCAAACTCTATAAATGATATCTAAGGTGAATAGGATTATTGAGGGTTTTTTTCCAGAAAAATTCCATGTCTAGTTTTGAGTTCAACTTTTTGTCTTTTGGGAGAAGAGGAAAAAAAATGAGTTCACATAATACTGAATAGCAGATGTCTGACAGGGTTTTTTTCCCCTTTTGGTTTGTTTGCTTTTTGTTTGTTTTTTTGTTTTTACTTTTTCCTTCTTTGAATTGCCTTTTAAAAAACTGTTTGTCATTACAGCTAGTTGTACATAGTGACTTGAGTTTTCTTGCCTTTTTGGCAGAATCTTTGAGGTGTTGGTTTAGCATATATTTTAAAAATGTGTTTAGAAAGTTTCCTAATATGGTGTAGAGCTCTTGAGTTTTTAAATCAATCAATCACTTAATGACAAGCCTGTGAATTTATTTGGACATTAGCACAACTCAATGCTGATGGTCAAAATGTAGGACTTTTTAAGTCAGTAATATGTTTTCTTGATTTGTCTCTTATTTCAAATATAGATCAATTACATACTTAATTTTGTCTCAGGCTGGAAACTGCAGCTTTTGACAACAAAAAACTGAAGTGGTCACTGGAACACTGCCCTTCCTTCTATGGTGTGTAGTTAAAAAGTCTGAATTCTGCTGCTCTGCCAAGAACTGTTTCAGCTATGAACATTTGGTTTTGTGATGATTAATTTTTTGTGTCTATAATCAGTAGTAGCCAAATAACTTTCTAAGAAGCCTTCTGAGATATGGACCTGAATATGACAAAGACTGTGTAAGAAGCAGATCACACTGTGATCTTTTAAAACTATAGCACTTAACTGCTAGAGGTAGGAGGAGAGCATGTGTCTCAGTCACTTCTGGAGACTTAAGACAGGCTGGAGACTTGGGCAGGGAGAAATTCAATGAGATTCAATAAGGTCAAGTGTCGAGTCTTGCACCTGGGAAAGATCCAACCCCATGTATGAGTATAGGTTGAGGGCTGAGCTGTTGGAGAGCAGTGAAGGGGAAAGGGATCTGGGGGTCCTGGTGGATGGAAGGATGAGCATGAGCCAGCAGTGTGCTCTTCTGGCCAGGAGGGCCAATGGGATTCTGGGGTGGATTAGAAGTGATGTGGCTAGTAGGTCAAGAGAGGTTCTTCTCCCCCTTTACTCTACCCTGGTGAGGCCACATCTGGAGTATTGTGTCCAGTTCTGGGCCCCTCAGTTTAAAAAGGATAGGGAACTGCTGGAAAGAGTCCAGCACAGAGCCACAAAGATGGTGAAGGGGCTGGAACATCTTCCTTATGAGGAAAGGCAGAGGGAGCTGAGTCTCTTTAGCTTGGAGAAGAGGAGGCTAAGGGGTGACCTCATCTATTCTTTTAAATATGTGAAGGGTGTGTGTCAGGAGGATGGGGTCAGGCTCTTCTCAGTGAAGCCCAGTGACAGGACAAGAGGCAATGGCTGTAAGCTGAAGCATAGGAGATTCCGTGTGAATACATATAGAAATGTTTTCCCAGTTGAGGTGCCAGAGCACTGGCACAGACTACCCAGAGAAGTTGTGGAGTCTCCTTCTCTGGAGGTATTCAAAACCCCTCTGGACGCGCTTCTGTGTGACCTGGTCTAGGGAATCCTGCTGTGGCAGGAGGGTTGGACTAGATGATCTTTCGAGGTCCCTTCCAACTCCTAATATTCTGTGATTCTATGATATCAATCAAATGCGTACTGAACTGCTGAAAATTGAACTCCCATTTTCACCAGATCCTTCTCTGAGCTATATTCAACAAGACACAAGGAGAAGAAAAGCCTACAAGACATGGACTGGTTGTCAGCAGTGATGTGAAATTCAGAGGTTTTCTGTGGTCATGTGGATCATTTAGAAAGCTGTCCGAGGGGACATCTGGCATGTTATTTTTTTTCTTCACTCTTTAAAGATTTCTTAAAGCAACTTCACTGTAATAACACTGAATCCACGAAATTATGTTGCTTTTTTAAGTCTAGTGTAAGCCTTTTGTTTTTCTGTAATAAAAACCATCTAAAAGGGCTTTTGTTTCCTTTGCTTAATTTACACTCTGTTAATCTTAGCTATTACAGCTTGTGTAGGAGGAGGGGGGGTGTTCTGGGACACTCATAAGTGTATTCAGGCCTCAAGTAACAGAGGACAGAAATGCATCTGGTAGATTTTAAAAAGAAAAATGAGTCCATCCTGCCTGATACCTTCTTGTCAATATTTTGAGAATACTTTCTAGCTGTAGGAGTTAAGATTTACTTGCCTTTTGTTTGGTGAGCATCCTAGCAGTAGAGATTGAGTAGGTTTCAGGAAAACACATTTTTAAATACCAGTTAATTCATTAGGAAACTCCAACTCTTACAAGAGTTTCAGCAGCAAAGGGAACTTGAGGCAGACTCTTCTAGTGTGCATTTCCTTCTGGAAGAACTTGAGTAGCCTTGACACTTGGGCATGTGCAATCTCCTTAACTGCTGTGTTATTTACCCAGGCTGCTTTAACAGGTACTGTCCACACTGTGGTGCTCGCTGCTTGAAGGATGGAATGGTTGCAGTCTGAAAGCTCTGATGTGTTGAAGATGGCACAGAAGTGCTTAATGTTCATTAAGTATTTAAGTAAAAGGTTTAAGTTGCTCTGGTTTAGCCCAGAACTAATTTACTCTGTTCCTCTTTTGCCAGCATATTTGAAGAAGTTACACTTGCAGGGGTGGGGAGGCAGAGAGTTCAAGCTGGTGAAGAAGGTGCTAAATCAGAATGTGCATCCCTTAAACTGTTAAAATCTCATGAGACTACAGCTATTCCAGGTTGTATTTTCCTGTGACAGAGTTATACTGGCTCTCAGATCTTCTTGGGAAGGAAAGCAGCTTTCTGCTGTGTTGTTCTCATCACTGGGTACACTGCTGAGAGATTGAATCATATGAAGCTGCTGGATGTTATATTGCTGTAGCTGACAAAGACAATTTGGTCAATATTGTGTTGAAAGTGTTGTTGAATTTGTAACTTGCAGCTCTTTCAGAGTCTGCCTAGGCAGTCTGCATGTTCCTGAAACAGTTCTCTCTGATTTCTGGAATTTTAGTTGTTTGAAAGGATTACTGCTGCTATCCTGTATGTCAGTTTACTGGCATAAAGCAGCATGTACCAGCTGAGCTCTCCTGTTGCTAGCAAACTTCCTTCTGCTTATACTCCAAAGAGTCTAGAAATCTTTGGAGTTGTTTAGCAAGGATAAATAGACCACAAGTATTTTACATAAAGCATTTTTGAATGGAATATTGTGGCTTTTAACAATAAAACCTGAAAGATCTAGAAAGTCCTTTGAAGAGAAGCAAGGTGAATTTTAATCATCTTTAAGATGATTACTAGTGAGAGGTAGAGTAATGCTTTGTAGTTCCAGTTTAGGCTGGAGAAGAGAAAAGATCACTGGGTGAGTGTGTAACTTGACAGCTTATTTGTAGTGAAAAGAGTCTTGTTTTTCTAGTGAGTGCTTGTCTCTTCACTTTCACTGCATTGCTGCTAGCATTCAGCAGCCCCTGTTGCATGGTTGGTATAGTCATCATCTGGGTTAATGACTGTCCTGACCACAATGGTGGGTGGTTTTAGGCTGTTTTGAGTTAAGAGATTGAAACTTGGGTAAGCATTAAGGCTAACACCTGAAAGGGATGAAAATGCAGAGACAGGAGAAATGGGAATGGGAGAAAGGAATGGAGCAGGGCCATGTATTCTCTTACCTGTGTCTTAAATTTTGATATGGATGAGTTACATTTAACATATGTTCATAGCTGGTGGGAGGTTTAAATCCTTCTGAAAGAAATCTTGTATCTCCATTTACTTTAAAGGCAGCCTTCAGCTGGCTAAGTTTACCTTACTCAGAGCAAGTAGTGTTACCACCCAGTCAAGATTTAGCTTATGAATGTGTTTGCTGTTTCTCAGCACAAGCACAGACTCTTGAGTCCCACAAAAGGATGCAGTTCAATGTTCATAATTTGTTTGAAACAAAAACCAAAACCCAACTCTCTTTGATCTTATACCACTACTTTAAAAGAATGATAACTTAGAGTTTATTTAAATTCTTGGGAAAGTGGTAACATGTAGTCTTAATTCTTTGAAGAATTAGAGATCTAAACAATAATAGAGGATTTGTATTTTTATCTTCAAGAAGTGGAGGGTTGTTAAAAAATAAGTTAAAAAATACATTGTAATAGATGTTGCAGTTTCATTCTTTTTACCTGAGTAGTAAATATCAACTCTTAATCCAAAGCAGACAATGTACTGTTCATAGACTGTAAATACTTGAAGTTAGTCAATATTGCAAGAAAACAAAGACTTTGGGACTTCAGTACTTAATTCCCTCCCAAAGTGTATTTTTTATCATTGAGTCATTTTGACTTAGAACTGACTGTAATTTTTTTTAGTTAATTTTTTTTTCTTAGTATGCTGCTTGAAGAGAATTTTAATATCCTGTCAGTACACCATCAATTAAAACTTGAAATGCAGACTGGCTAATTTTATTTCCTCTTTGCTTTTCTAAAATATGTCTTTTTTGATCTTACCTTTGCATGTTAAGCCAGTTGAGCTACTTCTGCTTAGTATTTCTTGCAGGATCACACAGCTCACTAAATATGTGCTGTTGTCCTCAGGTCTATGCTAAAATTTACTAGGCAGTGTTTTCTAGGAGCAGACTCTGGAATATTAAATATTTAAAGAAATAAATATATAGCTTAGAAGCTATCAAAATATCAAAGTGGGGGTTTTTATAAAACATTTTTGGAGATTCTTGATGGGGCCCTGGGCAACCTGATCTAGTGGATGGTGTCCCTGCCAGGCAGGGGGGTTGGAACTAGATGATCTTTAAAGTCCCTTCCAACTCTGACAATCCTATGATTCTATGATTTAAATCTTCAAGTATCAGAATAACTTCCCTAACCCTAATCAGAAAGTTTGTTAAAACAAGAGGAATTATAGAAAAAAAGGTGGTCCTATGACAGGTTCAGAGTAAGGGAAGGCTGTAGACAGTCTGCAAAGAAACAACATTTCTAGGAGCAGAATTCCCCTTTGAAGTAAGAGATCTCTTACATGAGGTGGAAAAACTAAGGCTTCCTTCTTTGATTTTGACTGTGTTTCCTGCAGAAGATTGAAGAAGTATTTGTTGGCCCAGACAAGTCTGTGACAATGCATTTGTTGCTTCTGAGCTGGAGAGGGAGATTAATTGCCTTCAGCAGATTTATCACTTAATAGCTGTGTCTGAGTCTCAGTGGAGAAAATAATTACAAATTGTTCTGTGCCATCATGCAAAATTATGCTTTATGCAAATAAAAACACTTGAGAATTGAGATAAGCCTTGAGATGACAGTGCTGTGGTGGGTATCTTCCTCATCTTCTAAAAATAAATGTTTTTCAAAAACAAATGCAGAAGGGATGCATATTTTTATTCTTCATAGCTCATTTATGAAATCCCAAAGTGCTTCAGTCATATCCCAGATGCCATGGGATACAGGAGATGATGCAATATATTCTGGGGCTAACTTTTGAAGATTTATCTGATCCTGCTGTGAAGGAAGGAGTATGAAAAGGCTTTCAGGGTGGATTGAAGAAGAAGTAGTTTCTAAAAGTTAAACAGATGTATTTTTCTATATTGAGTGACTCTGGCAGAGGCACAAGAGTATGAAAAATATTCTTTGGAACAGATCTTTAAGTAGCTGGGAGGTTGTTGTCTCACATTGTCATGAGTTAAAATAGGATTTCTAGCAGAGTGAGAGTAAGTAATACTTGATTTTTAGAACTGGATTGAAATGCAGATATGAATCTTGACCTGAACACAGTATGTTTCTATTTTTACACTTTGCATCATGGGTTGTTAGAAATCAAGTGGTCTCTCTGACAGTGCATTCATGTAAATCCATCTTGGGGTTTAGTTTCTAGAGAGCACCAAGAATTCCAGCATAATGCAGAAGCTCAGGATTCTTTCAGTGGGCCCTAACTGCATCAGCTTCAGTTATCAGAAATCTAAATGCTAAGCTGTACAAGAAGTAACACCTTGAGTTGCTCACTTAGCTCTTTCCATGTATGGAAAATTAAGCAAACACAGAGAATGTGTGTTATCTAGTGGAGAATGATTATCTGTGGCCTTAACAATCCCAGGAAAGAAATTGCAAGCCTTCTTTGAGTGTTATAAATAATGGTTATGAGGTGGGAGGAATTTGTCATACTGACATCCTTAACTGTTGCATCCACAAGGCTTGATCTTGGCTATAAAAATATGCAGCAAGGCTCATTGGGGATTGGAGTTTGCAATGATGATCTTAAAGTAAGACTGCCTTATGTTAAAGTGCAGTAGAGGCTGGAAAAGAGTTATAAGGGAATTGCATAATAATATAATGAAACTTGTGATACATTCACCTGGAATAATAAGGCACTGGCACAGTGGTAGATGCCCCATCCCTGGAAACATTCAAGGACAGGTTGGATTGGGCTCTGAGCAACCTGATCTAGTTATGGGTGTGTTTGCTCACAGCAAGGGGAGTTGCTAGATAACCTCTAAAGGTTCCTTCCAACTCTAACATTTCTATGATTCTATGCTATTCTGTTTTGCCAGTGTTCTGAAAAGTGTTAATAAGCCTGAGAATACATCAGGATCTGAAGCACCATGTTGGTAAAAAAAAAAAGTGAAAAGTTTCTATGGCACTGGCAGTTCTCACTTTTTCCCTTTAGAAGAAAACAGGCTTCAGTGCAGGCCCTTGAAGTGAACAGTCACAGCTGAGCTCCAACACCAGTTTTGTTTTCACACATCATTTCCCAGAAGAAAAGGAGCTCAACTGCAGAGAGCAGTGGCTGTGGTGAGCAGGGGCTCTGGTAGGACAGGGAGGTTGGATGGCTTAGCCCCAGTGGCTTTCAGAAAAGAGTTGGAAATTGGCCACAATGAACATAAGCCTGAAAAATGGCAGTAGCAGAGACTTCAGGAGCCTCAGCTTTGACATGCAGGATATGTGCTGCTGTGGATAGTTTTAATGACCATCTGTAGACATGGGAAAGGACTCTGAAAGGCATCATTGCATCGCTGGAATGATGTATCATAAAGTGAGGAAGAATGCATGTGGTGTAGAGGTGAGCAGACACAACAGCCTGTGGGGTATTTCCTCTGCTCATGTATACTTGTTTGAAGCTGGAACAAGGCCACTCCAGTTTGGGGACAGTGAGTTCATGACAATAGCTGTAGGTTGGTCTTTGCCTGTTGGTCCTTGGGCAGTGAACTTGCCCTGTCATGTTTGAATTAGAATGTAGACATGCTGTGGAGCATTAAGTTCAGTTTCTGGCCATCTTCCTTTGACGTGGAGTGCAGTTTTAGGCAAGGTACTTAGGCCATAGTTTCATTACACTGCAACTTTAATGACAGTGCTGGCTTAAGGAGTTTCTGTCCTTATGCCTTTGTATGCTGCCTTTCAAATTATGGCCACACAAGCTGTTGGAAAAGCACTCCTTAAAGTGTGTAAATGACCTCATCCAGGTGAATACAACTCTGGACAGAACAGCAAGCTCAGGTTATGAGAGAGCAAGAAGGGTCTGGAGGGCAGCAGCAGAGTGGGAAACTTAAAGGGTATTTCATGACAAGATGCCTATGCTGACTTAGGTATTTGTTCCATTCTTCGCTTGTTTCCTCCAGAAAGCAAAGGTTACTCGACCAAGTCCTTACAGTGAAGAAACCATGGCTTGCTATCCCAAGATCCTTCCTCCATTAGTGCATTAATATTGTTTGTAATTATCTTAACCTCTCCATGCTAGGAAACAGTTAAAATGGAAGAGGAAAATTCTTGTGTCTTGTCATGTTAGGCAAAATGCATCTTGCACAAGGATATAACTAGGTAAGTGTGGGAAGGATGCACTTCTCAGAGGGTAGCTGTGGGAAGTCACTGTCATAAGTGATAGGATGTCTCACTAGGTTATACATTTGTTGATAAATTCTGCTTTACTTTTCTGCATGTGCATTTAAAACCACAGAATGCTTGAAGTCTGAGTCCAGACTTGGCAATCCTTTTCACTTGTACATGTGTTGGAATCTCTGTGGAGACATTCCAAAGCAGCCTGGACACCATCCTGTGAAACCTGCTCTAGGTGAACCTGCTCTGACAGGGAGGTTGGACTATATGATCTCCAGAGGTCCCTTCCAACCCCTAATGTTCTGATTCTGTCTACCTATGCAAATAACTAAGAGAAACAGGAGCAACGTTATAGAAAGGGACAAGGATTTCAGACCTGGATTTTAGGAGGAAAAATTTGTTTCATGTCTAGAGAAAGATAACTGTGAATTTTAGACTAATTTGTCTGGCATATAGCATTTACAATTTTTTTTGGTAGAATTTTCTGTATGAGAATCTTAAGGGCTTTATGAGGTGGATGCATCTAAGAACTGTTGCAAAAGAAGGTCAAATGAAATTCTCAACTGTCTGCAGTACTTCATTTTGGATTCACTTTTCCCAAGCTAGATGAGAATATTGTGATTGTAACCTTGGAGAAACAGAAGATAGAGTACAAAATATTGTATATATCATGTTTCTGGTAACTTGGCTGAGTAGCAAAAGCCACCTTTGGCCAGAGATGTGTGCTGATGAGTAGCAACAGCCTTGACTGCTCCTCTTGGCTGAAAAGTCTGCTTGCTTCAAGCAGGTGCTCACTTGCCTGTTATATCTATTAACTTACTCTGTTTTGTTTCCTTTCTTCTCACCTTTTTGTTTTGTATTGTACCCTCAGTGACCATCCCTGGAAGTGTTCAGAAATGTGTAGATGTGGTGCCTGGGGATATGGTTTAGTGGTGAGCACAGTAGTGTTGGGTGAATGGTTGGACTAGATCTTGGAGGTCTTTTCCAATCATAATGATTCTGTGATTCTTTTACCATCTTAGTTTGCCCTGTTGTCTTCCAATGATTCTCCTGTCCCTCCCTGTATTTTAGCAGTCAGAAACACATAGAAAATATCAGAGACTGATGAAACAATCTGTAGTTAAAAATCTTCATTCAGGCTTCTGCATGACCTCTCAGACTCTTTCATAATGATATTGTTTCCTAAATCACCCAACATGCTCAATATTCTGGTATCTTATAAAGGTTTGGTCATTAATTTGGACTGGTTGAGTTGAAATTATAAGGAAATTTTATTATTAAATAAGGGGAAAGCCTGTTGGTGATAACTTAGAGATTAACATGTTTATATACAGTATGGAAAACATCTTGTCTTTAAGCCTTCCTCTTGGGAGTTGTCACCTTTCCCTCTAGAAAATGAGAATTTTAGATTTGCCTCTTTTGAATTTTTAGAACATTTAATGAAGAATTTAAGGCTTCCTTTTGGTGAAGACCATAGAGATAAGCATTTACTGATTAGTTTTGGTCTGACCTCAGATGATAAACATGTTCTTGCAAATTACTTCTTGCAATTATTAATTTCTGTGATTAAAATACCCCAGATACAAACTTATCTGCTCCTGTTCTTCATATAGTTGATCTTTGTATCAGCAACTGATCTCTAGTTAATTAAGATATGGATGCAGAGCATATATTTTTCAGAATGAAAAAGCAATTATTATTTTATTACAGGGCTTTTCTCCCTATCTCCTGTTTTTTTTATAGTTTTGAGTGAAATCTGGAGAAAGCAGATAATAATGTGATCTAGAATTGAGTCATTTTAATGCAATGGCATAATGCCTGTGGAAAAGAATGGTTCCCATTAAAGACCAGTTGATATGTTTGTTCTCTTGGCAAAACTATTTTAACTGAACAGAACAAACCCTCTTTGGTTTTCCAGAATGCCCTAACAGTGTTCTAATTCTCATCTAGCCAAAGTGTATTCATGGAGACATCTTTCTCCTTCACTTCCTTTGTTAATGTAAATATCAATGTAGAAACAAACCTACTGGGTCCTGTGAAGCTGCTAAGCTGTGTGGGTAGTTCTCAGAATGAAAAGTTCTCATTTTTCTTGTTTTAGGTATCACCAGTGCTTCTTTCATATTCACAAGAATAATTCCTAATTAGTCCAAATAGTTTATGCTTGAGCAGAACTGAGAGTTCTCTGTGGATTCTTCAGAGCTTTCAACTGCTGTAGATTATTAGCTTTCTGCAAGGTAATTTTTATTTTTAATTGCTTGTTTGTCAATGGTATGATGTTAGAAAACTTCTAGTTGTGCAAGTTCTGAATTTCATGCAGCCTACAGAAATGGAACAGGAGAAATGATGATTTGGTAAACTCTGTCTTGTACAATGCAATCCCTTAACATCACAAATTAAAATGTAATTTGCCTGTGATTATTAAAGCTTAACCTTTAATACTGTTAGTATAATTTCTAGTACATGTCTGCTGCAATGAGCTGAAATGTTTTCTTTTTCTATGTGGCTATGCCACAGCTCAGGTCTCCCAGGAAAAATTGTGTTAGTCTGGGTCCTTGAGGACTGGTAAACTGTGGTTCATTGAAATATATGAACCATGGTCTCTGGAGGTGAAAGGCTAAGGTAATACTTAACTTTAACAGAAAATAACCTCTCCCTGTCAACTGGCTGAAACACAGCTGTAAGGAACAAAATTCTGAGGTATTTTACTTATGTATCATTGCTTTTGCATTCTATTGACTATCAGGTTGTTCAACCCCTTTATGCTAATCTAGACTAATGTGCTATGTAATAACAAATAATCTAAATTTATAACTTTATAGACTCCATGTGTTTACATAGTCTCTATGAAACATCTTTAAATGTGGACAGTTAAAATGTAGAAGCAATTGAACTGCCTCTAAAACTGAGAACCCCAATGAGAGACAAAATATAAAACTTAAAAGTAAATTTATCTTTCATTTTATAAAATTTCATGTCTAGATCCCCCAAGTGTTACTCAATCACACAGGTAACAATGATAATATGCTTATTTAAATGAATAAGTATGTTTCTTCAGTTTCATATAATCACACATATGAAGGGATTGTTTATTCTTTAAGTCTTCTGAAATTCAGGAAAATATCACACTGATGAATAAAGAGAGAGATTATAACTGTCAATCACATGTATAATTCAATTTTTAACAGCATGTGGCTCAGTTGCTGAGGAGGTTAATGGAAAAAATGTAGATTGTCTTCTGTTAAAAATAGATTTAGAATACTGCTGGTGGTCTGTTCCACAGAAAATTGATAGAACATCTCTGTAATTAACACTATGCATTTTTCAACAAAAATTAAGACAGTTTTGGACACTTGCTTATGCATACAGGCCATGGAATTTAATTGGCATTTCAAGTCTAATCTTCTAGCAGTGCCTCTCTGGTAATATTAGTAAATACCAAGTCTCTGAATTCAACCCTGTTTGTTATTGTAGGATATTAACAATTAACAGCCTAATCCAGACCTCCTACTGCAAGGCTATTGGAAGCCTCTGAACTATAATTACATATTTAGCAATAATTCAATGGAAAAAAACATAGTGTTTGTCAAAAGAGTTTTGAAAAAAAGAATGCTTTCGAGGCTCCTCCTTTATTGTTGTCTCTTTGCAAATGTTGTAATGTGTTCTCCTCGTGATCCACCACTCAGCACTTCAACTTACTAAATACAACTGAGGAGTAAAACCCAGGAATGGATTTTAATCCTTTATATTTGAAAAGTAACTGGTCAACATAGTTTAAAATTCTAACATATACATTTGAGAGAAAGATACTTGTCCCTTAGAAACCCCTACTAATGAAGGGGCTGGAACATCTTCCTTCTGAGGAAAGGCTGAGGGAGCTGGGTCTCTTTAGCTTGGAGAAGAGGAGGCTAAGGGGTGACCTCATCTATGCTTTCAATGTATGAAGGGTGTGTGTTGGGAGGATGAGGTCAGGCTCTTCTCAGTGAAACCCAGTGACAGGACAAGAGGCAATGGCTGTAAGCTGAAGCATAGGAGATTCTGTGTGAATACATGTAGAAATGTTTTCCCAGTTGAGGTGCCAGAGCACTGGCACAGACTGCCCAGAGAGGCTGTGGAGTCTCCTTCTCTGGAGATATTCAAAACCTGTCTGGATGTGCTTCTGTGTGACCTGGTCTAGGGAATCCTGCTGCAGCAGGGGGGTTGGACTAGATGATCTTTCGAGGTCCCTTCCAACTCCTAACATTCTGTGATCCTGTAATTGACAGAGAGACTGAAGTGCTCCAGAGGGTCACGGATTTGACTCATCTCTAAAATAGTTTTGTGCATTCTGTGTTTAACTGTTAGAGGTTTAAGTTAGCTCTACAATTAATATTACAAGTTTAAGCTATCTGCTACAAAACATTTGTTTGATTTTTATGAAATAGTTTCCTAAAATTCCCTGATTACCATCTAGAACTGTCTTTGGAGTATTCCAGTATAACACCTTATTGTAGACAGATAATGAATGTCTGTACCAAAAATGATGAGTTTTCTTGAAAGTTACTCTGTGCTACAGGTTGGCTTATGGGATCTTGAGGATGTTGCCATTCCCAAACAAAAAACCAAAACATACCCCAAACCAACAACAACAACAACAAACTCCCCCCCAAAAAACCCAAAACACACAAACCCAAAAACCTGCCCCAAACCAACCCTAATACTTTTTCTGGAGCATTCGATTACTGTATCTCAGTGCATTTGTTTTTACTGTTGTGGCCCACCCATGTATATGTTATTTTTCTCCATGCTGGGATACTCTTCAATTGTCTGGCTTTAAAATAGATGTACCAAAACAAAGTGGAATGTATTTAAACATATAAAAATTTCAGTATCTCTCTCCTCATACTATTCTACTCAACTATAGTCTGTGGATATATGTATTTCTAGTCTGAAGTTCCTCTGTCCTGTTCAAGAAACATTTCTAATATGAAATTACTCTGTTCTGTTCTAGAAACATTTCTAATGTGATGCACTAAAAATTATCACATAACTGAATTTCTGGGACTCTTACAGTATATTTTCTACTGAAGAGCAACTTCTAGGTTTGGCTACTAATGTTTCTTTTTTTTCAGCTATACTTCAAGACAATGGAGTATGAGCTGCTTTTAATCTATTTTCCAACAGTACTTCTAAATTCCTTTTCTGAGAGCTCCACAGAGCAGTATGTAAGATCTTTAAGCCAACTTTCTTCACCACAGTAAGGGAATGCCAATGTAAAGGAAGCCAAGACTCTCAAGATCTCATGCTTGAATGCTGTTCATACAACACATTTTATGTCTGTATCATGCTTAAAGTATGTAGATATTAGATACTTTGGCAGCCTGACAACAAGCTGTGTGGGTTTTTCATGTAGGAACTGCTGGAAATACAATAAAAACTTCTACAGCAGATCATTCCTGCCCTCCTAAGATTTTCTATTTTTAAACCTTGTTTTCTGTTTTCACTTTTTTCCTATTTTCATTAATAGGAAAAAGAAAAAAAAACCCCTCAGGGGTTTGGTAATGAACTTGCTGAGTTATGATTTCTCTTCAGCTATTTCTTTTGAAATTAATAGTAAATTAACTAATTAATGGTGTACAAAAGTCACCAATGTGTCATATATACCTTGGCTACATTTTTGCCCTAATGAATATTTTTTCTTGTACTGTGGTATTTTAAAATAGACATTTTACTCCAGTTGGGTTTAGATTGTCTATTAAACCCTGTGTTTTATAGTGATTCTTAATAAAAACATAAGTTATATTCTGTATTTTTTTTATAATTATTGAAGTCATGTGAGTGTTTTCTGGTTAGTGGTTTTGATAGATGGCTGCTTAATCTGTTTAAATTTCTCTCAAGTATAGGAACCTTTTACACAAAAGGGAAAAATGGATGATGGGGAAGTTCTAATACATTCAGTATTAGAAAAGACTGGTGAAGTGTATACCTATCATAGTATAACATATAATATGAAATTTATGCCACATATTTATCCATAAAAATAAAAATTGTTAAGAAAATATCATGTCATAATGACAAACTAGTTCTGAGTTGCAGATCAGCTCTGATGTTTTCCTAGATTGGAGGCTCTTTGATGTCCTAATGAAGGCAGTGGAACTTCAGTACAAATGCATAACCTGTTTTGCAAGAGTGATTTGTTGACCATGGCAAATATCAGAAGTTAGATAGACAATACTCTTTGAGGTGCTGCTGGAGCTGTTCTTTCTGTGCATGGGGATTTTATAAAGTATTTGCTGTTGCTTACAAACAGCTAAGTGGGAATATCCCTGTAATTACAGTTTGGTTTGTCAACTGTCAAAAGCTTTAGAAAAATATATATCTCTAGTTATTGTGTTGGGATTAAACCATGAGCTCTGTTTTATTAGCTTGCTTGTAGTGCTTAATACAGGTTGGAACCAAGATGTTTGTAAGTCTTGCATAATGCTTTAAGACATTATTGTTCTAGTCTTGTGTCCTAGGTTTTATAATATTTTACTTTTGGGTTGTTTTTGAGTAGCAGCCATCACACTTCTAGAATTTCTTCCAAGTGGGCAACCACATGTTTCAGGAATATGTATGAACCTGCTTCATCATGGTGAGGTTGGTGAAATATGTCTTGCTTTGTGTCTTAACATGCCTGTGGTTTGTATGCTGTATATTGGTTAACAAACGCAAGACCTGAAATGTAGGATTGCTTGAAAGTAGAAAACTAAATACTTGGAAGGGGAATAATTCTGAATAGATTTGATGACACTTACTTTTTCTGAAAAAAAACCAAAAACCCCCCAAATTATTAAAAAATGGTCAAAGTATTTGGAAACAGGGGGAGCATGTTTTAATTGAACAAGTCTCTCAGTCCTGCTTTGCTGTCTCCTCCTTCACAATTTTTATCAAGCTCTTTCTATGGTGGCATGGCCTCTGTCTTCTAAAAAATATCTTTCCACACAAGTTCAAAATCAGCAGAAGATGAAAAAAATGATTTTCCTTGGAATGTGCTCACTTATTGAGGGGAAAATACAGAGAAATTTGCTATACTTGAGATTATTTAAAAAAGAAGTGTTAATTAAATAAGCACTTATGATATTTCATCTAAATGGTGGAGAAAAGAAAACTTTGCTGTAAGGACTTGAGGATTAGATCACATAAGATCTGGGAGATAAGAATTAGTCTTACCTATGCTGTTTGGTTTGAAGTAGCTTCTCCTTTATCCTTGCATGCTGGTTCTCATAAGTCCCAAGAAAGTTTTCTTGTTATGGGTGCTTTGGTCATAGAATGGTGTATGTCACTGAAAAACTGCAAAGAAGGTAACCAGTTACCCTTGTAGTTTAATTGTACAATAATAAAAATATTGCCAAGAGTTAGTAGTAATGACCTTGTTTAAATGTTTTGTGTTGAGGCATTTAAATAAAAAGAGCTATTGTGAGGTTCTTGTTACCCATGAACATAACAGGAATGATTCCTGGTTCCAGTGCAATGGAGCAGTGATACAACCTGGGTCTTTGTCATTCCTCTTGGAAGCCAGTTCACACTAGTATGTGAGCATTAAAAATTAGGCTATTTAGAAAAAGAGAAGATGGTGATGATTCTAAGGTTTCAGACAGAAAGGTACTTACATACTTGTGCTCTTATGCTCTTTTTGAAGACAGGCTGAGGGAATTGAGGTTCTTCAGCCTAGAGAAGAGAAGGCTTAGAGGCGACCTTATAGCGGCCTTTCAGTACCTGAAAGGGGATTATAGGGCAGAAGGAGAGAGACTTTTCTCCTGGTCTGATTGCAACAGGACACAGGGGAATGGCTACAAGCTGAATAATGGGAAATTTAGGCTGGAGATTAGAAGGAGGTTCTTTACCCAAAGGGTGGTGAGGCACTGGAACAAGTTGCCCAGAGAGGTTGTGGAAGCCCCATCCCTGGCAGTGTTTAAGGCTAGGCTGGATGTGGCCCTGGATGACCTGGTCTAGTGCATGTGGCGTCCCTGCCCATGGCAGGGGAGTTGGAACTAGATGATCTTTAAGGTCCCTTCCAACCTGAGCCATTCTATGATTCTTAGGTGTTTGTTTAAATTATCATCATAATCATAGATCCATGGCTATTTGTGTATGAGATGGTCTGACTCTCTTTGCCCCACATAATAAGGAAAATCTAATATAAAAGTGTTTTCCAAAATCAAGAAAGAGAGAAAAACATGGGAGAATACTCTTTAATTATTATCAATAATAAACAATATTAATTATCTCTTCTTCTCCAAAGAAGCACAAAGAAATTTACCTTTTGCATCATCATGCTTTCTCTTCCCAAGGAAAAGGACAGAATTTGGATCTGGTGCACAGGCTGGTGACACTATCCACACCCTTTCCCATGTTCCTTCTAATGGTTTACAAGTTGGATGATCATTAGCTGGAAAACAAAAAAATGTTTCCATAAGCATAGAAGACATCCAGGCTCATATGCCTAATTACTATTCTTTGGAAAGATGACAGCACATTTCACTGTAATTATTGCTCAGCTGGATGTGTGCTTATGAAAAAAGAACTCCTTTTGGATTATTGTATAGGATGTTAGGATCACACTCTAACATGTGGTATTCTTAACCAGCAAAGAATAGACTTGTTATTCCTATTCCTTTCTAAGCATAGCAAAATTATTTGCAATAGATCTTGTGACTATTCATTTTCTTTGCACAGAAACTGAGATACTTGATGTTAAAAAGTTTTAAAACATAATGGAAAGCAAGATTAGACAAAGACATTGCTGAAGACAGCTGGATTATTTTCAAAGGCAGCCAGCCAAGGTTATGGCTACTCTAACTTCAGCATGCAGAGAATCCATGCTTGTATGTAGTAAACTAGCCCCAAGCAGTTTAGTATGTCCTTAAAATACAGTCCTGTTTAAAAGCTGACTGGAAAAACTGGAAGGTGCTGCTTGAAATATGTGATACCTGGGTGTGTAGATGTCTCCCTGCTCATTTTCATGATGCAATTAAGCTGTCATTCCACTTTTTTTACTGAGTTAATGAAGTATTTTTCGCTGTTGTGATAGTGAAGTGCCAAGAAGGAAGGTGTGAGCTGGATTTTCTTTCTGTGTTATCAGCAGAAATTTGGAAGGTTTGTGCACTTAGGAATCTATTAAAACAACTGTAACAGCAGCTGAAAGCAAAATCTTCCTCTGAATTTTACACTGAAAATAATTCAGTGTGCAAAAAATTCAGCATCACGAATTTTTACTCAGCTGTTAGATGAAGTTGCTTATGTATAATAGGGAACAGTGCTGAGCCAATCATATCTGAATTACTGGTCCTCTTGGTATAAAAGGACACATATTCAGTCCTATGCTATTTTTGCTATAATATGTGAAGGAATTTAATTAAGAGTTGTGAAAACAAGTTTTCTATGTCAATTTTCAGGACAAAACAAAAATTAAGCTATCACCTTACCGTTGTCTTGACATTGTTCATTAACTTACTTAAAATTCAACCTAGTGACATTATATACTGCATCCTATTAAAATACCTCAACCAACCAATCAGCCAAACCAGCTGTCTTCTTTTGAATTCTCTAATATATTTGGATAGTACAAATTGGTATTGAATCAAGAATAGCCACACAGTGCTTTGCCAAAACATTTGCACTGTGTGCTACAGCTTTTCTGTGTTTAGTGCTTACTGAGTAAAAGCTGTATATTGAATATAAGCTAAAGTAGTTTCATTTGTGATATCTTTCTTTTGAAGATGATAGCACCTATATAGCTTTTATACTATAAGTTAATGGGTATTTTGCTTAATAAATATAAGCTGAAGTGTGTATCAGAAATTCTTGTAGAAAAGATGAGAGTATGAAATGGTCTTGTTAAAAATCTGATTGTGGCCACTCTAAATTAAGGTCCTACGTGACACATCAAGAGTTGTTTTGCCAAAAGGCAGAGATCTCAAAGCAAGCCAAGAATGCTTACTGAAGTAAAGAAAGTCTACTGACTCAGGAACTTCTAATAAAGGGAAATATTGGCCTTCAAAAAAAGGTGTTGGTGTTTATACTGGTGTTTGTACAGCTGTTTGTAAAAGTTTCAAGTATTCACTGCATCGTTCTAAGATTGTCTGTACACCATGCTACTACAGGAGCTGGAGATATTTCCTGCTTCTTGCTGAGAGACATTGTCTGTCTTCATGCTAGTCCTGGCTTGTGTTGTGATCTCCTTTCATTCTCTGCCATTATTGTTTGAGTTGAGCTGCCTGTTCCTTATGGTGCAGTAGTGAACTGGAGGTAAAAATCTGTTGAAGGAGCAGAGTTTGAGTTGGATGAGCAGTCAGAGGTGGAAAGGAGCCTATTACACATCTGCAACCAACCCATGAAGGTATTTCCACCATGGGGGGAACAGTAGCTATTGCTTTGACGTGTACTAATGCCTGCCTCCATCCAAACCAGTGCTTCCAGCTCTCTATCCTTCTTTGACACTTTTTGTTCTATGTCTTGTGGTCTATTTACACTGCTGAAAGCATTGCTCCATACTTCACTAAAATCAATTGCTGAGCCCCTACTATTGGGAAGGCTCTGAAAGCTGAGGCAAATACTAATAGATCAATGTCATTGCCTGGCATTACAGCAAATGTGTTTGTTTGTCTGCCCAAACCTGCTGTCTAATCATTCCTGAATGAGCAGAGAAATCACCAGCTGTCAGGCCTGATAATCTAGGAAAAAAATACAAACAAACAAAATAGTTAAGAAGTTTAAGAAGAGTTGAAATTTATTTTTTTTTATTTCCCTTTCAAAAAATACATGACATTGGAGCCTACAAGTGAGTTACTGTGGGATTTCTCATAGAAGAAACCATGTGTCTGTACAGGTATTTAAAAAAGAATAAAAAGTGGAGCTTGCATTTCTGATCTATGAGCTCCTCCTTATTCTTCATACAAAATACTATCTTGTTTTTGTACCATGTCGAGTGTATGTGCAAGATAACCACTATAGAGATCTGAAATGGCCAAGAGTCTGTTAATTTTAACTTAGGAGTCTTCTACTCCCAACTGCTTAAAATAAAAACATAACTGCAAAGTTTTAAACTTCAAAATAATCAATGCATGAGAAAGTTTGGAAATATTGAAAATTTGTGTCAGGCAGGTATTGAACTCACTTTACCAGAACAAAAATATTTCCTCATCTCAGTTTTTAACATTAGATCATTCCCAGGTAAAAGCAAGACCTCTTTATATTGTAAATACCAGTACTCTTACTTTTTTCCTTGGGTGGAGATCTGCATTTTAGACATGTGCCTCAAGATGCTGAGCTCTTCTCCTATATAAAAAAAAAAATGTAAATGAATGTCTACAAAAAAAAATTAGAGAAGAAAAAGAATTTTAATAAAAAACCAAACAGGCTTCATTAAAAGTTAAAGCTTTAAATTAAGGAACAAAATAGAAGCCAACTTTCTTCTAAGGCAGTCTTCCAGAAAGCCTCAAACCTCTTGTGATCTAACTCAGTAAGAGTCCCACCTTGTTTTATTCTTTTATCTCACACTGCTCAGACTGAATCTTTTTCCAATTAGCATTGCCTGTCCAAGTACAAGATCCATGGTATCCACACCATTGCTTGGGCAGTTAGACTGGTGGGGTATAATCACAGGCCTGGTGATTTATAGGTTTCTCTGTGTGGGAAAGTTACTGCTCAGTGAGCTGAGGTATGAATTTACAGTACTGCTAGTTTATTCCGCTTCCGTTTTTAAATACAGTTGTGAACAAGCTCATTTGAAAGTGAACTTACAATAGGTTGCTTGGCAAATTACTCAGCTCTAAATCTAGCTTCAATTTGTGGAAAGGGATTGTTTTTTATTTTTTGATAGACCAACTGATTTTTTTGTTTTATTGAATCTTATTAATGGCAATTTATGCAATGTTTATAGTTTGATTCTGTTGAGTTAACCTGGTCACTGCTGCTGAATACTGGTATTCAGGTATGTGAAAAAAAAGCCAGTTAAAAAGAAAAAAATGATTATGGAAGTGCTAAGAGTAAAGGTGAAACACAGAAATAAGACTTATAGTATGACTCATGTTAGCATTTCACCTGGGTTCTGTTCTAAATGTGATGATAATATGCCTTTAAGCACAAATGATGTTGTTGCTTGCTTTTATGAGGTACACCTCCTATAATTGTTTGACCTTTCTGCATATACTGCAATACTTAAGTGTGTTTCTTTCTCACCAGCATCATGGATATTGGGGAAAAAAATCCTATTCAATGGAGGAAAAAAAAGTAGTTTACACAGTTATTGGCAACCCCGTAAAAGGCTAAGAGACAGGAGAGCAGGTAGCTCCCTTGGAACGTAAAATGGGCCAGTTTGGATGGGAGCTGCCTTGAAGGAGTTCTTGGCTTCTTTGTATGAAGGCTAGTGGTTTTGTTGTGTTAGAAACCACCTGTAATTATTTAATGCTACTAATTTCCTCCAGCTTCTAGAAAAACAAAGTGCCATGTACTTCATAAAGCACACAGGCTGCTTCTTTAAGATTTCATATGAAACATTTCTTTGTGCTAATTCATCTGTAAATAGAATGTTGTAATACTTGCTTACACTCAGCAGAGTAGTTGCCAGTGCTTTCAGGTTCTTTAATGAAAGGCACCCTCATTGCAAATTGATTAATGAATTTTAAGAAACTTCTGGGTGTGTTCTGTGACAGAGTTCATATTAGTTGGTGAGCCTATTGCCCTTGTAGCATGAAGCTCTTAAATGTCGGATGTGGATTCCTAATAAACGTGCTTATTTTGGAGTTAACCTATGACATCCAATTTTTTCTTCTCTATCCCCTTTCCTTGTTAGACAGGTGTATTCCTGAACTCTTGGGAACAGGAGGCAATGCCAGTTAATGACTTCAAATAATCCAATTTGACAGGTCACTTTTTACTCCCTTACTCATTCCCATTTCTACAAAGTTGTAAGTTTGTTAATAAGGTGAACTCCAGGTCCAGCAACCAAAGGAACACAATTATACGACCAAGCACAAAAAGTTAATTTTAAGGCTGCCTATTGAGACGTGCTTGAGTAGCTAAATGGATGTTTAAACCTTGTAGTTACTCCAGCTTTCCACTAGATGACACTTTGACCAAAACACTTTAATCTCAATTCCTGTATTTTCTGTTTCTTTCCTTTATCCTCCGTTGAGCTGTCATTTTGTATTCCTTTTGCTTGAAAGGATTCCTTGGATGCTTGATTACTGTGACTGCTCTATTGTTCCTGAATATATTAGTGATGCTGTGGAACTGCATCAGTGCCATTCACAGGTGTTCTTTCAGTGATTGAGATGCCCTGTTCTTAAATCCTCGCCCTTTCTGAGTGGCATAATGAAGGTTTCAGAGCCTTAGCAGGCACACCACTTGACTTTGTCAATGCTCATCACATGTCAGTCTTTTGTAATTCAAGTATTTAAGAAAAACCAACAAAACCAAACAGCAAACTGTTGTAAAAGGTAAATGTAGTCTGTACTATTGTGAGTACTCCAGAAACTGAAAAACCTCTCTAATCTATTATTGCATGGATGCTTGTGCAGTAAGGGCCAAAGTCAAGGTCTTTAAATAAATGTAATAAACTAAATGGTTTAAATCCTGAAAGTGCCTGAATCCTCATAAATGTGCTAGCATGCAGAATTTTCAGGTCTGCATCAGCCATATAAGCTTCTTTGCATACCTCAAGGAATGTTGGATGTGTAAGTGATACTGTAGTAATGTGGAGAGGATATTTTAGAATCATAGAGTAATTATGGTTGGAAAAGATCTCTGAGATCATTGAGTCTGACCATCCACCTAACACTGCCCTGCCCACCGCTAAACCATGTCCCCAGGCACCACTTCTACACATTTTTTTGAACTCTTCCAGATATAGTGATTCCACCACCTCCCTGGGTAGCCTGTTTCAATGCCTCATAACTCTCTGGGTGAAGAAATTCTTCCTAGTATCCAATTTGAACCTCCCCTGGTGCAACTCGAAGTCATTTCCTCTTGTCCTATCTCTTCTTACTTGGAAGAAGAGACTAAGCCCCACCTTACTACAACCTCCTTTCAGGTAGTTGTAGGGATCGAGAAGGACCCCCCTGAACCTCCTCTTCTCCAGACTATACAGCCCCCGTTCCCTCAGCTGCTCCTCATAACACTTGTGCTGTAGACCCTTCACCAAATTTGTTGCCCTTCTTTGGACATGCTCCAACAGCTTAATGTCCATCCTGTAGTGAATGTTGAGTGAGTGATGAGTGAAGTGAAAAAGAGGAAGTGATGGAGACAGAGGTGGGGAGAAGAACTTCCAGCTGACACCAGGGGACTGCCAGCCTTACCTTGGCATACTGCTGTCAGGCAGGGAGGGGAAGAGTTTCTATCCATAAGAATACTCTTTAGACAGAGGGCAGCAATCTGCATTGGAGGTTGGTAATCAGGGCACATCAGTTGTTTAGACAGGCCATAAGCTGAAAGGCAAAACCTTTCTTTCAACCATGTCTCTGCTTCCTGTTTGTGCTCAGTCTCTAATGCATCTTTCTTTGGGGTGATGGCTCTGTTGCATGGACTACCTGAGTCCAACTCATCCGATGCATGTCTTGGAAGGTGAGAGCTCTAAGAATAGACTGAGTGCACCTGGAGAGCTAGCATGCTATGAATTTCTACCTTGCTAAAGATTTTTACTTTAGGCCCATGGGACTTGGGCCTGAGCAAGAGGGCCAACCCATCTGATAGCTGTGAGCTGGCAACAGCAGTTGGATGGCTTTGCAAAGACTGATAGGCAGGAACTTGGGTGTCTGGGAGGCTCTGCTTTGTGGTTGGGCATCTATATAGTGATCCTGCAGAGACAGATAGGCACCAAAGCAGCTTCAAGGATCTAAGCAAGCATACTTTAACTACAGTCAGTGACTCACGTCCATACAGAAAGTGTTCTGCTCCTGATTCAGGCCTTTATTATTTTAAACTCTTAATTAAGTCTCTTTGAACCCACAGGTGCAGCCACTTATGATGCTTATTTGTTTT
The DNA here is from genome assembly GCA_013399015.1 of Galbula dea. Classification (NCBI taxonomy): domain Eukaryota; kingdom Metazoa; phylum Chordata; class Aves; order Piciformes; family Galbulidae; genus Galbula; species Galbula dea. Next base: position 199,512 of record VWZX01006539.1, read on the forward strand.
ATTTGTCACAGGCTTTCATTTACCAAAATATTTTAGGCAGATGATTAAACTAGAGGTATTTGAGGGGATTTTAATCTGTTCTTGGACACTGTGACCAACTTTGGTACTTTTCTGTTCTGTTCTCTGGGCAGTAGCATGGGTATACATTTGTAGGCAGGTCTCTGATGGGTGACTAGACCACTACCAATTTACAGGCTGATTTAAAGTTGTTGATGTGTTTACAGCTGCTAAATTATTTCTTATGAATTAAATAGTATTGGTTTTAACTTTTCACATTTCAATGAGTTAAAGTGTGTCAACTAACAAATATTAAGAAAAAGAAAGTTTTCAGATATATGAGAAATGAATGAACTATTTAGGATTCACATATTTTTTTGTGTCTGCCTACTGAGTAGCCAAATATTTACAAATTTCAGCTGTGGAGAAATTGAATATTATGTTCACTTTCATATGCATCAGACACACAACTATTTTGACCTCTCTCTTTCAAAACCACTGTGGATGTGCTGAGATTTTTTCCTTTGTTTTGTTTTCCGTGATGCTATTTCACAATACCTGAGCTATTAAGTTATGCTTAGTAAGTTATTTCACTGTTAGTTAAGCTGTTTCATTTTATGATTTCTTAAAGCAGTGTCTAAAATTCAGGCAGTTGTTTGAATCACTGAACTTCAGCTGTCTTGTTCCTTCTATATCTATGAATGATATTTTGGGTTGTTGGGGTTTTTTTGTTGGTTTGGTTTGTTTTTTTTTTTTATGTTGGGCTTTTTTGTTCTGTCAGGGGTTTTTTGTTTGGTTTAGTTTTGGTGTTTGTTTTTTCTTTGATTGTGTGGTGTTGTTTATTTTTGGTGTTTGTTTGGGTTTTTTTGGAGGGGTGTTGCTGTTTTTGTTTGATTTGGTTTGTTTTGTTGGGTTTTTTTTAATCCAAAGTAGATTAGGGGCATTTGACAGATATCTTATGGAGTAAAGTTTGGCACAGAGGCATAACAAGGACAGGAGGCAAATTTCAGTCCATCTTTCCTATTTACAGGCCAATGTCCTTATCACTGAGTGTGCAGCGAGAACACTGTTGTAGTTCTTTTGTTTTATTTTAGTAAATACATCTGGAACCTAAATAAAATTATACATTTTTGTGTCAAAATATTTAAATGTTTTCTGTTCACATGAGTTATTGGAAAAAACCTCAAATGGTTTTCATAGTTTTGGTGGAAGGGAGGTGGAGTAAGCTAAGAAACTGCAAAACTGATTGTGTGCTATAACATAAATATATGAAAAATAGAAATAAATTGTGTCATTTTTAGATTAATATTTACTATCAACTCAAAAACATTGTGCATGTCCTCTCTTTACAACATAACTGGGAAATTTTGTAAATTTTCATTTTACTCTGCTCTCTACTTGGAGGGACTGCTATACAGTCTTTCTGAAAGCTGGGTTTTCTCCTTATATTAAATAAAAATGTCCACTGGTGATCATATTCACACAGTCTAAATTCAGCTTAAGTCTAGTGTTCTTTATTGTTTTCCTATAGATGATTGAAAATACATAGCTAGAAGAGAACTTTAAGTTCCTGGGATTTATAGGAATTTTAAATGGCTAAAAATAATGACTTACACTAAAATGTCTTTAGATTCACCCTGATCTTAGAATGTTTCTGAGACATGGCAAGTTGTGGGACACTGAAAGTACTATGCTATAGGTAAGGTACCAAGATCTCTCCCTCCCTTCAGCCACAGGACTCTCCTTAATAATGCTGGAAGTTAAAATGAATCATTTATGAGCATCAGTAGACACATGGGTGGGGCCTCTTTGTAAACTGGTATTTTGTTGATGCAATGTGTGTGACGGCCTTTTAGTTCTGAATATAAAGGTTACTGAGAGGAAATTAGGTTGGATCGCGGAGGAGCTCAGCCAGACCTTGCAGGACGTCTTGCTAAGGAGCAGGTGTCTCCACCTGGACTGTGCTTCAAATACTGGTACATGTAGAAGAAAAATGGAAGGTGAGTGTCTTGAAACTTTACTATCACTTGACTCAGTCTGAAAGCAGAAAGATTGAAATTGTCAGGTATAAGGAAAAAAAATTACATTTATTGCTATTGCTGTGTGGAATCAAGTCTAGAGATAACTTCCAAGGTTTAGATTTTATTTGTGGACTTAGTGAGAAATAAAACCACAACGTTTGAAAAAAGCCCTTTCCTTCTGTAAGGAAAAAGAGCTACAGAGAAGAACTGGTGAAACAACAGCCAGTTCTGACAATAAGAGCAAGCATGGAAAAGACTACATTCTATTTCCAGCTTAAACTACAAGGTACCAGATTTTAGTATCCTTATGCTAGAAGCAGTTATTTCACAATGTATACCTGAAGTATTTTCTCTGGAATGAAGGGAAAATATGAATTGATAGGGAAAACCCAGAAAATAGTATTGAAGTTTGGGTTCCCACCAGAGAGACACTAGTAAGAGAGATGAAATCAATTAGCCTTTAGTATTTTCTCTGAGCTGGTTTTGCTTAAGAAGGCAATTGTTAGCTCCTTTGTGAACCAGTTGTGATAATTAACTCTGATAAGAAAACTGTGGGCTGACTTCAGAGAACTTCTCCCTGATGTTCCAGTTCAGCTGGATTGAGTGGATGAAGTGTAGTTGTCTTGGTTTATAAACACCTTCAGAAGATGGGTGAGGATCTATTTGGTGCTTTCAACGTTCTTGACCACAGGAATCTGTCGTATGTGCTATAAGCACTTCTAATCCTTTCTGTTCAGCCAGAACACTTTGTGTGATGGTTGACAACTCCCATTAAGATAGGAGATTTTCTGCTCAATTCTGTTACTCTTTCTTGTCAGCAGGTATAATACAGTCTTGTGCAATAATGATGTAATGCATTGCCATATTTTTTGGTTGTTGTTGATAGTTTGCATGTTTTTAACATGGCTAATGCCCGTGATCTGCTGATCTTTGCTGAAGAGCTGAATGAGCAGTTCGTTACCAAATTTAGATGATAAAATGAAATTATTTTAGTTCAAGGAAAACAATCAGGAAAGGCTAGGCTTTTTGGGTTTGTTGTTTTGGGTTTTGGTTGGTTGTATTTGTTTGTTTGGGGTGGGTTTGTTTGTTTTTTATTTTGGCTTTCCTACCCATTCTTCCAACTAATTTAATGATTTGCTTCAGGATACGATCCTGGGAAGCTCCACTGGTTTGTATTAAGTGTCCCAGTTCCACAGGCTTAGTTATGAGTCTCCTTTTATGTGAATACACCCTTGGTTCTGGATGGGAGAAACTAGTTTCCTCTAAATACCAGCTCTGTATTCAACTTAGTGCCAATAAAGCTAGAGAAGTTGCATTGTTTGACTATTCTGTGGCTTAGCAGGACCAATTTTAACCCTTTAGAATTAAAATAATATACAAGACTTGGTAGTTCACTAAGCCAAATTTCCAAAACTGATGAGAATCTGAGTCTCCCATTGTCTACAATTACAGTGAAACACTTTTGGAAATAAAAAGTTGTATGCAAATAAGTAAAAAAGAGTGTTGCCACCCATCCTTCTGGCATCAGGATCATAATTACCCCTATGAAATTACTGATATCTAGGCAAGATGCCTAAGGGGAAATTAGGTAAAATTTTTGTCAACTTAATCATAGCATTTGGGATATATTGTCAGCATTTTTTTAAATGTCATAATTTGTTACTATTTCCTTCTCCATTAAGTTCCTCAAAGATGTCTGCAAACCTTGTATGGCTTTGTGAAATGCAGACTGAGATGTCTGCATGCATATTTAACAGTATTTACAATTTTTGAGGAATACTTATTTGTATATTTTCATAACTCATTTGGAATGCCACTTAAGCTTTCAGACACCTAGATTTGTAATTAAATCTTTTATTCATTAAGTTTATTATTTTTTTGCTTATGTACAAAACAACTCTCAGCTGATAATGTGCCCAAAACTTTTGCTGTCTAGCTGTGGTTGAAAAATAACTGTCTGTAGACAGTGTTTCATGATGTGGAGAGACTATTACAACACAAAACCAAATTTTCAAGTAGAGATATTAATATTGTACCATGACATCAGGTACTTATAAAGCAAGAAAACTTTATATAAAGGTGTGAAACTTGTAGCACAGCTTTAAAAATCAAAGCATTATACAAGTTTCCACCTGCAAGCTGGGGAATTTGTAAGGATACTTTTATGAATGTGTGTCTCAGTCTCAGTGTTGCTGAATTTTGAATGAACTCTTGAATGACTTTTTCTACACAGTTAAGTCTCTCTCATCGTTATCTTATGCTTTATGTAATCTTGACCTCAACCAATGATGGTAACCCAATTATCTGTTTTTTTCCTTTGTGTTACTTTCTCCATCCTGCAGTCATTGAGCTGGGAGAAGTTGACCTGAACTGTCCTTCCAATTGCCAAATTCATAATACCCACTTCTTTGGAACTGACAGACAGATAATAAGGAGAGGGCAGGCCTTCAACTTTTATGCTCGCTTTCAAAATCGGGAATGGGATGACCCTGTGGACCAGGCTGCTTTCACTGTGGAGACAGGTAGTCACTCCTGAACTCTGTAAAGTCTTTTCCACTTCTTTGCTGACCTATATTTCTTATAGTCTTAAGTGACAAATAACAACTACTCATTCATCTTCTCTCTGAGGATACTACCTCGCCATAACTCAGGCAGTTCTGCTAACATGCAAAGTTTCCTCACTCTACTACAGAAGTGACAAGTGAAAAAGAAATCCACCCTTGGGAACTTTGCATTGCAAATGATGGCTAAGCAAATGACTTGCCTTTTACATGTGCTTTGTTTAGTCTGATGGAAGTTGTATTTATTTTCCTGAAAAGGCCTCAGACCCTGTGAATCAAATGAGACGAAGTGCACCTTCCCAATGGGCAGATGTCTCGATCAAACCTGCTGGAGTTCTTCCTACAAAATGCATCAGCCAAAATGCATCAGTATCAGCATTTTCCCCCCCTCCAATGCCTGCATTGGCCGTTATATACTCAATATGCAAATCACATCTTGTGGTCACACCTATCAGCGATGCCTTGGAGATTTTTATGTCCTTTTTAACCCTTGGTGTGCAGGTAAGAACTCTAATAATGATCAGGTAGTTTTAAGGAAAATACTAGTGATGAGTAAAAATGTTGAACATATTTATTGTTTAGCTGGTAAGTAATGGTAAGGGATAGAATCACAGAAATTATGAGAGACAGGGTGGGAATTTGTTTTGTTATTTCTGATTTTTTTTCCTCCAAGTTCAAGACTGTTTCCAGCCAGTGTTTTGATTTGGTTTCTTAATTATAGTAGGAGTGCAGTGTAATTTTTTTCCCCAATTTTTCAATGACTTGACAGGACAAGAAGCAACAGGCAAACTGAGAGAGGTTTCCCCTGAATATCACAAAACACTCTTTTACTGTGAGGGTAACAGAGAATTGCCTTAGGTTACCCAGAAAGGTTGTGGAGTTTGTTGGTACTCAAAAGCTGCCTGAACATGGTCTGAGGCAGCTGGCTACAGGCATCCCTGCTTAATTGGGAAAGGTTGGACCAGACAACCTCCAAAACTCTCTTCCAACCTCAACCATTCTGTGATTCAGTAAATTTTGTTGTATCACCATGAAATATTATAGTATGCAAATGAAATTCTGTAGATTTGGTTCTAGAGGCAAGCAATTCTGGAGTCTGTAGGACCTTGACAAAATAATTACCTGGCAAATATTCACGTTGTCTGTGTTTTTAATTTAATCGAAATCAGATACACAACTCTAAGTGCACAGTGTTTGACTCCTGAAAGAGCTACTGTGAGGGTAAATTGAAAGATCTGTACATCAGGTGTGCTACAGCAGGGAGAGACTTACTAAAGAGGATATCTAGCTGTAAGCAGAAATGAATTGTCAGTGAATGTTTAAGGAGCCCACACCCTTGAATATAAAAAGTATATGTTTAAAAGTATAAATCAAAAATGGGCAGGAAAAGAAAGAGGGATCCAGTAAAGTAGAAGGTAACAGAAGCACTAGAAATGTACATAATGCCTGGCTGATAGCTCTGCATCTTTTCCAGATGACCCTGTATATATGGACAATCAGGCCCATAGAGAAGAATATGTTCTGAATGAACATGGGATACTGTATGAAGGAGTTCACAAGCATATTACTTCTCGACCATGGCACTTTGGACAGGTACTTTTTGAAGACTTGATCAGATGTCATCCATATACAGATAAATGAAGTGTTATCCATACTTTTCCAGAAATACATGCTGTGTTATGGAGTGTGAAAAGTTTTTAGGACCAGTCCAGATTTTACATGCACAAAACAAAGAGTTTGAGAATCTCACTGTAGCCCAAACAACAGGGAGGAAGTCTTCTGTAGTAAAATTAAGGAAACCACAGAATGTTCATGGAAAAGATGAAACAGAATATTGTACTAAATGAAAGAAAATTGTTCCATTGATCAAACATAACAAACATGACATGTTTTTCTCTCTGGTTTTCCTTTAGAAAAAACTGTGCAGACCACTAGGAGCTGTGGGTGATTTAAAAAGAATAAATAATAAAAAATAAGGACAGGGCAGGAAAGAGGGCAGCTCATATACATGGAAAAGAAAAAGGATTATTGACAAGAAATGACCTTTATCAATGTCAGAATACCATGATGCCTTTTCTAACTTCTCTTTCCTCAGTTTGAGGATGGAATTCTGGATATCTGCTTGAAGATCCTAGATATGGGTGCAAGCTATCATCACGGCTCTGATCGTGACCATTGTTGGCGCAATGATCCTGTGCATGTCAGCATGGTGGTAAATCACATGGTAAGACCTCTAGCACTGGGTGACCTCTGAATAGATCAGGTCACACTTCATTATATTGTTGAAGGATAAATTGCACTGAAATTTAACACAGTGTGAGGAGCAGTGAAAATCCTTTCTGTGCTCAGATTCACAACAAAAACTAACTTGTAATGCTAATCTCTGGTGATTTTGCAATAGGCTTAGGATGTGAAGACATATGCAGCTATTGGAAAAGTTGCTTTTTTTTCTTTTGTCTTTCTAGATATGTAGCCACACCACTAACAGTATCATGAAGATTCCAGAAAACAATGATTACCTGAAAGGAACAAAACCATTTTCCTGGAATGGAAGTGTCCCTATTCTTCAGCAGTGGTACAATGGCAGATGTAGGCCAGTGCGATATGCCTACTGTGGGTCTCTTGCTTCAGTAATGTGCACAGGTATGTTATTTCAGTCTGCCCTTACCTTGTTATCCAAAAAGGAAGAGAGAAAAACAGGATCAAAAACTCTGACCCTAAAAACTACTGGAAGAATATTATTCATAAGCATTTTGCTAGAAAAGAAATGGACTAGATTTCTCTTGTTATGATACGGCACAGCTCTTAACATAGTGTTTATTATCAACCTGCTACTTTACTGTACAATGTGAAGAGCAAGAAGAAAAACAACACTGTCCTTTGTATGACCTTTATACCATGCAGCTAGCAATACTGCAGCTTTTATTAAAACACAGAGCAAGTGCAGCATGATGGAGCCAAAATTTTTCCTTTGGGTGAGGCCTGAAGGTTGAGAAAAAAGCTAAGTTATAAAGAGGAAGAAGACCTCTAGCAGTGTACCCTCCAAAATGTTAAAGCAACAGGCTAGGTCCCAGTAGACTGGAAGCTGACATAAATCGTCCCAGTTTTCAAGAAGGGCACCAGGGATGACCTTAGTAACTACAGGCCTGTGAATGTCACTTCTGTGTCTAGTAAAATTATGGAGAAGATCATTCTGGGAGTTATTGAAAGACACCTGAAAGACAATGCAGTCATTGGTCACAGACAGCATGGGTTCACAAGCAGAAAGTCCTACTTGATGAACTTAATTTCTTTTTATGACAACGTTAGTAACTACTGGAGAGCATCTAAAGGAGGCCACTAAGGTGTTGAAGGGTCTAGAGGGGAAGCTGTATGAGGAGTGGCTGGAAGTCAGTTGGTTTGTTCAGCCTGGGGAAGAGGACACTGAGGGGAGACCTCATCACAGTCTATGACTTCCTTAGGAGGGGAAGCAGAGAGGCAGAAGCTCACCTCTTCTCTCTGGTGACCAGTGATAGGACTTGGGGGAATGGCATGAAGTTGTGCCAGGGAAGATTTAGGTTCTTCACCCAGAGAGTGGTTGAGCACTGGAACAGGCTCCCCAGGGAAGTAGTTATGAGAACAAACCTGACAGAATTCAAGAAGCATTTGAACAAGGCCCTCAGTCACATGGTATAATTTTTGGGGTTGTCCTGTGCAGATGCAGGAGTTGGACTCAATGATCCTTGTGGTCCCTTCCAATTAGAAGGATTATATGATTCTATGATTCTTTCACTACAAAGGATAATAGTGAACTAAACTCTACAGAAAAAAAACTGGAGTTCTAACTGTATATCATTATCTACTAAACCTGCTTCTACACCCAAGAAAATTAAACTGATATTCTATAGATGAATCTGTACCTACTACACTGTTTACAAAAGAACCCATGGTATTTTACTAATGCAGGATCAAGTTCATTATTTTTGAACTTACAATATATCTGCTTTGGGAGTTTTTTTATAGCTGGAAGAGTAACTAGCATTCTTTTCTGCTATGCTCTTTTCAGACTACTTTTCAAGCACTAAAAATCTTTAAAGACAGAATCACCACATCCCAAATAATAGAGACCATCTGCCATTTGTCTAGTCGCCAGCACAGCCCTAACTCTTGACACCTAGTGTATACTGTCTTTATATAACTACAAAGTAGAATATAGGATAATTATTTATAATATGAGTGAAGGATTTGCTTGATTAATTAACATTTATAATGACTCATTAACATTTGTTTCCTTACAGTGATGAGGTGTTTGGGAATTCCCAGCCGTGTTGTCACAAACTTCTGTTTTCCATGCTCAATTGAGAATCCCCTTGGTATCAATGAAATGTTTGACGGTACTGGAAAAATCCTGTGTGGTAAAGACAAGCTATGGTAAATATGAAATAAACAAGCTCTCTTGTTTTTGTCAAAAGTTAAATGATAGGACTAGTATAAATCTACCAGATCAGTCTATCTCATTCTTTGGTGTGGCAAGACCTAACAAGGTAATTTCCTAAATTCATTTCAAAAAATGTGACAAGGTTACTAACTACTGGAGAGCCTCCTTACATAAAGGAGGCTCTTCAGTTACTGAAGAGACAGTGTGCCCAGTCTACACTTTCAAAAATAAACAAAACACCCCCCTTGTAAGAATAAGGCCATCATTCTTAGTAGCTGTAATGGTATTAATTAGATCATGAAATACAAGGGAAAATTTATCACAAATAAGGATTATTTTCTTCAGTCATAATCACTTGGTTGATAATTATGTTGTCTTTCTGAGGTTCTTTATCATGTATTGCTTCATTCTTGTAAACCTTTCAGTTTGTGTTTGTATAACTGACATTATCACACATCATAGCAGAATTTAGTTTTTAGATTTAGTCACCCCTGGCCTGTATGTTTGTATTGTCACTGCACCAGAATTTTCTTTGTATCCAAGTCTAATCTGTAGAGAGCGTTTCTGCCCTTACGCATGTCAAAAAGATGAGGTCAAATTGAAATACTAAGGGAATGAGGATCTTATTTTAGCACAAAAGACTTTAGCTTTTATTCTTTGTTAAGCCATTAAAAAGACCAAGACAGTATGTTCATTTTCCTCTAAAAAAAAAAAACAAAAACCAAAACAAACCAAAAACCAGGAGGAAAATGTTAGGAAAATAAACTTGTTACACAAAAGAACTATGAAGGCATGTTACCAATTAACAACAAAAAAAAGAAGGGCCACGAGAAGAATGGTTTGCAATCTGGTCTGCAGGGTTCTGGGACAAATTCTCAGTCTGAGTGACATGAAGGAAAACAAAAAATTCCTGTCCTTAAACAACATTAACAATGTTAAGACAGAGAGAGTCTACTGTTGATGAAGAGTTTATCTCTGCATGGATTTCTTCCATCGTAAGGCTTGAACTGGATGATCCAAGAGATTTCTTTAATCCTATATTCCTGCATCATACAGGCGATATCACTGCTGGAATGAATCCTGGATGGCTCGCAGGGACCTAAATCAATGCTGTGGTGATTGGCAGTGTCTGGACCCAACACCTTTGGAAACAGGCAGAGGTAACTCTTTACTATAACTGTAATAGTTTCCCTCAGCTGATGTTTTTGAGTCTCTGTACTACTCAGGTTACACTCGATTATAACATTTTTATTATGTCTTAGGTTTAGCTTGCAGTGGTCCCACATGGGTTCGAAGCATCAGAGAAGGGGAACTGGACTTGGATTATGATGGTCATCACATGTTTTCTCGTGTAAATTCCAATTATGTTGGCTGGCTTTCCCAAAATAATGCCAGTAAGACAAAATTTTTCTGTGACGCTTGGCCATGTGGGCAACATCTAATCACCAAGAGTGTTGGCAGTGAGCAATTTGAAGATATCACTGGGTCTTACAAGTATGAACTAGGTATGATAAAAAGTCATTGAATCGCTTAAAGGAAATTTCATATTTACCCTAACACTTATAAAGAGCTATATTCTGTGTTTTACACTAACTATACACTTTGAGATTTTGACCATTTTTTATATTTAACTAGTAATACTAAAATTATTTTTAAATGTTTTTCTGAGATACTTATTTTCTTCTATTCATTCAGACTACCATGTCTTGTGATTCATTATCAAGTGTGTTTGTCCTACACCAAGACACTACCCTAGGTTTCAGGAGGGATGAGGAAGAAATTTAATTATCTTTATTATTTGGGTAAAACCAACTTCTTGTATCTCCAGAAGATTCATTATCATATATCTTCTTCAACAGGTTCTGTGAAAAACAAAGAGGCTTATTACCGGGCTTACAGAAGAATTTACCCTGGGTACTGCAATGCTTCCAATTGTCATATTGAGAGAGAGCTATCATCTCTGAAAAATCCATTTTTAAGTGACTCTGGTATTAGCATGAGGTTAAAGATGGCTAATTGCCCAATGTATGGTGAAGATGTCCAACTGCACTGGCTGCTAGAAAATCTGCGAAATGAAAACAAAAGCCTGAAGTTTAATTTGTGTGCACAAATAATAACCTACAGTGGTTGCCCAATGGATCAATTTTGGAAAGAGAGCATGAATGTCACATTGGGTCCAAGGGAAGGTAAGAAGGTGAATTTGTCTAACACCCTTTTTTCCAATGTTCTTTTCAGAGAATAATTTCTTTAGGGTTAATGGAGACTTCCTAACAATGGTGTGAGATGATATGAATACAGTGTTAAACATTGACAGCTCAATTCACTTTAGGGTGATCACTCAAAATTTCAACACAGTGTCCATACTACATATATAGTGACAGATGAATGTACTCCTTCCTTGATTGCTCAAGACTTAGAGATTCTTATGATAATTTAAAAACTTATTTCCACTACAAATTCAAATCTGGATTCTATATTCATTACAAAGATAAGGTTGCAACTGTCTGTCAGAAAAGCAATTTGTTTCCTTCAGCCAGAATATATCAACCAGTATATAACTCTTCTTTTGAGCACTAAAGTAATTATTTCTAGATATGCCATAGGCTGGGAAGTGCAAAGATGTATCAGAACATAAACACTTGTTTTCATGGTTAATAACTTTTTCTTGGGGGAAAAATGATTCTTGTAGTTAAAAAACATTATAAAATTTTATATGTAATATTAATATTCTGGTTTACAAAGCTTTAATTTTCCTACACTTGAATTATAGCTTTAAGAATTACACTGAAATGAAAGTTTCCAAATTTTGAAGAATAATAATAACCCAACCTCCTGGTAAATGCACTGATATAGTTATATTAACTGAACACTGTGAAGTTGATTGTTGACAGTAGCAATATATCACCCTAAACCAGGAAAAATCATGTCTGTTTTCAAAGATACTGCGGTAGCTTAACATTTAATTAAGCTGTTGTGTTAGTTTAACTTTAGGAGGAAGGAAAGTGGAACTTTTAGCCAGAAAATCTGAAAAAATACTGAAATAAATTTGTTTTACAGTGAAAAAAATTCCACTATGTATATCATATAGTCAATATGGACCTTATCTCTGTGACCACAACATTATGAAAGTAGTTGCTGTCTCAGACCCAGACTGTGGAGAAGTTCTGATGGTGAGCAGGGATATCGTGATCAACAGGCCACCTGTTATTGTAAAGGTAAAGAACTTTAATAATGGATTTATGACCTAAGAAAAAGACTTAGGGACTCTTATAGGCCATCTCTAAGGTATGATGCCAATAAACTTGAAATTCTTTCTCTTTTCTTATAATTTTTTTATTTTATGAAGATCTGCGTGATTTTAAATGTTTAACAGTTGACTGTTAGGTATGTATAAGATCATAGAAGTAGATCAGAAAGGAACATGTTTAAATAATTTTTTCCCCCTAGTATTTATTTATTTCATTGTTAATTTTGTAAGGGTTACAAAAATTAAAATGTGTGGGTTTATTTTCTGCCTAGCTATTGAGCCAGCCCAGGCTGAAAGTACCATGTACTGCAGAGATCTCCTTCTGCAACCCCCTCCAAGAAGATATGAAGAACTGCGTAATGACATTAGAAGGCTGTGGTTTATTCAAAGAGCCAATGACCATTGAGTAAGATAATCTACTATTTAAATGGAGATAATATTGGGGGTTGACTAAGGTGTGCTAGATCAGAGCGGGTTTTGAGGAAAACAGCAGTCTGATATTTTAAGTGGCTAGGACCTGAACAGGATTTTTTGCCCCTTATTACTTTGAGGCTTCATTAAAAGCCTCAGTCCTCTTGAAACTGATGGATCATTAAGAGCTGGCAAGATATGCTGCTGCTTCATTTTCCTCACCATTTAGTTTAAGTGTTTGTTTCAGATTTCTGACTGAAAGGCAATGCACTCTTTTCTTTACAAGAAATTCTAGCTGGGTCCCCTATGCCTTATAGTCCTGTTGAGTTTTTAATGGAATTCCTCTACATATTCATGAACACGCATCATGTACGTGAACAATTAGAAAAAGGCAGTGAGAAATAGCAATATGCATTCTAAACTCATAACAAGTTAATCACAGGAAGCTGGAAACTTCCAAGATGCTAAAACATCCCAGGAAAAGTGATTGTTCATTAATATGCACTGCTGTTGTTCACAACAAAGAGAACTGACAGAAGTATGACTAGTTTTGAGGGGATGCAATTAGGAATTGTTCTCTCTGAATAATAATGAACTCGATTCCACAAAGCTTCCCTATCCAGCTTACACTACTGGAAATGGGAACCAGTAAATACATCTCTGAGGCAGAAGCATACTATATTTTTTAAGAATTCAAGAGAAGATCATGAGTGAGTTTCCAGTTCCAATTACAGAACCAACTACGGTAGCTTTTCAAATCTTCTTTTGGGACAGACATTGTTACCATGCTTTTCACAACACAGAATATGTTTCTTTTGGAGGAAGTCAAGAATAACAAAGTTGTCATAAAGGTTTGTCTCTGAAAAACGTATCATAGCAAATCAAATCTAATTATGTGCATTCATCAAACCTAATTGTTGTAGCTCTTCATGTCTCTAAGCTACCCAAGGTCCTAATTCTTTTCTTTCTCTTGGTCCAGTTTGGGAACGCTAGCATCCAATCAACAGGCAAGGACCATCGTGGAATTCACACCTTACAGGCTTGGCAGCCACCGGCTGCTAGCCAATTTGGGATGCCACAAGTTTGCCTACTGCAAGGGATGCGCCAAGGCTGAAGTCTGTTGCTCCACAGGCCAGAATGGCATTCTGCCTGTCAGCCAGAATGGGTCACTCCCAGTGTGTGATAATGGCTCTGTCCCCATGAACGGCTCTGGGCCAATCCCCATGGCAGATACCACGTTCAACTCCATGTGTGAATATATATGTATCCCAGTGTGCAACCCAAACTGTGGTGCAGGAGGCCAGCCTGTGTACGACTTCGTGTACCTCCCTGCAGGCCATCCGTTGTGCAACTCCATCTGCAACCAGGGTTTCAATCCAAGTGTCAATCCTGGTTTCGACTTAGGATGTGATCCCGGCTTCCGTGTCATATGCGAGACGGTGCCTCCTGCTACATGCGCTCCAATGCCTCCATCTGTGTATGGCTCCATGCCTGCCCCAACATCCAACCCCGTGTGCCCTGCTATGCCTCACGTGGTGTTTGAGACGGGTCCTGCTCCTGCGCACCAGCCTGCAGGTGGTGGGGGGCCGATGTCCTACTCTGTCTCTGTCCCTGCAAATAATGCGGTGAGTGCCCTGCTGACCCACTTCATGGCTGGCTCTGGTCCCACTGTGGCAACCCAGGCAGTCCCTACCCATATGTCTGCTCCACCATCGCACACCGTGTGCTCTCCGGTAGTCCATACTGTTGGCAGTCCCATGTCACCAGCAACTCCCCTTTCAGTGCCTGCTGCCTCTGTCTCACACATTGTCTGCGGCTCCGCACCCTCTCCCACTGCCCAGCCTCCTTGCGTCCCAATGGCCACCCTACCCTCCCAACCCCTGAACACCCCAGCAGCCCATGGCATGTGCTCTTCAAGCCCCTGCCCAGCGGGCTCCCCACTGCCCCACTGTGATGCCGGCAGTGCAACCCCAGCAGGGCTGCAGATGGGGAGTGCCCAGGCAACCCACTCGCTGTGCTCCCCAGCCACCCGCCCTGTGGGGCCACCAGCAGCCCACTCATTGTGTTCCCCAGCCCCCCGTCCAGTGGGTCCCCCAGCAGCCCACTCGTTGTGCTCCCCCACCTCTGTCTCTCTGGGGGCCACAGGGACCCGCCCTCCAAGCTTGCCCACCCCTCACCCCGAGGACTCACCAGCAGACTGCCTCCCGTGCCCCCCATCCCCAAACCCACTGACATCTGCCACTGCCCGCTCCCTCTGCACCCCCACCTCTCGCTCAGTCTCCCGCCTCGTGGGTACGCCGGGTTCCCGCTCGTTGTGTGGCCCACAGTGGGGCCCCTCCTGTGACACCACTGCTCGCTCGGGCTCCCTCTCCACGTGGTCTCCCACCTCCCGATCAGCATGGAGCCCCTCGGGGCGCCCGGGCTACTCCCTCTTGTCCCGTACTGCCTATGGCACGCTCTCCCGCCCTCCATACAGCTCCTTGGCCCGCTCCTCTTACAACACCTTGTCCCGCTCTGCCTACACCACCCTACCCCGTTCCACATCTCCCTCTGCCTATGCCACCCTGCCCCGCTCTGGGTCACGCCCCACTAGCAGCACCCTGGCCCAGGCAGGGTCCCGCACACAATGGAGCCCTGGGAGGAGCAACCTCACCTACTTCAAACGTAAATACCTTTAAGAAAGAGTGACCTGAGGAAAAAACAAAGCCAATGAATTAAAGCCTGTGGGCAGATGCTTTGAAAGATGTTAGAAACAGGGTGATGGAGAGCAGCATGAGTAGTCCTGAGTATTTATCCATGCATTTGAGATGTGTCAGCTAGCAGGCTGCTTAGGCGACTGCTGAGGGATGCATTTCATGTAATGCTCATATGTCTTGAGATACAGTACAGTGGAAATGACAAATGAACCTGCTCCCTGTGGAGCCATCATGACAATAGTTGCACAGTGCAGGTAATCAGACTTACTTGCTTGGTCAAGCTGGTTTATAAATGATGTGTTTTCCATCTCTCTTCCCTTGATTTCTTGCAATGCTTATTTCTCAGATTTCTCTGGGCTACAGCATTTGCAGCAAATCTCTATCCCTTGGTCCTTTATGAAATGTGCTGTCCTTGGGACACCTCAAAGAGGTGGGAGCAGACCTGCCTTACCTCTTGTCTAACAGGCATTATGCCCCTGAGTCCTGATATTGTTGTGGCTCAGGTCAGTTCTACGTGCACTCATATTTCCTTAGTTATGAGGCAACGAAAATTCAGGAGGTCATGAAGTAACTAATTGTTACAAATTAAATGAAGAGTTTAAAAAGACAGCAAAACCCAATTATAATAAATTTAGTATTACTACTCTTGATGTGTTATACTCCCAGTATCAGGAGTCCAGAGGTCAGATAGGAAAGGTTGCAAAATAAACCATTAATACCAATTTATTGGCTTTCAAAACTGAATGTTTTCCAGGTAGGATATTTCAAAAATATTCTCATATGTATTGCATGCATTTAAGTGCATTGGAAATGCTCCAATTCCAAGGCTGTACTTTTTGATTCAATAGTTACCAGTCCTGAACTAGAGAAGAAAGTATGACATTATCCTTTCTTTCAGCAACCATCCCTCCTAACTGAAAAGGTTAAGAAGGTGAATGAAAATGTATTACATTTACTTCAGATGCAAGATAGTTTCAATGCTAACCTTCTCCATTGTTTTAGGATTCAGTCATACCTTGTCACAATGGAACTGTCCTCAAATTTTAGATTTGCTCACAAGAATTTTGGATTTACTGGCAACACCTTCCATCTCTCCATTATTTTTTTCTAATGCTCCATTATTTTCTGTAGCAAGTGTTAGTGGGGTTTTGTGGTAAGATAATTTTGCTAGTGCTGCAGAATCTTCAGTCACGTAGCAATAGTATTTCAGTAGTATCAGTGTAGTTCACGCTCCTATGCTCTGTGATAAGATGAGTAACCTTCCAGGATTTTGAAAAGGTGTAATATCAGATGGTAACTATGAATATGCCAACACTATCACCTACATAGTAATTCTGAGTATGATAGAAGAAACATTTGCCTGGATATTTTAGTAGAGTGGTCATAATTCAGTGACTTGTTTTTTACACAATAGTCTCTGTTAGGTATTTGCTGAGAATTTCTTTGCCTGACTGACAATAAAAGTAGAAATATAAACCATACTTGTAATTCTGTTGTTTTGCTTTCTTTCTTTGATAATACCTCTTCAAAAGTGGGGAATAAATCTCTCCAGATGCACTGGAATGTGAAATTTTCTTTCCATTCTGTTTCTGTTAGATTTCCTCTTACTTTCCTTAAAGTCTGAAATCAAGGCTTCAAAACAAAATCTGAAGTTCAGGGAAATCTACAGATTTCCTACTATCTCTGAAATAGTTTAGCATTAGAGTTAAAAATCAGCTATCCTCTTTGCTCACAGTAAAGCTTTCCACTTGCAGATGTTTCATGAGTTTTTCCTTAGATTTCATGGTCTGCAAAATTCACAATCCACAGAAATGCCAAAAAGAACAAATCTTTGGGTGGCAGAGATATAAAAAGGGATTTTTTTTCAGGAAGTGTTAATAGTACATGGCACCTACATAATTTCCAAGTAACATTTCAGAATTCTTTTTCCAGCATAGATTTGACTTGTTTGATTTTCCTCATATCTGAGAATGAGCTTGACTCCATATTTCAGAAACTCCAGAGTCTTGGTCCCCATCTATTAATATCACTGGAGCTATCGAAAGTGCCTGTGAACTTTACTCCTTGCTCTTCTTGCTTTATATGCTGAATATGCATTGCTTTTAAAAAGTGTAGAAAGTTCATTAGCATTAGAACCATACAGGTTAACAGAAATCCTTTAAAGTTCAAAATTATTGTAATATTAAAGAAATTATCTCACTTGTGCTGTTGTCACGTAAATCGTAATAAGAACAAAAGATACATCACAGACTCCTGGCAAAGTCCATTTTACTGCCTCATGTATATTCAAGTGGGGGGGGGAGAAATGAAACAAAAAAACCTCAAACCAATAGCAATAAAAATCCTGCCAAACAACAGGATTTAATTTATCTCCTTCTTCTATGTTTATGAGGGAAAAACTCCAACCTGTGTTTTATAAGTTATCTCCTATCAAGGAAGCATGGTTTAAATTTCAACATAATTTCTGTTTCATTATGGTTTGGCTTGTTTGTTGGTTTTGTTTTATTTTTTTCCCCCAAAACTGATATATTTAGCTGCCTCATATCTACTTTCTTGAAGTAGAAATTGGAAGACATTATTTTGTTTTTCTTAGTGTATTTGACATATTGGAGATTAAAAGTGTTCTGTAGTGAGGTGTGACACAAAGAAGCCTGTTTTGGAGAATGGGAGGCCAACTGGATCATGGCAATTATAGTCATCAGATATTGAATATAGTACTATTGTACTTGTGTGTTCAGGAATACATTTCTACTTTTAATCTCAGGTCAGACATGTTTTATTTAGTTGAGGGAAATATATTCACTTGTTTCTAGGCCAGTGAAGGTGAAGAAAGGCAATTTCTCATGCATTATTATAG
This sequence comes from Galbula dea, assembly GCA_013399015.1. Lineage (NCBI taxonomy): Eukaryota > Metazoa > Chordata > Aves > Piciformes > Galbulidae > Galbula > Galbula dea. The sequence continues at coordinate 217,719 of VWZX01006539.1, forward strand.
TTACCCTTTTGATGATTTAAGATAATAAATGGGAGAACTGTAATTTAATTTTGTGTGCAGCTAAAGTAAGGAAGAATCTAGTATGTAATAATTTTCAGTTCTCATCCCTTACAGTTCATTAAACATTTACAAATCTTTTTTTTAGATAAGACAATGTGAAGATTTGGCTGCAAGTTAACTGTTTCAAAGTTTAAATGCTGAAGGGTTTTGCTGCTTTGGATATTTGCTGGTGACATATGACAAAATGCCTGAGTGAAATGGGATTTATTTTTATGTATTCTGTTACCTGCAAGAAAAATACTGAAATGTGTAACTCAATGAACCAATTTCCTACCAAGCATTTGCTACAGAGGTAAATTAAATTTGATATATTGTATCAGATGACAAAATTAACTTAGGGAAAAACTATATTCATTTTACTTAGTGTTAAAACAAAATCTTTTGGAACATGTACTGTGGAGTGTACAGAAATAAAGAAAGGAATTACCCTGACAAGGAAAATCTGTGAAAATACTCAAAATGCTAAAGACCACAAGGATTTATCTTTTTATTATGCAACAATTTTAAGTAATCTGTTGTACATTTCCACTATATCTGACTATTCAAAACTTCATTTTTTCATGCTACATTTGCAGAAATGTTTCTACAATAGGAGGTCCTTATGTGCAGAAGGGAATCCTATTCAAACATTTTTACAGGCATCCCAACTCTTTCTGTCTTTTGATGTCTTAGACAGGAGGAATTTATTCCATGTCTTTGTATATTCTTCCTGGATGCTCTTGTTCAAGCTTTAAATTGGTTTTCTTTGAACTACATGGTATTTATATAATGTGCACATGCTCTCATTTGTATTGGATAATTTTCTGACTCTATGACTAACACCACTATAAAAGTTTTGTGCAGGACTGAAAACAAAGTGTTCCTAGCCCAGGGATCGAATACAGAGTATGTGCACAGCGAAGCCCTTGTTACTAATCTGTTCCTTCTTCACTGTGATGATTGTTTGCTACCACATCAATTTGGATTTTAAATCTGTTTGAGATATTCTAACTGACCACACCTGTCTAACTTTTAATCCCCATTGATGGTGCTCAGTAGGATTCATTAGCTATTTGAACAACTTGTCCTTTTTCTTATGTTCAGTTCAAGCCATCGTACATCTGAGGTGCATGTGTGTTTTCTCCTTAAGGCATGGATAATGCAGGCTGTCTATCAGTGTTACAGGCTTTGAATAAAACACATTCACTGATACATACAAATCAGTTGCAAAAATCAATAAAATCAAATGTTATCTAGAAAGCCAGGAGTTATTAGTGAGGAAGTTAAAATCTTACTGTGTAAAGAAATGTCATCACTATACACCATTTCCTTTTACAAAATCTCTTGTGTGATTCTGATGTTTTCTGATATCAAACCTCACATTTTATTAAAGTTATGACAGTAAGGGCAAGTTAATTAGAAATAGAGAAATGTTGATGTTTGAGGAAATATACCTGGAATCTTTGCTTCTCTAATGTGTTAAAATATACCAGTAAACCTAATCCATCATCTGCAGTATTTTCTGAGTAAAGAGCTCAGATACTGGATATTAACCCTGACCTAAAAAGACTGTCTAATTCTGGCTGAGCTAAATGTAGCATCTCCATATTCTAACTTTTGCTTATCTTTTAATTTTGTGTTGACCTTTTTGGCTTGAATCCCTTTTCCATGCAGGTAGAACAATTACAATGGCTAGAAGTTGCTCAAATGCAAATATCATCAAAATTGCTACGACAGACTTCAAGAGGCATTTCAGAGTCTGTAATAGGGAATTCTGTCTTTGGAGCACAAGCATTGTAAGATGGAGAGACTACTGAGATTTTTGTTAATGATCTTGTTTCTTTCCTTTAGGTGATTTCAGTCAATTATGTAATAGCAGGAGTCATTAGGGGGCTCAACTGCACATTAGCAGAATACTAACATGCACTTTTCTGCATCACTGACTGAGCCCACTCACCAAGGACAGTATCAGTGCAGAAGGAATGATAAAGAGGATTCACTGAGATCTGGTCTACAACAATTTTACAGTGAAATTTCATATGTTCCTGTAAAACGAGATATGAAGTTTATTAAAAGACTATGGATCAAGAAGAAATAAGATGTGGAAAAGTTATTGGATGCATAAGTAAAAATTAGACACTAAATGCCAAAACTTAAAATTCTGAAAATTTTATCATGAATGCTGCTTAATCCTGGTAATATCCAAACACTGCAGGAGCCTTATTGTTTCTTTTAAAATCTTGAAGTGCCTAGATTTGTCTCCCAATATGTATAGATTTTTGTCACAGTCAGAGCTGAATTGATCCTGATGTGCTTCTCACTACCCTCAAGCCAAATCAAGGTCCAGAACCTAGGTCTTTCCAGCCTAAATTCCCTTATTGGTCTAACCCTTGAGGTAGTCAGAATTCATATAACGTAAACATATCCACAAAGTTCAGAACTAGCCTTCATCATCTGTATTTTATCTACATTTTAATGTTCAACTATAGCTTAATGCAAAGTGCAAGCACAGTTCTAAGCTAGATTTAATATCTAAAATTTGCATACACAACTAAATGCCTTATCAACATAGCAAAGTATTCACTTTCCTTCTGTTTTCTTCCCCACTATATATATATATATTTTTTTGTTTTCCACAGCTGTAGCAGAAGGGTGTTGTCTTTCTTTTCACCATTACAAAAGAGACAGTAAATTTCTCTGTCTTGGGAAGGCATTTCTGGAGACAAAGGAAAGATTCAGATCCAGTAAGCAAAGAACCAAACAGGAAAGTGCTTCTATAAATGTTCCAGACACTTGGTGCTGGAAAGGCAAGGATTAGCCTTGTTCTGCTGATTCACAGAGGGATGGAAGTGGCTATTGCTTTGAGTGAGGTGCATAAGCCACATAACATAAAGCTTTTCCACATGCTTGTTTGCTGAATATTTTCTTCTAGGTTCTATAGAGAAGTGAAAGAAAATTGTTCTAGCTACCTGCCAGAATTCTCTGGCTCATTGTCTGGGCCCCTAACTCTCTTGCCATCCACATAGCAGCTTATCCTTCATTTATTTTAGAGACAAAGGAGTGAGTGAGTGAGGGGGAAAAACTCCTAAACATTAGTCACTACAGTAGAAAAGGCATCACTTCCTCAGTAGAAGTTTCCTGCTGAATTTATCTCATACTTAACTGAATCAAAACCTGCTTCCTTAATCCCAAGAAAATTCATTCTCTAGAAAGGCAAAAAATAAGTTTGTATGACTTTTTGTGGTAAGAAAATCAGAAAAAAGAGACTCTTTTATTGATCCAAACTTTGTAAGTTTGAGATAACACAGTCATCCACTCTCTGAAAAAAAAGGTTCACAGAGAAAGGTTGTCCAATTATGTCAATTTGGACAATAACTACTGAACTTTTCACTTATAAGCCATGGCTACCCTGAAATGATGAAAATATTACCTCTACTTTTATGAGTATGGCAACCACTTTGATGTCTGAAGGGGTTTTTATGTCAATGAAGTATGAAAGGAGTATGGATTTTAGGCAAATCGAAGTGTTCATGCAAACACAAATGCTAAACAAAGTGTAAATGCTCTTCTGTCCCAATTACATTCATTTCTCAGTTGCTCTGTTTCAGAGCTTGGCCTGTATGCTGATTTTTAGCAAGAGGCTGTCTACTAGAAGATTTAGTTTGTAATGATGTAAATTCTTTGAGTTCCTTTCAGATGTACTAATTAGTTTCTGTCTCTTGACTGATGAAATTCTAGAAAGATGACGGAGGAAGATAATTGTGAAAAACTTCCACCAGGTATTTTCTTTCAGGGTGCAATAGTTTTTATACTAAAAACCAATTTATACATGTATATATTTCCATCTACATAAGATGTAAAAATTTGTAGAAAAATGTTAATTGTGTAAAAAATTTCAGTCAGTGCAGCAGAGAGTCTCAGTCACGTACAGGAGGTTAACAGATGCCTTCAGCTCCATAGTTCTCCAAGAGTTCATCACTGAAGGGTGATGAAACAGAGCTACTCTGGACAGAGAGATGCCATATCTGGAGAATAGACAAATCTGAGGACAATTGCTTGAAATTATTTGGGAATCTGCATTCAAGGTCAGGTGTTACTGTATTAAACAGTTTACATTCATGTTATTTTGGTTATAGAGAAGAAGTAAGTAGCTTGAACTTATTTCTTCTGTTTTATTTATTTCCATAGAACAAGTAGGAGTACTAAAAGTACTGGTAAATAATTCTAAAAGAACTAATAAAAGTAAAGTAAAATAATTGCTGCATGTGTGTATGGTAATTTTCTGTTAATTTCAGAGTTTGTCTTTTATTGACCAAATTTTTGCTAAAAACTTTACTTTTACTCAACGTGGTCTTGAGTTGGATAATAAACTATAATAGGGTTAAAACATTGTTGATCTCCTTTTCACAAGTATAGATATTTCTCCTTTTGAAGATTCTAAGATATTTAAATTTGTGTAATATATAAGTGATGATGTCACTTGTCTGGCCTTTTGTAGTTGCATTGGTCTTTCACTCTGGAAATGTTATCTTATAGTTTCTGACTATATGACTAGAACCCCAAGAAGTAATAACATAACAGTTTAAAGACTTCCTCTGTGCAGATCTCCACACCCCCCCTACCTCCCCCCCCAGTTTGGAGGGGTTTGGCCTGAGCTGGGGTCCAGAGTGGTGCAGCTGCAAAGCCACAAAGCAGAGGTGTGTGCAAGTTGCTGAGAGGTGAGGTCCTCCTTGGCTTTACTCAGGACTTTCTTTGAAGCTGCAGCTCTTGCCCTAGAAGTTGCCTGATCTCGGTGGCAGGTACCCCTGAGCCTCTTACCTCCTACCTCCTTCCTGACCCCGGCCACAACTCATGGGCTGATATCCCAGTCTGGCTTCAGCCTGCCCTCATAACCCTGCCCAGCCATCCAGGGGCTGTGGCCCCTGCTCCAGCTCTGCTCTGCCTTCCTTGCTCACTCAGGAGCTGTGGAACTAGCTCCCATGCTGGTGAGGTCCCTGCCCAGCTGGCAGTGCTGTCACGCTCGGCTCTTGGCTCACCCCTCGCAGCTCTGTGACAAACATGGTGACCTCCATATGGAATTTTAATTCCTCCCATTTTCTACTAGAACTGATTTGCCAAATATTGCTTGGACAATCTGCTTTTATTTCAGACCTAGCAACATGTGGAACAACCTGCTGACACGTAAAATCATGTTAGATGTCCTTCTTCCTCAACTAATTTCCAACTTGATGTGGCTCCTACAGATGTCAGTGTCCAAAGTCCTGATGGATTCAGTGGAGCAGGGAGAAACCTGTGAAATTGTAGGGGATGAACTCAGTAAGTGTGAAGGAGGTATGAAATCAAATAATAATGATGAGCACCTTAAAAATTGTATTCTAAGTGTACTGTTCATTACCTATATTTCAGCAAGGCTTTCATAATACCTTTCATTGCAATATATCACTTTCTTCATTAGCAATGTATCATGTACATAATCAGTATTTATTATAGTGTCTCTCAGGGCTGAAATTATCTGTCAGAACAAAAATACAAATGATTTATTGACACAGAAATATACTAATTATTAACAAAATCCCTGGAAAGCTGGGATAATATAGAGCTTTGGCAATGTGATGTTGGCATTCCTCCCTCCAATAAATTTTCAAGCTTGGTGTGTGCCTGTGAAGAATAAATACCAGTCACAGCCTTACTCATAAATATTGAGAGAACAAATATGCCTTAAACTAAAAATGTATGCAGTAGAACTTTGGAAAGAATGAATCTGAGACAAAATAATCACCTGATTTTATACTTGAAGTGATCTATACTTCTATAACAGATATTTTGGGGGGGCTGGACTAGATGATCTTTCAAGGTCCCTTCCAACTCCTGACATTCTGTGATTCTGTGATTTTTCTGTTGCAATATATAGTTATTTGCTTGAAAGGCAGACATTCTTACAGAAATCTTTTTTCTTCTTCCTTGATAACCTTATTCTGTAATAAAAAGATTAGTCTCTAAAACTGTGAATCCGTTACCACTTTAATTATTATGTCTATAATAATAGCAGTTATTATTATTATTATTTAGTAACTATGATTACTAATTACTATGATCTGACAGTTTAGGCCCCCAATGTATATTACAGATAATTTACAGAAGCCTGAAAGAATAAAGACAAATCCTTCCCAGACAGACAGACTGCCTCAGCACTGTAAACATAAGTTTCCACACAGAGAACAGTGGAAATAACTTGTCTCAAAATCATCCCATCAAACTTATCCCACCAAATGACTCTGGAACTATCTAGTAGAAAATACTGAGTACAAGAACAAACTATGCAGGACTACAGGTGACTCAGGCTGAGATACACTAAGATTTCATAGGGTAAAGGTTAAGGTGGAGGGTGCATCTGGTCTTCAGTAGGACCAGATTTTATCCAGCAGCTGCTAAAGTATATAAGCAAAACAAAAACATGAGACAATTTTGGAATGAGAACAGGAAAACAGGGTTTCTCTGTTGCTAGGTTAATATCCTAAATCTTTGGTTACTGAGATATGCTGGTTGCTACTTTTGTAGCCCAGAAATTTCATAGATCTTGCATTTCTTTCAGTTCAGCAGCTGAATTTCAAATTGAGAAGTGAAAGGTATGTCATACAAAACAGTCTATGATGAAGTGTTGTATCTTCTAATGATTAAATATATTTCCATCTCCTCTGAGGACAAGCTAACCAATACTCTATGGAATAAAAGAGCTAATATTACCTCCTCCACCTTAAAGGAAAACAGTAACTTCACTTTATAGAAAGATCAACCCCAACAAGGCTGTGTGTGCTAAAGAATGCTGAGCTTGTGGATGTTGACCTGGTTTTGGCACAAGTCAGCTGCTTATGTTGCTCAGCAAGAGTGGGATATGCAACCTGCAAGTTTTGGAACCAACTAGGCACATACAGAATTACAGTGCCTCCAAGATAAAGTCTTTGGAATTCTACATGTAGCTGCCTGCATTTACTCACTTTAAGAGATTAAACTCATTGTGAAATTCACCTTTATTCCAGGAAAAAATACCCAGTGCTAAAGGAAAATTCCTATGATAGGAGACAGCTGACTATTTCTTACTAATGCAGGAAAACAGAAGCTTGCAAACTCACACAGCTCATCTGCTTTTTCATCTATGAAATCTTTATAGATTTCCTGCTGCTTTTTTAAACCATAGATATATATGCTGGCATTGCAGTTTACAATTTTATATGGCAAGCAGTCTATGTGATAATTTTTGGTTTTTTACTTCTCACATTATTGGTTTACTTCAAGCCAGGTTATTTTCTCTTCATTTTGAGTAGCACTGTATTCATTTCAGTTGACAGCTCTTTGGAGCCCACAGAATCAACTGAATGATGATGTCATCATTTTATGTTAGTTCAAACCTGCACAAGGTAGCACTATCACCTGAAACTCTTGGCCAAAACATTTTCCCTTGTCCTGTCAAAAATAAAAAAGACAAAAAACCCAATGACAAAAAATAGACAGATGAAGAGAGTTCCTTGGAAAAACCACCCAGCTGGGAGAGGAAGCTTTAAATGTCTTTTTCTTGGTGGTGGTTCTATTTTTTCCCCCCAGGTTAATGACCTAATATGACTTCCCTGGTGTAGTTCATTGCATAGCTGTATGACTGCATGTGCCTGTGGTTGTGGGTGGAGAGAGAAGCACCCAGGAAAGAGAGGGTGGTGAGAAACCTCTTTGATGGCTGATCTGGCATATGTCATATTAAACTGGTTATGAAACTGCAGTATAAAGCTAGTACCTTTGAACATGATAGTCAGATTCTGTTTCTATAATTTATAGAACTTTATCAATTCTATAATTTACACATCAGCAATGAGCAAAACCAGGAAGAGGAAAGGAATACCTATATAAACAGAGGTATCAGTAACATGATCCCACTGCTCTTTATTTTTTACTGGATTTTGGTAAATAGAGACATATAGAAGAGAAGCAGCATGCAATGAACTCAGCCAGCAAATAATTGTGCTCTTGTGTTTCCTTAGAATCTCTGTGACTTTAATAGAACTTAGACCTCATTCAGACTTAGAGCTTTCATTTTTTTTCCAGCAGGATACCTGTGGAGTTAGTAACTGTCCCTTTTCATGAAAATCATTTTGTTGGTAGCCCCTGCTCTGCGGTTTGGAGACTTTGATGAGTGTGTTTACTGCCATAACATCTGTTTGAACATTCCTCTAAATCTGACTTATTTTCTTGGCTTTTACCTGAATATTATAGGGGATTTCTTCACAAAAACATAAGAAAGACAAAACCATACTCTCACTCTAGGAGTTACAAGCAAGATTTTTCATTGAAAATATGAGCATTTAATTATTAAACTTGTATGCTTGTTTTACTGTGTGATATATACAAACCCATGAAAGAATGTTCCTCAGAAATGCTTAGTTTTTCTGTGTGCAGGCAAGTAGTCAGAATAATCTGCATGTTTTCTCCAATAAAATGTGTAGGGCAGGTAGGAGCAGGAAGTATTTGCAAATGTTTATTTGAATAAGTGAGTTTAAGTCACTCAGATAACATTTGCAAACATTTTTCTTAAACTAATACAGAAAAAAGCCAACTGTACAAGTTATTTTTAATCCTCAAAATATTTAAGAAAGGATTTCTTTGTGAATGTCCATGCCATTAGTCCAGATGTCTGCTTATTCAACTCTGAACCTTTCCAGGATTCTTCCTCTGCTTATAACGATTGCAGTCATTCAATACAAGAAAACCACTATTAATTAAGGCATATGAAGGGTACACAAAACAGTAAGTTAAAAATGACTCCAAATGAGCTACTCTATGGAAACATGTTCATGAAATTCTGAATTAAAAAAAAAAAACCCAACCCAATCCAAACCACAAAACTGTAAATCAATTGGTGTTTTACATTATTCCTGTTCCAGGTAGACCTATACTGAAGTATCAGGAAATAGGAGCTGCCTTCTAAGAAGTACACTGCCTCCTGTATACTGAAAAAGCCTCCCTGAGTAAAGTCTATATAGACCATTGTGCTCATTAACTTCTCCTTTGGCTCTAAAAAGTGTGTCTATATAGCAATGCAAGTGAATAGTGTAAGAAGTGAATATGTAAAGCAGAACAGTTTATGCTGAGGGTCCAATAGCCCAAGAATATGTACTTCAAGAATGCACATAAGAACATCCAAAAGAGATGTTGTTCATGTATTCTAAGATGACTGAAATATAAACCAAAGCTCATAACTGTGAGTTGATAGATTAGATTTAAAACCCCAGCTCTATTCCATAATTCTATTGTAAATGTCCCTAAAATACTGTAAACATATGTGTGTGTATCACACAGTGATCTTGCTCTATTGGACATTGTATTTACTCCTGTTCTATGCATTCCCTAAGGCCCCTGCCTGTTGTCAGCTGGGCAGTTCTTTATGCTTGGTTACACTGTCACCTTCTTATCAAGTTAACATATTAAGTGAATGAAAAATATCTTTCTGAATGCTTTCTAGGTTTCTTCCACTGACTGTGATTGCAGAAGCAATTGTTTGTGGCTGCTTGAAAAGGCATGATTATTCCCTATCAATTCTTTACATAGCAGACTATGTCATGCTGTGTCCTGTCAGCACACCATTGAGAAATGCCACAAAAATACTCCTTAACCAGCTGGAAACACTGCATATAGCATGCATTGAACTCATACTCCAGCAAGAGAAGATGATTTCAGTGAAATTAAGGGCATATCAGTCACAATAATTCCTGAGTCACATAAACCTCTATGATTTTTGTCAGGATTGATTTCTTATTCTAACTACATTTTAGGAGAAAGGACCTGAAATAACCCAAGTATTTCACATGTATAACATTTGCTGAAAACCTGGGGGAAAAAAAAAGTTTTTTTGAACCATCTAAACCTATACAGCTAGCCCAGGTGTCTGACATCTATTAAATGTCAAGAAGGGATATCCACTGGGAACTCTCTACCAACACATATAAAAGCCATACCAAAATTCCCTCCCTGCGCCACCACCAAGGCACAGCTGAAGTTAACATTACTTTCCCAGGCAAGTTTATAAACATCAGGAAGTATAGGGTGTAGCATGACCCTAAATATTTCCATTTTATGGATATGACACAGTAAGAGCCTTCTATTTTGGAATGTAAATACCACTGAGAAGATACTAGCAGATGAGTTGACTCATGAAAAAAGAGATCAGCAACAACTGCAGAGAAACCAAACCTGCTTGTATGTCCAACTTTGAGTGTGATGTGCTCCCAAGAGAAGGTGAAGGTGGAAGCATAGTGAAACTGGTAAACAAGCTATTGCCTCATTTTTTGCCTCTCCATGTATGTAGGCAAAATCTATGTCCTATCCTTTCAAAATAGCCTCCACATTTAACATGTTCATCCCTGATTGTCTGTATATTTCAAACTAAGACTGATGTAGTTTTTAAGGCACTTTTACACAGAGCATTTTGCACAGATGTGAAAATACATGAAAATATACTTTGCAGTTAGTGGAGTAAAATTGGATTAGTTATACCTAAAATATATGTAATTTACTCTAGTTTTTATCTTCCAGTAAAAAATACTTTTCTCCATGAAATCAGTCTTAGAGTGAAAAGGTGTGGAGACAACAATTAGTTATTAATCCAAATGCACCCAGTAATACTGAACAGGGATTGGCATAATGGTTACTAAGCTACAAAAGAGGGGAGGGAGAGCCTCTCCTTAAGCTAATTGCAGCCAAGGTGCTTAGCAGAGCATGGAACAAGGGTGAAAGGAGAGCAATGAAACATAAAGCACCAGGGAAGAAGGGAGACAGGATGACACGGCAGCAGGTAATGATGGGGAAGGAGAAGGAAAACAAGGAAACAAACGACGTGGTTAAAGCATAAAATAAAGGCAAGCAATGTTTCACATTCCCTGCTGATGGGCAGTTGGTGTTTTGTTAGGATACCTGGTATTTATCAGAGAGAGAGGCATTGGGGAGTGCAGGGTGAGGGACTGAGTCAGCAGGGAGGCTGCTAACAAGGTCACCTGAGGGACCAGAGATCCTGCTGGGACCTCTGGAATTAGCTTCTTTCTTACAGTGTGTGAGAAATGGGCTTTACATACCAGAGAGTGCCAGAGTCACATATAATCTGGACATGTCTATTTTGTGGTGCTAGGAAGGGCTTTCATTTCAAGCTAATATGGTAATATTGAAAAGCAACTCCACTTAGTAAACACACAGAACTTAATCTTTCCATTTACCCAATAATGTAAAAGTGTAAATTTGATTTTAACATAAGTTAGCCAAGTCTTTTTGCTGAGATCAAAAAGACTTCCTGAGTTCTGTAGCTGACAGATCCCTCCAAGGATAGAAGCCAGCATAGAAACCTACAGGTTTTAACTATGGAAACTCACAGCACTCCCTCTTGTAATTTTGTTGTTTAAAATTTCCTTTCTGTCTGAGGAAAGAAGAGATTGAACTTGCTTCTGCAGCTCTTTTCTTCTGTTGCCTTTATCTTGGCACGCTGACAAATGCTGCTATGTGCACAGAAAAGAAAACAGTGGTTGAGCTGGGACAAGGAGTAGGTAGAAGGCATAAGGACAGAAACATGCCATACATCTTTATATGTCAAACTGTTCAACAGGGTGGGAGGACACACTTGCCTTGACACTAGGCAGGAACTTTTTGCTGCATGTTGGCTTATATTAACTTAGATACCTAAATTAGGTGAGGTGATATGACATCACTCTTTGCTCCACAATGTCTATATACTTTCTATCCTGCAGGGTTAATATTGGAGTTCATTTCTGTTTAGCCACAGCTGCCATGCCATGCTGAGTCACAAATTGCATGGTTGGCCAAATATAGGACAAATGTGCAAACAAATTGTTGCATATGGGGAAAATAAAGAAAAGATACACTGAAACTTTTGGGTTTACGTTCTGAAAACATTTAATTAGGACCAAAAATAACAAAACTCACAAAAGGACTTCAGAGGGTCAGTTATGGCTCCCCGACTCTGACATCAGATCTGCAGTGTTGTTTAGGACAGTTCAGGTTTTGATTCCTGTAGCTCATGCCAGCTGGCAGAGCCTGCAAGGGGTCATTCACCACCTAGAGACAGCCTGAATTCAGTGCTTGCCTTCTCTGAAACACTTGCAGTATCACCCATGCATCCCTTGTAAAGAGGAGGTCAGATGGGTTGTTCCGTATCTGTTTAGATTCCTCTTCTTGCTGGGGCACTCACAGATGCCTTAATAAACTGATTTCTAGACCCATGCAGATTTAGACCAGTAAAATACTGTGGAATAAACAAGAACATCTGCTCAGCTGTTTATTCAATGTTTAGTTAACTTTTACAAAGAAAGATAGCCTCAGTCTTCACTGTATTGGGATTTCTGCACATCTGATGTGAGTTTTGGTGGCACATAATTCTCTTCATCCAGGTTGGCTGAGCTGCTGACTGCCAACAGCCCATGGGGATAACACAGCTCTGCACAGGGACCTGTCACCCTCTTCCTGACAGTGAGTTTCTCCTGTGAGAAGAGAGCTCTGTTTCAGGTCCATGTTGGTTGGTTTGCCCTCAGAGGAGGTTTCTTACAGTGCCTGGCTAGTGGTCCTCACCAGCAATAGTAGTCTCCTGGCTGATGGGTGTTGGTTGTGTCTTGGTCATTAATTAGTGGCAATAAAAGCTCAGAGCTCTGACTATATAATTGGTATTAACTGTCAACAGGTTCCAGTTGTGGGACCAGGAGGTTTTCTTCCCCTTCTTCCTCAGAGTCTTCTCAGACATAATTTGGACAGTAACTGTAGCTCACACATACAAATACTCTGTGTGAAAACATGGTATTATGTGAAAATCTGTCAAATAGCAGCTGCTAGGAGTCCAGCCTTTCACAGTAGCATAGCAGCTGCTAGGAGTCCAGCCTTTCACAGTAGCATTACAAGTACATTAGGAAGTAAATTACAGCCAACATTATAATAATATGTTGAGTAATATAGAAATATTATTTTAAATGTAACACCTATCTAATGACATAGATAGGTCATGGAGTCACAGATGCACAGAAATGTCTGCAGTCAGTTGTGATGTTCTCAGAACCTATTATGGTTTCTCTCTTATGTTTTCTTTCTTCTTTACAGCAGTCATAGAATTCATTCCCCACTTAAATGGGAACACAGTGAAAAAACAGCTTTGTGCAGAAAGATCCTTTTTATTTCCTTCAGTTGCTGTTGATGTGTTTTGAAATTACACATTTTCTGTCAGCTATTTACAAGAAAGGTGCTAGTCAAAACCTCAGTATAGTAGTAGTCATCATCTTTGTACAGAGATGGCAAAACTCCAAAAAGATATTGAACTTTTCAGGACCAATAGCTTATCTAGGTACAGAAAAGTAAAAATTCTGAAAGTGATCAACAGTTTGTGCTGCAAACATAGTCTGCTGGCACTGGCATTGGCAAATGGCCACGTTGTATTTGTCTATCTGACCATGTCATTCAGACCACACTTCTCAACTGCTTAGGCTCATGCCAATGACTTCAGGAGTCAGAGTCACTCAGTGTATATGTAACACCACTTGTAATGAATCCAACTCCTATCATTATCATGGCAATAACCCCTCTGGAATCTGGAGAGCTTCCTTACTTGTTTTCCCACTTGTGTGCCAAATTCTGTCCTGAATTTTACCTGGCCTTGTCACATCGCTTCCCTGTCAGTGTTGCCCTTGTTATAATAGTTCACTATTTTATTTCTTTTTTCTTTTTAAGAAAAGATAAGTATTGCCTACTCCTTTCACCTAATTCATCATTCATTGCACAGCTTTCTTTTTATTTTTTTATTTTACATTCCTATTTGAGATCACCTTTTACTCATATGAATAAGCATATGTATAATTAACTCACCTTTTCCATGGGTGCAGCTATGATTTTACTGAAGGTCTGAGAAGTAGGTAAGATGTACCACTGAAAGCTATTGGTAAACTGAGGCAGAGAGTTTTAGCTTTGTACAGCAACATCATTAGATGCAGGTCTGTTCTGCCTGGCAGAAAGATTAAAAAACAACATAGTCTTTTTATACAGTTTTGGATGGTCTCTGGCATTTCTCACAGCCTCCATTAGTTCCATGGTTTTATTAAGATTCTGGTTGGGTTTGTTTGTTTCTTTGTGGGTTTTTTTTTGTTATTTTTTAGTTTTAGAAGGAATAGATATGAAACTTAAATAGCTTAGCTGTAATTTGTGATATTGTCTTCACAGGTGGAAAGAAAACTTTCCTAGTGCTAGCACAAGTAGGTGGCAGTAGAGACATACATATAATGACATAGGTGGTAAAAGCCTAACAACACTATTTAAGCAGAAAGATTATATATTTAGGTATTAGGAAACCACTTTTGATGAATCAATGCACATCTGCAAATGCAGGGGCAAATTGCTGTTACTTTTTGTTCACTACTAAAAATATTGTCAGTATTCAATGTTCAGCTTTTTAGTTTGGATATTGAGGTAGACTGGAATCATTTAAACTTTATTTTAAATATTTTCTATTATTGAATAATATATTTATATTAATTGTATTAATTAAGTAATTATATTAATTAATATGTTTGTATTATTTAATATTTGTATTATTTATTCTGTAAGCATTTTCTTTATTTTACTTTTTTAGACTTGTTCTATCACTGGAGTCTGTCTTAGCTGTACCTTCCTTGGAAGAGGTAAAACTTGATTATGAAACTTTGGCTTTGTAATCCAGACTCACTGTTTTTCTCTTTTTATAATGAGAGACAAGGCCTGAGCTTTTTGTTCAGGAACATCTGTAACAGAAATATCAGATATGTAGCACTCTCACTCTAAATGGTGAGGAAAGCATGCTCATTGGTTTAGAATTTTTCATCATAGCTATAAATGAGCTTATTCTTAAAAATGAAGATAAAAGTTGGGTTTTTTAATTATTACAAGTGTATAGAAGCTTGGAAGTTGTACTTTCCCCATTTTAGAACTTGACTTGTGCTTTTCAGGTATAAAATTATTGTGATGTGGAGTATGAATTGTGTGCAAGAAAATCTACATATCACTTCTGCTTGAAAAACCCAGCAGGATATCTTCATTCAATGTCTACACATAAACCAATGCACACTATATGTTCACTGAAATTGCAATGCAGCTGCAGAAACAACATTTTTTTTTTATTCTACTTTTAGTGTTTATTTAAAAGTAACAAAATATTGCTATAAACCAGAACAGTCACATGAAAAGTGGCTAGCTTTCTAGAATGAAGCTGTATCAAGAAAAAAACCCTGAGATTATGGCAGTAAAAGGAATAGCAGGAGAAGCAAATGTAAAACCATCTGCCAACTTAGTTTGCCAAAGTGCCAGATGCTGCCTCTAGAAGACTATGTTCCATTGCCTTGGCATCTGGATGGTCTTTTGTAATGAGGCAAAACTTTGACAGTTATTGAATTTTGTGAGTGTATGTGTGCTTGGTTTAACTGTTGTTTTCTGCAAAAATCAAACTTCAACAGAAGCCACCACATGCAGAGCAGGTACCTACAACAAGCTTTCAAAAAAACAAAACCAAAAATACCCCTCCCCCCAGATAACAAAATTATTCTGCTTATATTACTTGTAATTCACTTCAGAAGGAGGTTTATGTACTTTTAATCTCCTTATAGTAAGTCACTACGGAAGATATATGTAAACTGCAGTTCTTTAAAGAACTGTGTTAAGATAAATAAAACCCAGCATAATTTTAAGCAGGCATGCAGAGAACAAAATTAAAGAAAATTTTTATTCTCTTTCTGTGATTTATAGAACCAATCAGAAGAGCAGGGTTTGAGAAACAACTAAAAGAGTCTGCCTGGGCTGAGTAAGAAAAGCCTTAGAAAAATAAACCATATAAAAATACAGAGAGGTTCACCCTTAGAGTATTTTTAAAAGCTAATCAACAAACAGTATGCTAAGCAGAACTTTTACTTTTAAAAAGGGAGAAAAGTCTATGTTCCACAAGTTCCTCTCAGTTCTCCACTATTTCTCAATATATGGGATATTCATACCATGATAACACATTCCTCCATTTTGAAATCTAAAGGTACATTATAGCAGAAAAGTAGTGTTGAAGTGTAATATTGTGTGTTATACCATACAAAATTTTGGAGCTTAACTTTTCACAAGCCTATTTGGAGCTCAAAATAGTTGACTATCTTTAAAAAACTTCAAAAAATATTTCCTAATTCTCAACATGATAATCTTAAATAAGAGGCATTAGGTACTTGAAAAGATAGATTTCAGTGTTTATCACAATTTAAGAAGGATAGGGAACTTGAAAAAAGTCCAGCACAGAGCCACCAAGATGATGCAGGAGGTGGAATATCTTCCTTCTGAGGAAAGGCTGAGGGAGCTGGGACTTTTTAGCTTGGAGAAGAGGAGACTAAAGGGTGACCTCATCTATGCTTTTAAATACGTGAAGAGCGGCTGTAGGGAGGATGAGGTCAGGCTCCTCTCGGTGAAGCCCAGTGACAAGACAATGGGCAGTGATTGTAAGCTGAAGCATAGGAGGTTCCATGTGAATACAAGAAAAAACGTTTTCCCATTGAGGGTGCCAGAGCACTGGCACAGACTGCCCAGAAAAGTTGTGGAGTCTCCTTCTATGGAGACATTCAAAACTCATCTGGACGCGCTTCTGTGTGACCTGGTCTAGGGAATCCTGCTGTGGCAGGGGGGTTGGACTAGATGATCTTTTGAGGTCCCTTCCAACTCCTAACATTCTGTGATTCTGTGTGAATGCACCAAGTTTTCCTACCATTCAATGTACTTGTGCTGAAAACATGAGTTGGAAAAAAATTTATTTCAAAAGACTTTTCCAGTACTCTTTGAAAGTAATTCAATAACCTTGTCAGAATTAGGTAGAGTCGACTGAAGGCACCTTAGTGGGCAGACCTAGAACACAGTATTCCTTTGTGTGGTGTTATCTTTTTTTAAAGTGTTGAAATTTGAAGAATGCACCATACTTTGTGAAGAACAGGCATGCAGGTGCTCAGGAAGCCTGAGAAAATAGTTATGAATTTCCCTACTGCCATAAGGATGAGGAAGCAGAGCCCAGATTGTTGTTGTATCTGAAAACACTTACAAAGGCTGTCTGAAAATAACACAGCAGACTCTGACAGCTTTTCAAATGTTCTTTCCACTTTCATTTTGCAAGACCTCCTATGCCAAATGAAAAGAAGCTCTATTATTTCTTCCTCAGAATGACTTAAGAGGGACAGTCAATGTCATACATTAAAAAAAGCCAGGGGCAATGAGTAAGGACAGGAAGCAGCTGTTATTAAAACTAGGTGTGATTCTATGTGTGCGTGTTGTGTATGTGTGATGTATGGTATCTGTTTTCAGTTTTGCTGTTCATCAGTTTTTGGGTAATAAACAGCAGGCTCAGAATGTGAGAAAAAAAAATATTTTCAAGAGAAAGTCTTTGGATTTGTCTTTTTTTTGTCCTGCTTATCGAGACTGAGAAGTGTGTGTTTAGCTTCATTAATCATGCTCCAAGTAGAAAGGGAAGGCTTTAACTCATGCAGAAAGGGACATGTTATAAATAAGTTGTTGCATACGAATACACAGAGATTGGACTCCTTCTAAGGACTGTAAATGCAGAACTAGAGGACTGGAGCAAAGTCTAAGAATAAGGAAATCACTGGGGGCTGTGAAGAATTTCACTACTGGGTGGCTACAGATGTTCAAAAAGGTAAGGTTCACTTGCCTGTGTCTCAGAGATGGAGCATACATTTGTGGATTGAATCTGTAGTGTAGGGCAGCCAAGGGGAAGGACAGCTGTTAAGAAATTTGTAATTAAAACATCTGTAATTTGTGTCAAGACAATTAAAGGGCAATGGTGGCATGTCAGGTTTTAAAACAAAATTATAACTACTTCCACCATCTGGTCATTCAGCAAATAACCTGGTCATTTAATGAGTAAGGATGACTTGTACTGTTGGTCAGTGGGACATCATGAACCTTTTAAAGCAATCTGTTTGGTTTGATTTGGTTTAAGGTTGGGGGTTTTGTGTTTTTTTTGTTTGTTTGTTTTGATTGTTTTTGTTGTTTTTTTTATCTTTGTTTTTAGTTTTTGTTTGTTTGCTTGGGTTATTTTTGTTAAACTCTATGTTCTGTCCATGTATAAGTGCTTTTTCAAAACAGTTCATCAAAGAATAACTGGTGAAAAAATTCACTACTATTAGAAGCTATGCATCATAAGACAGCACTAATGGCATTCTATAACCAAGGTTATATTTTATGTTGGTTATATCTGGAAAATATCTGGCTGCAGTCTTGGTGGTGTCTATACTTCAATCAGTTCTTTCATGTTCAGTGTGTGATGTGAACAAACCAGTTAAAAAGCAATAGTTTGGCAAACAGGAGTTCAAGTGCATTTTTACTGTTCTTTAACTTCAAAGCACACCTTGCCCCTTTAAGGCTCAAATGTTAGTAAAATAATGTTTCTCTCCTAAGTAGCTCAAAGTAAATTCAGTAAGAGGTAACTTGTTTCAAACAACTAAAATATAAGACACAGGTCTGAATATGCTTATTTCTGCTTCTCCCTCACCTCCTTTGCTCTGGTTTCTGTATAATTCCTTCTCTCTCAGATGAGATGTCTGTTTCCAAGGAAGTTCATCCACATTCTTTTGCAAAGAAATCTATTTCTTCCAAACCCTGTGAGTGCCCCCTGGTATGAAGGTGTATGTTTGTTTCTCATTTGTCTCTTTGTTTTTCTTCTTTTGTTTTACTATTCAGATGTCTTTGATTTTCCTGGATAAGAAAAAGCCCATGTGCATTACACTGAACAGCACTGCATAGCATAAACAATTAGATTTTAAAATATTTCCTCAGTATTGACTTTTGTAGAGCACACTCTTCCCTGCCCCTCATGTTTTATGCAAACACCTGTGGAAAGAAATAAATTCAGAAAGCAAAGAGAGAGAAATTAAAGCAGTTCAGGGAAATGCAACACTTCATGTGGAATTTGGAGAGCACAGCACTTGAACCTCTCCTTACATCAGCTGTCCTGTGGTCAAGGCTGGTTTGTTGATATTTTGATGACACCTGCTTAGATGACATTTTGTTCTTTTAAAGGCTTTCATGCTCTGGTGTACTATCAAAGTAATCCCTGTATTTCTTCTCAGGGGAAATGCTCTCACAGGTATTGTGTTATCTTCTCCTCTCACATTCTGTGATTCTTCAATTATTTAGTAAGTGCATAAATTAAAGTCAGTGGTTTGGACATTTGTTTCTTAAGTGTATCTTAGTATATCTAGCTTCTCATTTCTTCAGTAACTGCTCCTAAAACTCTGAGAATTAAATACTGAGGTGAGAGATCTAAACTATCTTTGAGGGATTTTTGTGCCAACTGGAGTTTAATGATAGTGTCTTAATCCTCCAAAGCAACACCTGTGATACTGACCTATAAGGGAAAAAGTATAGCATTGCATTTAAAAAGAAATGGTACAGGGAATCCTCTTCTTTACTGTCAAGACAGATACATATAAGCAAGCAGGGAAATTTTTTCAAGCATACTGGTTATTCACTAAGACACAGAGCAGAAGGGTTAATTCTAGTTGTAGAGGAAAGGTAGGTGCTGACATCAGTCAGTTAATGGTCAAGGTTAAACATAGGACAGAGGTAGGTTGAGACTGCAACAGTAGGTATTTACTGCTTATGCAGCAAACCCTGCAATTTAGTCTTTATTTATTGTTGAAATGAATGAGTCTTTTCATTGATAACAATTTTAAAGCTGTAATTAATAGCAGATTGTGTACAGGAATATAAAAGTCTTTTTGATTTCAAACCTGGCTGTGAAATGCAAGTATTTTTTGTATTGACTACTGATTTTGCATGGGGCTCAGTTAATCATTCTCCTCTGATTTTATTTCTCATGAATATGAGCTCTTTATTTGTAAACATCTTCAGTGGTCAGTTTAGTTATATGTGAATGCTTCCTAAAGTGAGGAAAGGTCTATCCTTGACTGAGTATCCTTGTAACACTGTACACTGCTCTGTGCCCTGGGCAGAACTGGCAGGGTTTGGACAGGGGGCTGCAGTTGCCCTGCTTAGGGAGTCATGAGCCACATGTGCCACTCATGAATGACCCATGCTGGCTCCAACACTGATGAGACAGACCTGTAGCCCATGGGGCATCCCCAGTGCCCTGACCTAATGTATTTAAGAAAGAGTTACAGCCACTGTGGAGAGGGGACATATGAGGAAACAAGTGAGGAGAAATAGATTGGCCATTGCTGGGGTCATGGCTGGAGACACACCCTGGGAAGGATGTGCACCTGTCAGAGGATGTACTGTTGAGGGAGCATGGCTGTAAGTGACCTACACTAGGGAGGGGACACTCCTGAGGGACTGCCAACTCACACTGGGTGAGAGGAAAACAAGGAAGAAACCACAAGCAGTGAAGGAAAATGAAGCCAAGAGTGGCAGAAAGAAACTGTGTTGTATACAGCCCCAGCCTGCTGCTCTGGTCCTTGCCTCACCAAAGGAACTGAGGAGGACTGAGTGTTAGAAGCAGCAAACACAAGGGTAGGGGAGAACAGGGAGGGAGTAGAAGAGATGTTGGACTGAAGTTAGCCTGAGGAAGGTGGACAGAGGGTGTTTCCCTAAGTGTCTGTTTAATTTTGTATATGTTTTAATAGGTTTTTTTTTTCTCAATACCCAAATCAGTCATCAAAAGTTTACCTGTCAGCAAATTATATTAAGTAAAATTCCTTAAGTTGGTACTGTTTCAGCCATGGCATCAACCTCCAAAAAAAAAAAAGAGAAGAGAGGGCTTAAAAAGACCACAACAGATGACAATAATCTCTCCACAAAACCAGCATAGTTAATTTCTTAACTCAGTTCTGTCTCCATGCAATGAAGCAGGATCAAATGTGGTTCTGGAAGTACAGTACTTTGACCCTCACCAGCCTCTTTTGTGTCACTGCAGACCCCATGGACCTAGCCAAGTACTTCTGAGAGAACAGGGAATCTGTGGCCAAGGGCTGCTTTGACTAATTCAACAGATGTTTCCCTCTCCAGTAAAGGCTTGATGTGCCATAATCCTCCCATCTTGTGCTCCTTTCTCATCTTTCACCACTTAGCTTATTTCCTCTGACACTTCTTACTTTCCATGTTTTTATCCAAAATTCTCTTTTCTACGTGCAGATTTCTTCTCCTGCTATGATCCTAATGTTCCCTCCTTTCTCAGGTCTTCCACCACACTACTAGTTCCTCTCTCTATCTGCAGAAAAAAAAATGCTATTTTCTCTCTCTCTTTTTTTTAAGGGGGTTAAATTAATTTCATTCTCAATCCTTGCACCTTGTCAGACACCTCAACTACTCCTTAGCTGAAAACAGGACAGGTACACCTCATCATGAGCTGTTCAAAAGGGATACAGCAAGGGATACTGCTCTTAATAATTTGTCTTGCTTCTTACTTCCTTTTCTTTCTCCTTCCTTTTTCTTTGCCCAGAGGAACTTTTGGCATTCCTGAAGAAATAAAGGCAGGAATCACACTTTTCCCCCATTATTAGCTATCTCAGGCCTGAAAAGAAGGGTCTTAATATGTAAAATACCAGACTATCAGTGATATCTTAAGATGGAAAAAGGAAGCACAATACAGATCTAGACACTGTCTGCCTGGAGGAAATAAGCCTTTTGCCCATGACTAGTTACTTGGCATGAATATGTGTCTTCCTGGCTGAACTTTTGCTGCTGTGGCCAGTTCCTGGGACCCACTGAGTTGCCTCAGGCAGGGCCAGTGCATGAAGCCTGATACTCTCTGAAGAGCAGAACCTTATTCCTGGCTGCTTGCTAATTAGGTAGCTGCATCTACAAAGTCTCATTTTATATTTCCTCAGTGGCCAGACTTTAAATTTCTGGTCTTACCTTTTCCTGAGAAGGAAAAATAGCCCTGTAAGTACCTTTTAAATGAAATACTATGATTTCTTTTTTGTCTGTCCTTATTGTATTTATTTTTTTCTGATGGGACTTATTATTATTTCTTGGATTTTCCCAACCTGAGTTATCCATACATCCTAGGAGGAAAAAAAAAAAAAAGCAAAACACAGAAATATGGCAGTACTGGCATTGCAAGAAATAGTTTCTCAAGTCACTTTAAAGCTTCAGTGTGTTGTGTACTAATAAAAGAAGCCAGGGGAGCATGCTTCCACACAGAAAACAATGGTGCCAGGGCAAGGGAAACAAATGAAAGCAGGAGCTTTCTGTGAGGTTACTCTCATAAAGCAGTAGCTAAAAAATCCTGATAAAGCAGTGGAATATGTCTTATTTTCCAGTAAGGTTTCTGGTGTGAAGGTCATGAGCTGTCACCTGATGCTAATTTAAAGAGACAGGAGATTACCCACAAAGTGAAAAATAATGTGGCATTATTCCCTGAGGTAGAAATTACGATAGCAATCAGGAAAGACAGAGAGTGAGAAGAGGAGGCTACTGTATAATGAAGGAAGCACAGTGCTGACAGTGGTGGAGATGAAGTGGAGTTGACAGGAGGTTCATGTGTTGAAGTTGGCTGTACTGGTGTGGCTTGGGTTATTCCCAGTCCCCATCTCAGCTGTCAGTATCACCAGTCAGTGCTGAGGCTGTCTCTCTCCTCCACCCTTTCCTGTGCTTCAAGCTCTGGTTTGCAATTAACACTAAATTAGCACACTAATGATTACCATGTCTTTTATCAAAATGTCAATGAATGGGTTACAAAAGCCATCAATATTTCATGGCCATGTTTTTTCCATTAGTATAAAAAGAATGACTGTTTTACTGCAGGCTACCATTCACTTTTCTATGTTTCTCTTCTCTCATTTTCTCTTTCTTTACTCTTTTCCTCCCCATATCTCTCAGTGCCAATACTTTATAAATTGTGAACATCATTCCTGTTGCAAGAAAACTAGTTACTGCTTATCTTCTGGGCTGGTGTTGAGAAAACTTATAGAAGGAAATGAGCATGAAGGAAAGGAAAGTTGAGGATGGAATACTGTTAAAAAAGAGGAAGATGCAAAAAACAGGCACCTTAAAAACATTTCTGTTTCCACTGTCCTCCTTACCTCCACTCTGTTACAAATATACTCTTAAGTACCTCACTAATGAGTAAATTTCTCTGTGACATACCCTGGACACAACAGGAATTGTTTGAATAGGTTTTATTATTGTTATTTTTAGCTAAAGACCTTTGTGTCCATATTTTAATTAAAAAATAACTCCAGAATTCCATGAGATTCTATCAGCTGTAGTAACCTCATGTCTTGTCATTACCTCAGCCATTAACATACATACCCATCAGTCTGTCTTCTTTGCCTGAAAAAAAGTGGCCATTCTTTTATACATCAAAGGAAATTTAAGTAGAGAAAGGTTATTATTCTTACCTTTAACTCAGAAACTTTGTGTATCACCATCAGCTTTTTGCACAGATCCCCATAAAGTGAAAATCTCTTATAGATTGAGTCTGTAGATTTGTTTTCTCCAGTATATGAGAAAGGAGGAATAATATTCTACTGATTTCAAGTGTCATTCCTTTAGACATGAACTGTAGTGATAAAAATAAGCAGTTTTCTTATCATCTTGCCTGCAAACACATATTTGTAGTTGTTATTTGACCAGGTCAAGAAAAGAATAAACTCTGACTTGAAAAGATGGACCATAAGCACATGGGATTCTGATGAGGCTGGAGATACTATCTGCCCCAAAATTTCATGTAGACATTTATACTTTTTTTATTTTGGAGTTGTTTAGTCTGCAAGTTTCATCCAATTATACAGCTGAGTTAATGGTCTTGCATATTCTCTGCTGTCAGTCATAAAGGAGTGTTACACAAAGGCTAATAATAATATTAATCATTTTGGCTTTCTGTAGTACTTCTACACCCTTGAAAGAATTCAAATTTCCCCCTGGCATTCTTAGTGCTTGAGTTGTGTTGAGACAATGTGCAATGAAGTGTTATTGTTATTAGCAGCTATAACATTTGTTTCCTTGGTTTTGTAAATTTGCAAGGAAAACTTTGAACCAGTTTTGCCAAGGAGTGAATTTGACCTGCTTCACCCTTTATAGAGAGCATTCTCATTAAGTACCTTATATGTTTATTCCTGAAGCATCTTGGTGTTGCTAGAAGCATATCAATTGATAACAGGACACCTTTAAAATAATTTCAATATTAAGCAAACACCAGTTCATTAAATCTGTAGCTCTATGCAGTTTGGTAGCAGATTCTGCTGTTGATAATGATACAGACTGACAAGCAAGGTAGATACTAATAGACTACTACCAATTGAATTCAGATGCTCTAGAATATTACATGTCAAAACAAAAACTATATTTCTCTGAAATGAAACAAATCCTATCTGCATGGAGAACTGAAAAAAAGATGTTTTGCTTTAAAACAACATTCAGATCTAAACATTTATCTGATATTTGAACCAGCCTGAATTCTCCAAGGATTCTGCCTTTTCTTGAGCTTTTCCTTTTCAGATGTGCAGTCTTGCATAATAAGATTTCTGGCCAAGGATAATGAAATTTCAGAAGGACAGGTAGGAAATAGAATTTATTGCTATAATACTGAGTTGTTTAGATAAACTGAGAGGTGCTGTTAGTCCTTTGCAAAAAGCTGACATGAGATATCTAGACAGATGAGTTTATACAAATGCCTAAATTGAACCCAATTTTTCTTTTTTTTTTTTTTTTCCCTTTTCTTTTCCTTCCCCTATGGATACAGAAGTAACTTGAAAGTCATAAGAAGGGTGAGTAAAATTAATTTTTTCTACCCAAGGCTTAGGCCTCAGTTCTTTGTCACATTGCCAAAAAAATGGTTGGTGTGACCCCTAAGGGTGAATAGGACAGAACAGGACAGAAGAGGACAGGACAGGACAAGACGGGATAGGATAGGATAGGATAGGATAGGATAGGATAAGATAGGATAGGATAGGATAGGGGATAGGATGAAAATTTCAGTTGGGAGGGACTTACAATAATCACCAGCTGCTAATGTGACCTCTAATAGGAGATCATGAATAAGAAAAAAGCTCAGAGCAGAGTCAGGCTTTCATTGGTATCCCTTGCATAAAGGAGACTGCTACCAAGAGACAGCTCCACTTGCTCCTACCCCAATACATCTTTCACTCTGCATCTCTTACTCCCTCAGTAGCCTACAACAGCAGCAGCCACTTGCTTTGCTTCCAGGTTTTTGCTGTAGTAGGGATGAGTTCAGTCTGTTTGCAAACACAGTTCCTTTTTTCAACTACATCTACAGCCAACCCTGAAAGTATTTTCAATGCCTGAAATTCTGCTTCTGTACATAAAGCTTAAGACTGGATTAAACTTAAGAAAGGAGATAAAGCAGTGAAAAGTTGTCTCACAGGGAACCACCAAAAGCTAAGAACTTAAGATTCTTGGAATAAAAGGGAGGGTCCTTATGTGGATAAGTAATAGTACAAAAGCATGTAAAATAAGAATAGGAATAAATGTTTATGTTTTCCAACAGATAATATATGGAAAGTAAGGTGAAAAAGTGTCCTAATTATGTCAAGTGTTCAAAGTGAGAAAAAGTTTGTGAGGAACTGTGGAAGGGCTGGATAAGATAGCTGGGAACAAAATGGCAGAAAAAAGTCAATTTAGATAAAAGTGAAATGATATGTAGAGAACTGACACCACAAAACCTATCTTTATCTAGACAGCAATGTAGCTTAACCAGTGATTCAGGAGTGTGAACTTGGAGTTGCAATAAACAGTATGTGAAAAAAAAATTCCAACTCTATGCCAAGTATCATTTGGAAGCAGCCAGGATATTAGAAATGATTAGGAAGTGAAGCATGATAGAAATATCCTTATGTTGTTATTTAAAATCACAGTGCACTAACATCTGTTACACTCTGAGCCATTCTTGGTTTTTTCCTCCATAAAAATACTACCTTCAAAATGTCCAGGGAAGGGCAGTAAGAATGATCAAAGGCATGAAATATCTTCAAGTGAGTGAAGAACTAGTATTCTCCTGTCATATAATTATACTCTTCCCAAGGCATTTCCTATGGGCTTTTGTTGAGGACAAAATGTTGAGTTATGTGGACCTTTGATGTGGCCTGGTGTGGGCAGGGCTTTGGTTCTGCTATGTCTGTCATGGAGGGAGGAGTATGGCACCTGAGCAAACCAACAGAATTAAATTCCACAGAACACAGTATCCACCACTGCTTTCCTTTGAAGAAGTGCTGCTCTCCTTTTATAAGGAAGGTCTGAGATTGCATAAGGCTGTAAAAAATTCAGGCTAAACACTATCTCATCCAGAGGAGTTCAAACATACACCTTCTGTCTCTAAGGGAATTTCCTCCCTAACAGGCTGGAATTAAAACTATTCTGCAAATAAATATTTAATCTGACTTTTGAGTTGTGTTTGGATATGTCTTCATCAGCAAGCAGGGTAGCAGAACAGGAGTAGATCTGTGAGTGAGGCAAAAGGAACTCAGTTCATATGCCAGAAGCAGCTCCAGGTACCACAGCATGGTAAGGAAGCAGAGAGTTTAACATCACAGCCATAACTCTGACACAACACAAATGCTAATATGGATTTAATCTACCATAATCTGGTTCTCAGCCCTGTGAGTGAGCAGACTAGACATTAACAAGAGATTGACAATCCTTCTGTTCTTTTTCTCTGAGATAATTGTCCTTCTGGGATTCTTTTTGCAATATAGCAAAATCTGAATGGAAGGAGGAATGCATAATTGTCTTCAAACAGGGTGTTTAGGGCACCCACCACAGGGTGATGATATGGGTTTGAATGGCTTGGGACTGAGAATAGTGCTGACCAAGGGGGTGCTTGTGAGGTATTGCCCTATTACCATCAACCTCTCCTCTCAGCATCTTTTAGAATAGAGCTACAATCCCATCTTTAGTGCCAAGAAAAACATTTTAGGCCACAGTGACTAGAAGAAGTCTATGAACCTTAAAAGGGTGCATGCAACCTTCTCACTTTTTTCCTTAAAGAGTGTTGAATTACAAGACACTTAGATTTCTTCAATGTTTTTTTAATGTCTCATTCTAGTTCCTGTTAAATCCTTCTCTGAGGTGTATAACTTTTCCTAAAATTACATATGGACCTAAAACTTACAGTCAGCATAAGAAACTAATTTGTGTCATCCTACAGCTATAGAAAAGAGCTTTTTCCTTGTCTTTAACAAAAAGGAAATAATAATAATAAAAAACCCCTGAAAATAAAGTTCTGGCATGATCTTTCTGCCACATTTGATGTCCTAAGGTCTTCCAAACCATTGTATTATGTTTTATCTCTCTTTTTCAGTTTCATTAAACATTAAAATGAATTGTTAGAAAGAGCTGTTCCTAAAGTACATGTAAACAATTCATTGCTGTCTTCACCTGTATCTGGCCTACATCATCTTTGAGCTGTACATTGACAGAAGCCACATCTATGAGATCAAAAGCCATTTCACCTTGCACCAGCTGGAATGTTATCTCTTTATACTTTCTTTACTGACTTGAATTTTGTAGCAAGGTGTTCATCTTAAGCCCCATTTTCACCCCAACAAAGAATTTCTTCTGCTATTATTATTTTTGCAAACTTCTTCCCTGTGAGGGTGTCAGAGCACTGGACCAAGCTGCCCAGAGAGGTTGTGGAGTTTCCTTCTCTGGAGAGATTCCAAACCCACCTGGACAGAGGGTTATGAAAAGTTATAGCAACCTCATGGACAAGTAAAACCATTATATATTATTTATAAAGAAACCCCAACCCCATTATATATTATTTATACTAATTACTGACTGACCTCCTATGAATAACATTTTACAAATTGATTAGTAACCACATGCAGCAAAACTTCTGCAAATGAGAATATAGCAATACAAAATGTACTCTTTCAACTTGGTTTACCAATTAAAAAATAGTTTTATGTTTATTACTGCTAATAACATTTCCACAAGTTTAATTTACAAGTGAAGTTTGTTCTAAAATTAGCATAAAACTCAAACACATTAAAGAACAAACTAATGCAATTCAAATTTGGATTACAGAATCCTATACAAATGCTGAAATAAATATAATTAATTAGATACTTTCAAATTAAATCTTCTCTACCCATTTTAGTAAGAACTTTTAACTCTGTCCTATTTTAAAAAAACTTGTAAAATATCTAACTCTACTTCAGAAACAGTTTAGTGAAATATAAATTTTACTATAAATATAGCTATAGCAACAGATCTTTAAAATTTGCTTAGCTCCATTGAAATCTTTGTAACTTTAAGCAGCTGAGCCCTTGCAGTTGCTTAAATTAGTCTGTAATTAATGAAAATGTTCCCAATTAGATTACTCTAAAGTAGCTCCTATTCCATTTCAAAAATAGCTTTTTGTATAACAAAAGATAAGGAAGTGCAAATCCTAAAAGTTCAGTGGAAGGCAAATGCTGACACATATTAATAGTTTATGGATAAAACTAGCATTTACATTACAAGTCAGAGTGTGAAATCCTTTGAAGTCAACAAATTAAATCTTGGTAGTGTTGAAGTCAAACTATATTCACAAAGAAAAGATACTTTTGTGAAAGATTTTTAATTAGATTTGAAAGGACAGAGAAAGAGAGGGAAAAGTGACAAGACAGTTCTTTCTCAAACTTCCTTTAATTGAGGTGGTTTTTCATGTACCTTTAGCTGTGTCCAGATTCTCTTTCAAGTGAGTCTCCAAAGGCAAGAGGTAAAATGGCTTTATTGTGTGTAATTCATGCTTGCTTGGACAAAGCTGGATATAGATAGTCTGCTATAGATCTATTTTTAAAATTCTAGAGAGCATATTTTCTTTGTTGTCATTTTTTCCCTCCACACTTGCATAATGGGATTTGGATTGGGGAAGACAAAAATCCTGCTACTTTTGTGTGTCATCTCTTTCTTCTTTCTCACTGTTGTTAATACTTTATCTTGCTTCTGAAGATGAGAGATCATTGCAGCCCTTGTGATTTTACCATTCAAAACAGTTTGTTTACTCCCACTGCACATTTTTCAACTTATCTTTTTAAAGAAAGTTCTTTCTTTTCACTAACATCAGGCAGAAGAGAGAATAAAGAACAGTCCATAACACTGAATGCTCAAGTCCTTGGTTTCAGCTAAGTGTCTCTCTCAGGAAAAGCAGAATTTTATCTGCTCATTTTAACTTGCTTTAGTTTCATTGATTATCAACTTATTTAACTACTATATTCACATTCAATGTAATTATGTTTTACTTAAGAATGGTAATCTTTTGCCATAGCAGCTTTTTGGTACTTCTGCACTTCCTCAACATAGCAGAGAATTCTGAGCATAACAAATACCTTAAAATATCTTTATTACCACTCAGCCTTAGTGACATCACTATGAAAGCAAGGTCTGGACTGTATTTTACCTCCCTTCTCATACTTGCCTTCTTATTTGGATTTATGTTAAGTATACCTTTTATAGTAAAATTGTGACATTTAATTAAACAATGCCTTTTTTGAAAATCACTTCCATAGATGACATTCTACTTCAGAAGAGAGTTGCTATTGAACTCATGGGAGACATGACTTCACCAGTATGAAGGACTTCTCTGTTGGTATAGAAATACTGCCAGGGATGCTTAAGAACAGAACAGTAATTTGGGAGAAAACTGTATCCTACTACTTCTTGTTAAGATATTGAATTAATTTAACAGTGGATTTCTCGCCTGTTGTGATATATTTAAGCATTTATTAATTGATAGAATACACTGTATTTAAAGTATTGGATCATTTGAGTTATCCCTCCCATGTAAAGATCATGGACTCCTGGAGTTAAACTCCTGGAGTTACTGAAATAAAATGACAGTTTCAATAAAGTTCTGTTTTCCTGCAGAAGAAAAACTCATTTGGAGACTATGCCATCTTAAAACTTTTAATACCTGTTTTGATTCTGAATTCCTGAGCAAATGCAAAAGGTTAAAAAAAAAGGAGGAACTTGAAGTATCTGTTGATAAGGATGCTTTAGATAACTTTGGATTCAGGGAAAGTGTCAAATGAAATTAAAACTCTTTCATACTACTTTTTAGGAAAGGCTAACCCTTGTTTCAGTAAGACTGCTCCAGAGAGCCAAATGATTTCAGATCTTCAATGACAACTACTCTCCAGTTTTGTTTTTTCAGGGGAAAAACACAGGATCCACACAGCTGACCCTATTCAGCTGCACATCAGTGGTTACAACCACATATAATCACTGTAAGTAGAAGAGCTCCTTAGAGGAGCTATTTGAGTGTTGCTTCTTTTTGTAGTATATGTAAGTATAGATATTAATGTTATATAGCAAGGAGGGCAACATATTGGGATTTAGTATTTCTTTGGAGGGTTTCAGAGTTTTAGTGGAGTGAAATCTGAATAAAAAAAAGAAAAATCAGTGTTCTCAGGCTACTCTGAAATCCTTGATCCTTGAAATCCNTATATACTTAAATGTTTATTACTTATAACTTTGGAAGATTCTGTTTCACTCCGAATTCAAAAATCTGTAGGACTGAAGAACTGTTATGATCATGTTAGAAATTACATTTCTACTTGTTTTTTTCTTTATTTGTTTTGTTGTTTTTTTTTTTTCTTTCAGATTGATGCTAGTATTATTAGCTACAGCAGTAAATTGTTTACAGAAGTGCCAAACAACAGGGCTGATAAGATTGGTTTTGTTTCTTTGGCTGGGCATCTGGTGGCCATTAACAATCAAGTATTCTGATGTATTATTCATCTGTNAAAATTATTTTCTAAGAGTGTTACTTTTCAAAGGCCATTTTGCTTATTGATAGCTAGATAACTATACATTTAAGCAAAATGAATATATTAAACAAACAAAAATTTTTTGATACATATATATATATATATATCTATGTAGGGGGGAAAAAACTTAAAAGCTTTCATCTTGATGTTCTGTGTCATAACATTCCAGTGTCTTACATGCACTTCTTGGAATGAAACCTGATAGAAATATCAACAGCTGTTTTAAAGTATTAGTGTCTGATATAATTAAGAAATTACATTTTTATCTACATATTTGTTTAGCANAATCAAGTATTCTGATGTATTATTCATCTGTGCTGATATTGCATAAAGGATTTTGCCACCTGTTCAATTTTTATTCACTGCTTTTAATATATATTTAAAAAGGGAGGTTTTAATACTTTTGAGTTAAATATGAATAACATTGTGTCAGAATGTGTAGTTCAACAAGCAGACATAGTAAAACAGACTAAATCTCACCTCTCTTCGATTTTGAAGCTCATGAAGTTTCTTCAGTTAAGGTTTAGGACTGCATATTTGTTTACAGACATTAAATAACATGCTGAGCAAGTCTGTCTCAGAAAGTATAGCTGTAATTTGCCCCTCTGGGGTTTGAAGGCTTGCATTTTTAGAGTCAGAGGGATCCCCTATTCTGACCTTATTATTGATGATCTACAAGGTGGCATTGATTATTCATCATTAATATGAGATGATGATTACAGATACTTTGAAGATAATGAAGGGATAAACTCACTACCAAACTTCAAGGAAATGTGGTTACAGAGCTAATCTTTTGCTGTTACCTGTACACCAAACAGGACAAGAGGAGGTCTTCAAAAACATGATTCAGGATTTTATAATGGAAATCTAGCCTACCTAGCTCAAGTGTAGAAATGTTATCCTGAATTTCAAAGATCCACTGAAATTTCTTAAGTAGTTGTTAGTAGACATAAATGCCTTTGGAAGCTTCCAGAAGTAGAACATGCCCAACTCAGTTAAAGTTTCTAAATTAAGGGGTTAATTGCACAGAAGACAATTCTCCTGTCTGATCAGTATAAATCAAGAAAATCTATAAGTGTTTTAAAAAGTACAAAGTCTAAAGGTTTAAAATCTAGAAAGCCTAAAGAAGATAAGATACTTGGTAATTCGTGCATAAAAGTAAGGTGATGTTGGTCTGTTTAAAGATGTGGTTGTTTTGTTGTGCTCAGCATCAGAATGACTAATGGCCTGGGAAAGGCTAGGTCATGTCATCTTTTGGTAAGAGGGAACAATATTTTGCATGTTGTGTACAATAAAGAAATGTGATACAATGAAACATCACAGAGTCACAGAATCACAGAATATTAGGAGTTGGAAGGGACCTCGAAAGATCCATTACCTAGCAGTGATTATCCCATAGCTGTAAGCATGTTTGTATGTGGTATTCTGAGATAGATGAAGGTATTTCCTAGATGCTTAAAGAATAAAAAATATGCTTGCCCTCTCCAAAATCTAGATTAACTACAATTTCATAAGCCTACTAATTTTACATTACACTCTCATTTCAATTAAATATACACCTTAAAAAACAATACTTTTAACTTCTCTTGTTGTATAACATAAGGGATAAGGACAATGAAATCAGGTACATTATTTCACTTGGGTTTTGGGGCATGTTTTCCCTGAGTGCTTACAGAAATTCCTTAGGGTGGAACACTATTTCCTGTAGGGAAATAACTGAAAACCTCAGACCCTATGGCAGTTAGGATGTTTATTATTCATTTTAGAAACTCTAATTTCAATTTGAAGATATATATATTTGTATGCCACTACTACTAAACACTTTATGCCATCAGATGAAAATAACCTTATTTTACTGTCACCTATACAAAGTAAGTGACATTTGAGGATTAGAATGCCTATAAATGTTGCATATGGACATAAATGGCTGCAAATATCTGTAATGTCGTAAATTTGAGGTTTTTTTCCCCTCACTAGTTATATTCTCTGCTTCTCATGTTCATAGGGAAAAATGTCAAAAAGGGAAAAGATGCATAGATCATCTAGTAGAAACTCATATAACTTCAAAGTTAAATTAGGATGCTCAAGGCCATAGCTACATGACAAGTGATTCAAAGGTTACATTTCTTTGATGTTTCTATGTACTAATTAAAAAACTTATATATTTTTTTAATGAACTTTGCAAAAACCTGTTTGCTGTTTTAAAAATATGGATAAAAGTCTTGTTGGCTTCCTAAGATTTTTCTTTTCTCTAATTGATTTTACAATCTTATCAAATAAACAAAACAATTATTGATTTATGAAGACAGAACCCTGCTGTTATGACAAAAAAGAGCAATCTCTTGACATCAGCATTCTAAAGTAAATGATAGCTCACATAACAAAGTCTGCAAGAAATATAGTTCTCTAAGCTAGACCAAATTTGGTTAATTCAGCCTAAAGTACATTAAGAATGTATCTTATATCTTTCTTCACATTCTAAGTCTTTTAAAATTGTAAGACATTTGTGTCACTGCAGATCTGAAAATAGTCAAATAGTCTTTAACCAAAGAATGAGATAGACATGAGACTACAAGGAATACAGGTCCAAAGGCATCCTTTGCATCAATAGTGGCTTTTTATTTTTCTCAAGTGATTGGTTTTTGCTGTTTGTCTGCAGAATTACCTGCAGAATATTAATTCTTCCCTCAATACAACCTCTTTATCAGCTTTTAACACAGAATAGACTTTTTGTCCTTGTGTCTGGCATCTAAAATGGATAATTTTCATGCTGCCATACAGTCCTTTAAACAGTTCTGCTTGTATATTAATAAGGCTCCTTGGCTGTTTTCTCTCACTTCCTGGAACCTTTGCTAAATCAGTTATGATATCCATTTCTGCAGAGAAAAAAGCTGTTTAAACTTGTTTAACTTTGGACATTTTAAATGTTACTTTAAAATCATATGATTACTGCTTGGTAAAAAGATCAGTAGAATTCAAAGAGTTGTCTTACAGAATTTGTCTAGATGGCTGAACCACTCCCTGCTTTCTTGTTCTTCCACAGAATTCACAGGGTATGAGGTGACAGCTTCACTCACTTCACAGAAATACATGAGACAAAATATTTTAAGTCAATAGCCAGTCATCTACATTTCAAAATATCTTAAAATCTAAATCTGTTTTTATTTTTTTTTAATTTTTCTCTTCTCAGCAGTCTACACAGAGAACTTTCTATTTATTTAGCCTGAGAACACACGGATCTTACAAGGTATTCAAAGCTGGATCATTGCATAAGCAATACCCAGTTTTGCTCTTTTGGGAGTAAAAAGAAAGAAATTTTTATTTGAAATAATGCTTAATTATCTTGCAAGTGTAATGAAACATGAAGGAACAAATTAAGACATCAAACAAGCATTTTTCTGTAAGATGACTTAATACAAGGTAAGAGGTTTTTTTGATATCTGACAAAAGATGGTATTTTTAATTAAAGGTGGCATAGACCTTTCCTTTAAAAATTCATTATATGACTATGGGAACAGTGGATGTGAGTTTTAATATTGTGACTTAACTGGAAGGAACAATTGAGTTTGTAACACCTGAATTTCTTTTCCCAGAAGCCGGATTTATGCCACTGCATGTAGAGTAACATGAGTGTGGTCATTCTGGAGATACAGTGTCCAGAATCTGCCCTTGGTAACTGATAACACTGGTGCTGGTGTGTTCCTACCTGAGGCCACAGACTGGCCCATCATTTTCAAATCTGTGCTACTGATTTTATGACTACTTGAAGTTGTTGGAGAATAGAGGGCCACAAAGATGGTGAAGGGTATGGAGAGGAAGACTTATGAGGAAAGGTTGAAATCACTTGGTCTGTTCAAGCTGAGAGGAGACCCCATCGCAGTTTACAACTTCCTCAGCAGAGATGGAGGGGTGGGTGCTGACCTCTTCTCTCTGCTGACCAGAGACAGGACTTGGGGGAATGGCATGAAGCTGTGCCAGGGGAAATTCAGGTTAAATGTTAGGAAGAGGTTCTTTACCCAGAGAGTGGTGGAGCATTGGAGTAGGCTCCCCAGGGAGGCTGTCAAGGCACCAATTCTCATGGAATTCATGAAGCCCTTGGACAATGCTCTTAGACACATGGTGTGTCTTTGGGGTTGTCCTGTGCCTAAGTAGGAGCTGGACTTGATGATGCTGGCGGGTCCCTTCCAACTCAGGATATTCTGTGATTCTGTGATTTTATTTATCTTAATTCACTTTACCAGTCACACTGAATTAATGGTGCTTTCTGTGTACAAAACCACTGCATCATTTTTTTTAATGGGTTCATATTCATTATTGTCATCAATACATAAATAATATTAAATAGTCTAACCTGCTTGCAAAGACTTAAGCTGTGAAAGAGGAAAAGAAGCAGTGTGGACTTGGAAAAATATGAACTTCAGAGATGAAACATCACAGACTTCACTAGCTTGTAACTTACCTTCCATGCAAGATCTTAGGAGTTCCCATGTGGTGAGTTTGGATAATACAAGGACAGGCTGTATGAGGTTGTGCTTCTTATTATAATGTCACACCTGTTCAGTGTCCCCAGCAGTTTAGAAATACCTGAATTCTACTTAGGTGGCACAATAGCTCAATGAAAAGTTATTCAATTTTTTTGGTAAATATAAATATATTTTTTGAGATAAGCCAATTTCACATCTGCATGTTCAGAATCCAATTTGTTTATCACATATAAACTTACATTATCCAGGACATGGAGGACATTAATACCTTATTTTAAATAAAATCTGACATACTATGACAAAAAGAATATTATCTAAAGTCTTATTATCCTAAGTCCACCATGTCTCTGTCTAATAAGACACTAGGAATTTTTCTTTGAATTCTGGCACTAATATTTTGTTAAAACATAATACAATATTTTAATAAATTATTATAAAACTTATTATTTTTATTTAAAAATTAAAATATTTTGATATGATAGGCATAATGGATAAAGTGGTGGTCTAGTGGTTAGGATTCAGTGCTCTCACCACCGGGGCTCAGGTTTCAATTCCTGGTCAGGGAAGAATCCTGCTCTGGAAGGGGGATTGGACTTACATGATCTTTCAAGGTCCCTTCCAACCCCTGACATTCTGTGATTCTGTGATTTAAGCTTCTGTGAGATATTTGAACTATCAAGTAAATGTAACATACATCAAGCATTGTTTGGAGTTTCAGAGACTGGCAAAGATGCAGGAACATTCATTCGCTTCCAGTAGGAGACAGGCATATTGTCCATTTGAAAATCAAGTCTGCGTACCTGAAGTAACTACTCAATACAGCTTTGAGGACACACATTTAGTAAAATTGCTTTGATTTTTCTTTAAAAGTTCATTTTTAGAATCGTCTTTAAAATGTGCTTAGCTGAAGCACAAAATTAGTTCTTATTCTGACATCAAAATTTATTCTTACATATATAGCAGAAGTAATGAAAGCACTGAGTTTCATCACTTTAGTATTCCTCAAGATATTAGAGGAATAACGTCGTGAGTAAGGTTACTTCCAAGTGCCTGAAGTATTGGACTTTCTTATTTCTATCTCTTATGCCCCCAAATAAAAGAGAAAATACTAAGAGAAACAAAGAAATCTGATACTAACATTATTTTTAAAAGTATTTTGGGGCACTCAAGAGCACTTATTATCTCAGAAACAATTTTTACTTCATTAAAGTATCCCTCACAAAGTATATATATTATCTTGCAGTGCCCTTTATGCTTTTATGTAGCTCCTTTTACAGTAACATTCTGATCATTGAAAAAGATATTTTTTCAACAATGTGGTTAGCTGACATAAGGTTAATTCCCACATAAATCCAAAAGCAACCAATAACATTTCCACATGTGGCTGACTGAATTCTGTTTCCACTGTAGGCACTCAAGTGAAGTACTTAAAATGCACTATGCATTCCTGAATAACATTATCAGGAAGCTGGTTTGGTTTGGTTTTCAGATTCCTCAGAGAAAGACAACATTTTTGTAAGATATATAGTTTTATAACCTGTAGTTCTTATTAGGTATACATAATACTGGTAGGTGAGTAAAATATATAGTGGATAGGAAGGAATATTATATTTAAGCAGTAGAATCACAGAATCATAGAATCATTACAGTTGGAAAGGACCCTCAAGATCATCTAGTCCAACCAATAGCCCTACACTCCTCTTATCCCTAAAACCCTGGCACAACTTAAGCCTGTTCCCTCTAGTCCTGTCACTAGTCACAAGGGAGAAGAGGCCAACACTGAACAATATTTTTCTGGATGAAAATTGTCATATGTTGGTCTCAGATTCACTGCTTTTAGTTCTGGGCATTTCAAAAAGCACTTTATATAGAGACCTCATCCTGTTTTTAAAGCTGATGGGAAATTCAAGCTCTTTCACTGCAGAAATCAAACACTAGCTTAAGTTTTAGCGTTAATGACAATGCTATGTTTCAGAGTGTTCAGCACCCAGTACCTCCCACATAATTGTACAATACTCAACAACTCAAACTCTTCTTCACTGTTATTTTTAAAAATGAATAGTACCTTTACATGTGGGGAGTGTTTATTAAAACCTTCTTTGGCCATCTCTGCTCCTTGAGTTTCTGGGATGAGATTGTCTATAACATAAATGCTCTACCTCTTCAGAAATCAGTATGCATCTTCCTTTAAAGGTTGTTGAGACTTGTTGAGATTTGTTGGTGATAGGTACAAATAAACATTGGATAACAGCACAGGTCAGAGAAATTTTAAGTGCAGAACTCTCCTGTTACAGTTTTATTCATAGGATGATTCACAACACTACATTGTTTCTTATCCAAACTGGCATCCCCATGGACCACTTTCTCCACTGACTATCTTTTTTGCTTTATACTAGCTGTCAACACAGCTCCTCACTCCAGGACTGTTAAACCTGGTAAACACACCTAAAAGGGTGGACAGCTTCAGGAGGGGAGTTGACTTGCTGCAGAGGTTCAGGAGACTGTAATTCATTCCTTATATGAAGACGAACTACCACACTCTTGTGGAATAACTGAAGAAAGTCTACTTCAGATTCCTGAAGAGCTTTACCTCTTCCTATACTCCCTTTCACAGGTACAGCAAGGGTTTAGAAAGTCAGAAAGAGAACAGAGTTCTGATTACTAATAATCTATATTCTCTGTGATTGCAGCATTTCCTAGTTTAATGGATTGAAAAACCAGAAGTGACTGATTTTAGGGGAGCTATCTTTCCTTAAACCTTAAACTAGCATTTTTTTGTCTTTCTTTTTTGTAAAAGTTGCTTATCACTGCAAGCTTTTTATCTACTAAAGAAAGCAAATTTGTTCTGCTCTCATAACAGTCTATTATCAATACCACACAGTGTCTCTGGCATTTGCTATTTTGCAAATTAGTTTGGAAATACCTGTAGTGTTTCTTAGTGAAATTGTTGTCAATAAAGGAGTTAGCAGTGATGACATTTAGATATTTACAAAACCCATTGCCTTTTAATAAGATGAGATTACAGTCAAAAGAAACTCCTGTGTATTAAACACAATGTGCAGCTGATCATTTATGTGCTAAAATGTCTCATTATTTCATAATATATTGTCTGTTAGTAAGTTTTGTGTTGCAAATCTATGACTAGCTGCCAAAACATTTCATTAGCTAAATGAAGCATGATAGAGAGTAGATGAGCTACGTGGATTGGTAATCATTTAAGTAGTTTGAAGTAAGAAACGTTCCTGAATCACCATGTTATTACGTGACGTTTCCATATCACTTCTGATCATTCTGAAAGCTTGTTTAAAACTGCAGCAGGTTTGGTAATAACCTGGTTACCTTCAGCATGCAGGACATCAATTAAGGCTTCACTTTTATTGAGGAGATGAGAAGAGCATGGGGTTCTGTGGTAACTCTGCTTAGAGCATTTTATTGCGTGCTCTGGAGGTTGCACTCCAAAACAGATCAGCTCCCAATCCATGAGGCGTAAAAATGAAGCTTTCTGGCCCTCAGTAGACACAGTGGATAATCTGCCCTATCAAATCATTTAAGCATAGCCTATTTTATACTTCCCAGGTATGTGAAAGTGGTTGGCTGAGCAGAAGCAGGGGACAGGAAACCAATAATATTGTAGTCAGAGCTGCAGTAGTAACCCCAGAGAAAGAATCAATAAGAAAATGATCAATATTGGATAGCAAAGATGACAAGGTCTCTCTATAAGTGCATACATTGAGTTTTAGCTAATACTTAACCATCTTAACCTATGGCAGTGCAAACATTTACTAGTTTTCTGTTGTCAGTGTAAAAGGCTGTAGTTCATTGATTACCTTTGTCAGATCCAAGAGATACTATTGCAATCTACTTTCTTTGGTCTTACTTTGCCTTCATAAGGACTGTATCAAGACAATACTAAAGTACCATAGAAGTGTTCACTTTCCCCTCTTGGCTGAAGGAAAACTCACAGTTTTCCATAGATGCTTAACATGAAAAAATTTTTCATCAAGTTTATGATTTGATGTTGGTTGTATTTCTAACTAATATAGCAAGAATCATTCCTAGGCTGATGTTTGTTTCTTACTTGATTATTTCTATTGTATTTCAGTGTATGCAAGAGGTTTAAGGTCTATGTTTGAATTTTTCAGATACTTTCTACTGATATCTGTTTTGAATTCCTTACAACTTTGTTAAAATTTAATCAATTTATGCAGACATATCCAAAAAGAGATTTCTGGCATATGCAGGGAGTTTCAAGTAATAGTTCATGTAGAAAAAGTTTTGACATTTTTCACTAACCTGGTTCTCAGAAACGACGTTGGAAAAAGTAGTTCAGTTTTACATAAAAAAGCTCTTATGTTTTTCAATTTAAAATTAAATAGCATTTTAATCACAGTGATATGATTTACAAGCTTCAGTCACATTATAGAAGGCACAAAAATTGTATGTTGCCAGCAGAGATATTTATACATCAACTAAAAGACAAGAAAATAAAATTTTGTAAATGTTTGAAGGTCTGTAGAAGACACACATGATGTTTCCAGGCCTTTCTCTTTCAGATGTTCCTCTAAGGTTTTAATGTCCATGTTTTGGGGTAAAAGAGTTGAAAAGATTTGTGAAGAATGTCTGTCTTCATTTGTTGTTGCATCTGCTGTTGGTAGTTGGTGAGCACAGAGAATAAAAGAAAGGATGTGATGGGAAAGGTGAGAAAGGAGTAATGGACTACTGAATTAATAGGAAATCTGATCTCATGGTTAAGCTTAGATTTTGTTTCTTCTTTTGATGCTGGATTTCTGTAGGTGGTTGCTCAGTTTATGTGAAACAAACTTTTTGTAACAGGCCACTGCCTATTTTCTGGGTTTTCAACAGGAAATGTTTACACACAATTTGTGAAAGTGTTACATTGATGCAGCTGCATAGGAAACAATGTATAAGTGCCCAGATCTCTGAAATACCAAGTCCTGTCATTTCCAAGAACCACAAATTGTTCAATATTTTAAATTATTTTGTCCTTAATTTCTTTTTGACTCAGTTTCATGTTTAGAAAGTCAGGAATATACCTCACTGATATACTGTAAAGAGAAATATATTAATGTTGTAAAATGATTAGCTTCTGTGATGAGAGTACAGGAGAACTATGTGTGAAGAAATTAATAATTTATTGTTCTGATTACTGTTTAAATATCTTTAATTCTTCTGCAGATGCATATTGTACTAGGGCAGAAATAACGTTAAATGATGGAAAAAAAAAATCAGGTGTGAAAAATAGTGTATCAGGCTCCAGGTACATATGATGTCAAAACAGGTGAATGTGAGAATTCTAACCTCACCAGTTCTGACTAGACTTAAATAAGGGCTGAATTTTGAACCTTAGAATTTGTTTTACCTTTTTTTGCTATTGCTGTTAATATTGCTGCAAAATACAAATTCCCATTTTGCACATTCACAATCATGAAGTCTGAGATGTCTGTCTCTTGCTGTTCCTATGACAACACACCCAGCTCACTGTTTCTGTGATTGCCTAATCTAGTCAGCAGGTCATTTTTCTTCCTTTTCTGGTTTACCTGTTTCACAGTAAAATCAGTTGGCATGCACAGATAACTGGCAGAGACTGCTCACTTATATCAAGAAGTCATAGCATCAACTAGAAATACTAAATGATGTAGATGCAACTGTTTAGGGCAGTGCCAAGGAGATCAGTATCAAATGGTTCTAATTTAGAAAATGCACTGCCTGGGTCACTTTTGACCAGTGGAGCAGCAGGTGCATAGACTCAATGGATATTAGGTTAGTTGTTGCTTCTCTAGAAAATAGAAGTAGTGTTACTCAGTTGTGGCCAGCTGATATCTGAAAGTTGAAATCCTGGCTGAGTTCATTATTCTCAGTTTGAGATATTAGGAATTGTAACACCCATGGTGATAAAACAATCACTAATTAAATAATATCAGAATGACAGTCTCTTAGCAAAACTGATGTGGATTTTTCCAGGGTAGGGTTAGAAATAGCTCACCTCTAGGCATTTTGCAGCAAGAAAAATGTTTTCTTTTTAAGGTAAGATCAGAATCTGGATGTTGAAGCAAAGTATGAGGAAGACAGACTCATTCTCTGTTTAAGCAGCAAACTCACAGCATAGCTGCAAACAATCATTGTAAGTGACAATAAAATTGCTGTATAACAGAAGGCTGTCATAATGGGGGTATGTCATGAAACTGTTGAACATACAGAATGCTTTTCATGGCACTTCCTTAACAGTAAATATTTCCTTTGCAGAGGATGATGAATGATGAAGTTTCTGAAAAGAAATGGATTCAGTTTCTATTTATGATAATGATTTTTAATAATTTGTGACTTACACATATTTTTCTTGATTAAAAAGCAAAAAATATTATGTAAAAAGACAGGATTTCAAAATACATGCAATGTAGTTTAGAGGGAATTTATCCAAGCTCTAATATGTTTGTGAACTTCTTACTCCAGAGTTGTGCAGTTGTTATTCATGCTGTATGTTTGGCCACTAAGGCATTGTTCCTGTTCTTTGCCTCAATGAGTCAATGTCTTCAAATATAGTGACAACAAATCATGTTTATATGATTCATAATTTCTGAAACCTGAAATGTTACTGACTTACTAACATTTTCTAAAATGCCAAGAAATCATCCAAAGAAAAATCATTAGCCACTATAGGGAAGAGTAGTTTTTGAATTATAAGAATGTGCTGAGGTGTGAGAACTGACAACTAAAGTAATTGTAAAAGAACCAAAAAATCCAGGGGATAAATGGTAGATCTAGAAAAAACAAGATATAAATAATTGTTGTTAATAATATTTTTCTTTCTACTTTCTACTTTCGGTTCAGACATGAGATCAAACCCAATATTTAATAGCATATTTCAAGATGAGTGAACTTTATTTCACATCCTGAAACTTAATGGTTCAACTCTACACAGAATGACAGCAATCTGAAATTGCTGAAAGAATATACAGTAAGAAAACAGAAAACATCATCATCATCATCACTTATCATATGTCACTTGGCGTTTGTTGTTGCATTGCTTATTTGTAGTTCTCTGATTATAACAGTGCAAATATTTTTCCCTTCTTAAATATCAGTCTGCTTCAGGGAATTCTGCAGTTTGCTGTATGTGTAGCAGATGAAGTTCATAGCAATCACAGCAAGTAGTGTGTTGTCCAATGTGTTCTTGTAATAAGACAAACTCTTAACAGCAGAGTTCCCTTTCCATAGACCTTGATTAGCACTGCGAAAAACACATACTTAGATTTAGATGAATCTAGAGAATAGAAAAGAAGATATTATGAGATATAATACACAGTGATGAATAATTTTTATTTTATTTAATTAAAGAATATTGCTGGTTTTCTCTTTTGGATTCAATACTCATAACAGTCTTAGTCAAGTTAAGTAATTCTGTGAATCTATGATTCTACTGGTTTTCTCTTTTAAATCAATTTAATATCAGCTGTAATCCAGCCTTACCTCTTCTCATGCGTATAGACACTACTGAGGGAAGCCCTTCTTCTCCTTGAAACTGTTTTTGCTTTTTTGTGTGTGTTTGTGTTTATACACTTGCCTATATTTGCCTGTGGTGAATCCTATAGATTTTAAATAATGGACAATAACTGTTGAATATTTAGAAAGATAATTAAATCTAGACTACATACCTGAGATATGGTATCCCTTTTACCTGGTAAATTGACAGTCTTTCACTTTAATAATGATGAAAACAAATGTTTCTGACCTTGGGTAAGAACAAAACATGCATAGGATATGGAAACACACTTGTCATGTTATAATCCAACCAAAAGTATACACTACTGAGATATGACCAGCAAGCCCTTAGACAGGTTGCTGTAGACCATTAACACACAACCACACTGCTAATGAGTTATTCTATCCAGAAAAACATGTGATGTGATTTATTCTTTTTTATTTGTTTGTTGTTTGGGATTTTTTGGGGGTTGGGGGGCAGAGTATGTGTTATTTTTTTCCTCCCAATAGTACACTGTGTCTCAGTGGCAGATTTAGATTAAAAAATACAGTTTTCCAGGGCAGAACTGTTACTTCCTTTCTTGTAATCCCTGCTTCATTCTATATTCTGTTGCCACTACTGGTGACAAAGTATTCCACCCCAAAACACAGTCCAGTCTGTGTCTTGAATGAAGCATTGATCATGGGTTCTGGAAAACTAGTATGTGAGCACATAAAAGCTTGAGGAGTGTCAAATAGATTGCAAGTAATTTTGATTGTATAGGAAATGTACTGCACATACAGTTCTACTTCTCATTTCACTTAAATAGGGCTTCTTAAAAATGTCCTCTGAAACATTGTGGCTGCAATGAAGGAACATGCCAATACTTTTTCTTTGGTTATTATGTACAGGAGCTCTCAAATTCAAATTCACATCTTTTCATACTCTTCTTGGCACACATGCAGCCAAATAAAATTTCTTTGATGAAAACACTTAAAAGGGAGAGGAGGTATAGAGGTCATGAGTGACAGTGAGCCTGGGAAGAAGGGAAGAGTAAGGAGAAAGTGGTTTGAGATTTGTCCTTAGCTTTC
The DNA here is from genome assembly GCA_013399015.1 of Galbula dea. Taxonomy (NCBI): domain Eukaryota; kingdom Metazoa; phylum Chordata; class Aves; order Piciformes; family Galbulidae; genus Galbula; species Galbula dea. The sequence goes on from VWZX01006539.1 coordinate 261,571, forward strand.
ATTTTCACACTTTCTTTAATTATGAATAAATTAATCTTATCATAGAATCATAGAATGGTTTGGGTTGGAAGGGACCTTTAAAGTTCATCTAATACAACTCCCCTGTAATGAGCAGGGACCTGATCAACTAAATCAAAGCCTCAAAGTCCTGTTCAACCTGACCTGGAATACTTCCATATGCAACTTGTGCCAGTGTTCAACCAAGTCTTCTCCAAAGGAAGTCATGCTTTTCCATTACAGTAGTTGGTAAGTGATCTCCCTGTCCTTCTCTTAACTAATGAAGTTTTCATGGTATTTGCTGCCCCTGTTCAGCTGAGAAAGGGGAGTGACAGAGGAGCTTGATGGGCACCTGGTAGCCAGCCAAGGTCAATCCCCCACATAACAAATGTTTCACAAAAAAGTATTTTTATTTCTGCAATATAAAAAGTGGGAAGTAGAGAGAAGAAATGGGGAGCTATGACCTCAAATGGAAAAGACTGGAGGTTTCTTCTATTTGGTGAAATCTGTCCAATGTTCAAATTATTAAAAATTAATAAATGTGTCATTTATTACATATCTTTTCACCCTAGTTATTATCATGAGGAAGCAAACTGGTTTGTTTGCAGGGGCACACATTGTAAAGAGTCATTGACAAAGTGTTGAAACAGAGACTATTCCACTGAAATTTACAGTAGGAAAAGATAATCACATTCTTCCACTGGACTTCACATTGCATTGTGAACTGGACCATGCAGTGTGTATCCCAGAACCATTACTGAAAATTTCAGTACTACAGGTACCACTTGCAAGAGAATTTTCAAGCTCTTGATGTTATCCAGTACATTCAAGACAAGCTTTTCCACTTTCTCTTCATCCATATTTAATAGTCTTAACCTCAAGAAAGAAAGTGTTCCTTGGTTTCAGCAAATGGATTTTGCCTACTCAGGTAACAGTAGGGGAGGTTGGCATACTCAACACATAAAAGTGTAATGGCTAGCACTTACTGTTAGCCTTTTGTCTTACATTTCTATGTGGACTGTCTGATAAAACTCACAAAAGCAATAGAACTCAGAGGAGATACTTTAGCTCTATTTTATTCAAATCATTCTACAAAATGTTTTGTAGTCCATATGGTAACCCCCTGGTCTTTTTCATATGCTATGGGGAGAGACTTTCATTTCCCTATTTTGCAGGTTTAAATTAACCCCATAGTGTTAACATTTGTTTTCTCCATATTTCCTGCCAGTTTTTTTAAGTGTGTGAGAGAGGACCAACCTCCTGCTGTTGTGGATTCATCCAATCCACCAAGAGCAGGAGGAAATCTGCCCACAGTGAACATTCACTTCATGCTGGTTTGCATCTCGATTTCAACTGGGAGAGACAATACATAAGCAAACATCTGCTTTTTAAGTGGAAAATAAGTACACAGCACATCCACTTTACATACTGATTGTGTCACTGGGTCCTTTGTACAATATTATAGAACTTAGAGTCATATACACTGTTTATTTTCTCTTCTAGTCACTTTGATTCACACCAAATCATTCCTTTTTTGATTAAAAAAAATAAAAACAGCAAAAAAAAATCACCACCTTCCTTCTATTGAGGTTTGTTGAAGTTTGTTTCATGTGTTGTCACATTTGCCACTGTGTTTTTGAAGATTATGAAAAATCACTTGACAAAAGTCTGCAGAACAGTACCACATCTCAGAATATCTCCTGATTTCTATCCTAATGTATACTAATGGTGATATACTTACATTTTTTGTCTTAACTCATAGCTCAAGATGCTGGGAATTCATGACAGTTACCATGATATGTGTCCTTTGCTAATATTCTGCATTACAGACTATAGCTTAGCTTGTCATTAATTCATAAGTGATATAGGAGCTACTACACTTCTAATTAACACATGGACTCTGAATTGCAGTTATAACCTAAACAGCAGAATGGAAAGGATTAGTGATAGACAAGACTCATTTTCTGACCAGGTTCTGGTTCTCTGTTGGACTCCTGTTGTCATGCTCTGCAGAAGGAAGGATATTGGAGCAGTGTCAACAGGGAGTCAATAGTAATTTCCTGTTCAAGTTAACTGCAGCTGCTGCAGAGGAGGGTAAGCATTGAAGAGCTCAGGGGGCACTCTGTGTTTCTACTGTCTTCCATTTAGAACATTTTTTGAACTTCTGAAATATTCTTTTAAAAAGAGAAACAAATAGAAGTTGAAAATCTCAGTAAGTGTAAAAAGTGGAAATGAAAACTGCTTGCTAACTCCTAGAATTTTATCCTGCAGATTGGTATGGATTTTCCTATGAGGTTGGATAAGCACCTTCTGCTCCATGACTTTTGAATAGAACAGGTAATACAAAGCATTTACAGAAGGGCTTAAAGGTTGTTCCCAGAAATTTTGGGTTTCTGCAAAGCAGTAACACACAACACACTGGGGGTGGGGAAGAATATCCCTTTAAATTGCCTGCTGAATAATATATGTTTCACACACTTAATACCATGGAAATATTTTCTAAAAGAGAGTTAAACTGTGAAAAAATTGCTTTATATTTGTACTTAATCTTTACATTGATCCCAGTGAGAGGTTTCAAATGCTCAGCAGGCATGTAGCTCTGAACTTAGTGTTCTGACTTTTGAGTACAAATGTGACATTTTTGTCCTTTATTTTTATCTCAGATTTTGCTCCACTTGACTCCAATTTTGACACTTCTGTCCTTTTCTTTCATCTATGTATGATCAGTAATAACTTTCAAGCCCCTAGCTTTAATGAAGAACTTTTAAGACTTTGTATGTGATATTCATAAACAGTTTCTCCATCTTGTTCCATTTTTCACTCACAATACACAGCACAAGAATATAAAAATCTACAAGCTAGAAGGAGTCAATAATATCTAGCTGCAAAAGTGACTTTTGTTTGACAATTTTCCTGAAGACTGGAGGGATATATAAATATATAGCAGACAAATGGGATCCACAGGGACCTCTTTAAGATCTCTATGAATATTTGAAAGGGCATCTGGATCCATGGCTACACAGGGCAATCAATTGCTATGAATTTTTATTTCCCCAAGCACTCAAAAGGAATGACATGACAGGTATGTATTATAAGCAAGCATCATTCAAAAAAAAAAAAAAAAAGGGGCTTATTTTGATAGGACCAAGGGGGAGAAAACTCCTCATCCACAAATCTCTCATTTAAATTGAGGTTGGCAAAGCTGGTTATTTAATTACTGCAATTATTGTAAAGCTGAATGCTTCCTATTATTTTTAGATGCTGTGTAGAATTCCAGCACTGCTTCTTTGGAAATTTGAAAAGCAGCCTCAGGAGCCTACAGAAATGAATAATGAAAGAAACCTTTTCATGAGAATTGAAAATCAAATTAGAAATTGAGATTTTGAAGGTGTCCTTCCTTCCTTCCTCTATAGAGGAGGTGTTTTCAAAAAACACTGAGGGAGAAGAGTTCAGATCTTTACACTTATCTTGACAGTAACCAGGTATATTAAAATTCAAGGCTTTGTCAGAGACAATTACAAATGTTATTGGGTCACTGGAAATCCCATTGTTACTGGTATTTATATATGTAATAAGTTAAAACACATAAAATTTAACTCATGAATGTAATAAACTTGTAAGAGGAGGCAATATTATATTATTAATACTCAACAACAGCACAAGGCACCTTCTGTTTCTTTTTACCTTTCTTTTTAGAAGTCTGTTCAGGTAGAGAATGTTGTTGTTAAGCAAGCCAAAGGTCAAATGATGTAGAAGTAAGTACAGTCAAGAGAACAAAAAGAAATAGATATACAATATAGTGTATACAGTATAAATGCTATAGGAATGAAGACTGTGGTTTGCCTGTGTGAGTACTCAACCATATATGTAACTACAACTGTAGTGTGTTGGCAGCTTGCTTCTTTGACTTCTTAAAATAATTCCCATAAATCCAACTATTTAATCAGCCATGGAATTACTGGCTTCAGAAATGATCTGAAAAAGACACAAGTTCAAGGTCTTGAGGCAGAAGGTATAGAAGTTATGTTAAGTTACCCTAAGATATATGCTCCTTACATTTGTCATTTTTCAGGTACAAATTTTCAGGAAGACTATAAGACAAACCTGCTATTGTGTAAGCAAATAGTATAAAATAATTGGTAAACTCTGAGAAGTCAGTAGGTAGAGATCAGTCTATGGAATAAAATGTTTTCTTGGTGATTATTCAGAGTCCTAAGGGCATAAACATTTTTTACCCAAAAATCTGTTCCCTTGGACCTTGAACTTAGAGATAACAGGTTTTATTTTTTCTTTATTTCTTGTACAGAGGCCTCTGGCCATAAAAGGTATTGAATCCATTATAAGTTTGCAGAATTTCTCAAAATCATGTCACAGTTTAATTCCTTGCCATTTCCCCAGATCAATTCCAGGAGTACTATTTCTGTAAAAGTAATCTTGAGGGTTTGTTTTTTTCCAGAATGCCTGAAGCTAAACTATGGAACATACAGATCAGTGATTTTTATTTAGGTGGAGAAGAAGATTTAGCTTGGTAGTTATTGTTTCTGAATATCATATGCTGAGGTTTCACCTCAAGCTATTTTTGATCTATTGATAGACATTAAAAGATTGTTTACCTATGTGCACATGAAAATCTAGTTCAATACTCAAATATCTGACTGACTCAGAGGTCCTTCTGATTAAATAACAAATGAACTAAAAAGCTCCATACCATCTACAACTTTTCAATACCTTTTCCCCCCCCATTTTATTTTAATTAATTCATGTATTGAGTCTTTAGCTTCACCTTTTGTTTAAAAAAGAAAAGACTAAAATACTGAATACAAGGTCCTTTGCATTTGCATAACATAAATGTTGTTCAGTTAAATGTTAGGTGTTTGTTATTTGTGGATACTCAAGTTAAAATGTCAATATTGATATTGGCTAATGTGAGTCCTGCCTAAGAAACAACTTACTTGTTCATTTCTGTTTGCTGGTGGACTGGATACTTTGCCTCAGTTTGTGTCTCATCCATTTTAATATCTTTTGTTTTGAGTAGATGAAAACTGGCTTGAATACTCAGAATAACTTATGTATGTTCATTATTCTCACATATTACTTTAGCTATCAAATTTCCCTTTGAGGAAATAACAGAAGTGAAATTATGTATGTGTGATATTTGTAGTATTGACTATTAAGCCATGCAATCTACTGAAGTCACAGGGATTCTAGCCTGAGAAAAGCACACAGGATCAAACTTCCAAAGTAATAATAACAGAATTTCTTCCAGAATGTCTCACAGCAGTTTTAGAAATCACTTTGCATTCTTCAAACAAATACTAGTTAAAATGACATATGTTTCTGTTCTAAACTCTGTTGAAATACAATTCTGTCTGCATAAACCTAATCTTGAAAAACAGTTATAGATCAGATTCTACTTCACTAACTCTGGAAACAAAATGTTTCTGTCTCAGGACAGAGGAAACAAGACAATCCTTCTGCTTGCCTGTTGTTTTAAAATTAGACAAAAATCTGCAAGAAAAGTCCAAAAAGCAAAACACCTAGAAGGCTTTTATCAAGAGAATGTGGTGGTAGAGATTCAAATGAAAACCCCTGCTGCACCCTGTCTAAGTTATATGTTTCCATTCATCACCACAGACTTGACCTCACACAAAAGGCCAAAGATTTCCCAAGTCCAGGCTAGCATCCCATCTCTTAGTGTGGGATATAATTGTTCAAGTACTTCATTGTATAAGAATGTGCAGAGATACAAACAATCTTTTAGTGAGAAGATTTCTGACTCCCTTCAAATATCCAATTCAGTGGTGGAAGTAGGAATCTGCTCACACAGAAACAAAAATGTAGGGCTTGATTTTCAGAAAATCTGAGCATTAAGAGTAGAGTCTGAAATTGAATTTTAATGCTTAAAAAACCCCAAGCATTATCAACATCTGCATTCAGGTGCGTTCTTCTGAACATAACAGCCTTTAAACATATATTTTAGAATTGCAGTTTGTCTTCCTTCTGCTTGCATTTGTTGAAAACCAAAAGATTTGAAAATCATAGAAATATTTCCACTTGTTATTTGCTCCCTCTTCCAGCAGTTTATTAAACATTGCTTCAGTTCATATTTGTTACAACATAAATTATTTTCACTGCTGTGGTCTATACAAAATATTTTGATACCAGTTCAAAGTAAGGAAATTGCAGTAGAATTTTGTTCAGGTTTGGTACACCACTAACCATTTTCGCTGCCTAAAAGCAGTTGAAGAATGCTGCTGGGAGCTCTGATCTAAGTTGCTAAGGGAGTATGACACATTAAATCAGAGCTGGGAATGATTTAATCACTTTTATTTTCATTGTTGGCCAATACAGTCATTTAAGCAGGAAGTTGGATACTAATCTTGTTATTTGAATCTCTCTAGGCTCAGCCCTCTACTGCTGGCAATTGCGTCTTTTACACACTCTGTCATTTTCAGATTCTTGCTTTCCTTTTCCTATTCTACATTTATCCTGTTATTAGAAATATGTTTAATCAGTTATTTTCAATTATATTGAAAGTCCTTGGCAATGATTTCAATTCCTATATTGCAAATTCCTATATGCTGCATGGGCAGAAATTGCCTTTGTGGCTTCAATGAAATCTTATGCTCCAGAGCTGAACAAAGAATTGTGTCCATTTCAGTGCATGTAGAAGGCAACTACAACTCCAGTGGTTTGTGTGTGTTCCTCTCTGGAGGACATATGTATGAGATTCAGACCTTAAGAAGGTGTTCTCAGCTAAGGTCACAGAAGGAAAATGTCTTAAGATTATTAACATAAATAGAGCTAGTAAAAACAGTGCTAAAATGTTAACTTTCAAACAGTTTGAACACTGAACAAAAAAGATGATCATGGTGGTTCCATCACTTCAGTTATTCTGATAGAACTAAGCTATAGACTCAGACTAAAAGTAGGCATAAGGAGAGTTTTCTGACACAGCCTTGGTGGTAAGACTGGAGACTCCTTTCCAGTCTCCTGTTTTTCACTGTTATTGCTGTAGTCCTTTTGCTCACCCTTTGCTCACTCTAGCTTCATGCAAGATGTGACTGATTTGTCTCTCTTTCAGCATTCTCAACATTTAGTCACTTTATTGGTCCCTTCACTGTTCAGTCTTTTCTCATAGAAACTTCCTTTAGCCTCTCTTCCAAATGAGAACAATAGAATACTGTTCTAGTCTGGAGGATTTGGCTTGAAGATACTCTGTCATAAAATGTACTTGAATTTAGGTGTTGGTTTTGTTTTGATATTTTTTATATAAAATGTCAATAGAATATAAGCAATAAGGTAAAGGCATTCTGATTTGCAACCACTTCACCGTAAACAGCCAAATGCATTAACACTTTAGAGAGCAGCAGTGCCTGAAGGAAACACATCTGAAGTTTTCCTGGCTCTTACTAAAATCTGCAATTTGCAGTGTTCAATAGTTTCTATAAGGTAAAGAATAGTTTCAATAGTTTCAAGGTAGGGAATAGTTTCAATAGTTTCTGTAACATAAGAAAAAACTTCTTTCTTGTGAGGATCACAGAGCCCTGGAACAGGCTCCCTAAGGGGGTTGTGGAGTATCCACTGATGAGATTCAAAACCCACCTGGACCCAATCTTTTACAACCTGCTCTAAGTGACCCTGCTTGCTGGGGAGTTGGAGTAGATGATCTCCAGAAGTCACTTCCATCCTATGATTCTATAAAAAACTGTAAAAGACTGAGAAACTCAGATGAAGGAGTAACCACAAGGTTAAAAGAAACCATAGTGATAGGCAGATCAGGTAAGTGATCAGTCCTCCTTGTAAGTATGGTATGTTTTTCTGGCTACAGATAAGCATCCAGAGAAGTCAGTACTTGAATTGTCATAGCTGGGTGCATGTACACTAATACAAAATCACTACATAATCTGGCCCTTCTTTACAAAAAATGGGGTTTTTTAAGAATTATAATGTAGATTCATTTGGTGAAGGCAGTTACCTGAAAGCTACAATAAAATTCTTGTAGGACTATCATCTTACTGCTTCTTTATCTATGAAAGAAAGAAGATGTCTGCTTTCCCCCTGTATAATTAAGGACATCAGGAAATAGGACCTGTCTAAATAACTGGCATTTTAGTAGAAACTAGGTTAGGAGCTTCAAAACAGTCAAGAAGCTCAAGGGAAAGCTGATAAATTTAAATAGATTTGCAATCTAGAAAAGAGGAAGAATAATAAATGAAGCCTTATTAGTAGGTATATAGGTGTGTTGTTTCTTAAACAGGAGTTGATAATGTTGCATGTCTTGCTGAGATTCAGAGGGCTTTTCATTAATTTTCCCCTTGTTCATCAGGTGGATGTATTCTGTCTTTTTGCTAGACTAAGCACAGGGAAATGCTATACCAATGTGGCTGTGATATTGAGTAGTCCTGGCTGGCAGGAAGATAAACAGACTCAGAAGCATGAAAACATACTTGTTTCCAGTCTGTATTTCTTTGCTGTATTTGAATGTTCCTTAGAGTTAAGTTGGTCTTTTCAGGCTTTGAAAATCCTCTTCCTCCAAATGACCTTTTTCTAATAGCGTGAAGTTTCATGCTCAGGTTTCAAGATGGTTTTCATTGTCCTCTTTTTCTCTAAAATAGTTAATGAGAATCTGTGCTGTAGGTGATCTGACTGTTAATAATGTCCTTAGAGTATACAGTGAAAAAAGAGTAGATTTGCTTTGCTGGGTAGTCATCTTTTCCCCTGAGCCTGCTCTGTTAAAGTGGACAAAGGCCAAAGCTGAGCAATCTTCTGCTGTCAGCTCAGTGTTTTCCTCATCATTCCCTCCTGATTTTTGTCTTTAAAGGAGAGCACAATGCAGCAGAGAAGAAACATATGAAGTGTTGTTCTAGTCATGTGTAAATGAGCAGGAGGAGTCTGTGCCAAACCTTGTGTAAGCTCTATATAGACAAATTCCTCAGATCATTCTGTGTATATATATGCACATACATGCCATGTATATGCACATAAAAAGATCTTAGAATCTACACTCAATAAAGACAATATATCATTAACTACTCTATAAATTCCAATAACAGCAGCCAAGTCACTAGAGTGATACTATGATACAACCCAAACCAGTGAAATTTTGGATAATCCTTTCTACAAACTATGCTCTTTTTTGAGGGTTTTTTGTGATCCACAAAAAATGTAGTATTTTGATGTATTTATTACATTTGTATTAGAGTTTGTTTCTAATTAGTCTAAAACAAATGAGGTAATCTAAGAGGAAATAACCAGCTCTGCTACAAACCATTAACTTTCATGGACAAAAGTTGACACTCTACAGACATAATTTGCAAGTCTAATGTAAATTTTTCTTTTTTTTCCCTTTATTTCTTTATTTTTTCCCCCTCTCCATCCTCCTGCCCTGGTTCTGTCTTATTTACAACCGTCTTGGTTGAATTAATAAATAAACAATAGCTGAAATCTTTCATTTTAATTAGCATAAAGTGGCATTTGTATAGCAATGTTTAGCAAAGAGATCCCAGGTGCTGTCAGATGGAGGATTAACACTGAAACAAAGATCTGAATAAATACATGGTACTTCTAACCAAATTCACTAACCACACACAGGATCACATTTTAGATAAGGCTCTTGCATTAATATGAGATAGTATAACTCTGCTGTTTGGACTGTGATAAATTGCTCAGTGCATGTCTTCTGGGATGTAAGACGACAAGATATTATTTTTAACTCTAGAACTGTCAAGTCCAATTATTTCCTAAGAAGCTTGGCAGCTTTGGGAGTGAAAAAAGGGAAATCTCTGTAGGGAAGAAGGAGAATAGGGGAACATTCTGCAGGTGTTTTTCATATTCCTACTGGAAATAATGGCTGGGTAATTACAGTGGTTTGTTTTGGTTTGTTTTTCCTCATGAAAAAATGGAGGGAAATGGTACTGGCCATAGGAAGGTGTTTCTTTTACTATTGAAGACCTATGTCTGCAAAAGTGAGTCATAAGGAAGGAGTAGAATCATAGAATCATACAATTGTTTAGGATGGGAAAGACCTTTAGGATTTAGTCCAATCATTAACCTAACGCTTCCGAATCCACCATGAAACAATGTTAGTAAGCATCACATCTACATGTCTTTTAAATACTTCCAAGGATTGTGACTCAACCCTGGGCATCCTGTTCTAATGCTTTAAAATCCTTTTGTTTAAGAAATTTTTCCTAGTATCCTACCTAAACCTCCCCTGGCACAACTTGAGGATGTTTCATCTGTCTCCTATCACTTGTTACCTGGGAGAAGAGACCAAACCCTATCTCACTAGCACCTCCTTTCAGGGAGTTGTAGAAAGGGATATGGTCCCCCTTGAGCCTCTTTTTCTCCAGGGTAAAGAACCCCAGTTCCCTCAGCCACTCCCCACCAGACTCGCTCTCTAGACCTTTCACCAGCTTTGTTGCCCTTCTCTGGACATGCTCCAGTACTTAAGTGTCCTTCTTGTAGAGAGAAGCCTAAAACTGAACACAGTATTTGAGGTGTGGCCTTACTAGTGTTGAGTACAGGGGGAGAGTGGTTAATTCTTGTATTAACAGAGCTAATACAAGAAGCCCATATGTGTTGAACCCCTCTGATCTCAATCGATTTGTCATGGCATGGACACCAGGTTTGTGAGGTCCCTGTGGCAGACCTTGTCTCACAGTGGTTGCAGCTACTCAAATGCAAACAGGGTGTGATGATTTGCTCTCAGGCTTTGAATGTTGTGGAGGTTTCTCAGGAACTTTCTCCCCAAGCCAGCAAGAAGGTGCATGTGGCATGCTGGAGAAACAGAAAGGGCAAGGGCCTGGAGGGGACAGAAGAGGTACAGGGAAGCTGCAGTCCAGGCTCAGATCCAGTGGCCACATAAGGGTCAGACCTTGCAGGACTATTATGATGGTGCTGTGTCACATATGGTGAGAAAGTACAAAACATTATAGGAAGAGTGTGCACAGACTGTGTCTTTGCTGGTAGGCTGGTTCAACATGCTTTTACATAAGATTGGAGGATATGGGCTTGAAGCCTTGATTATTTTTTTAATTTGTTTTTGGCTTTTTTTCTCCTGAAGCAAACATGAAATTGCTGGTCCTTCAAATATTCAACCTCCTTGAAAAGAGAATGCCAGAATGGACATACTGTATTGTGTGCAAAAGCATACCAGAAATTTAAGCTCACTATTAAGTGAGACTGAACAGAGTTTAACAGAACATCAAGCAGCAAAAGGACCTTCAGAAGTGCATAGAAAGGCAGGGAAAGAGCTCTTAGGTAGAATTTTACCAAGTAGGAAAAACTAAGACTGAGTACGCATGTTGGCAACAGCCTTTGAATCTAACTGCAGATGAGGAAAAGGGAAGTGAGGCACCTGTAGGATGCCTGACCCAGGACTACTGTCACTCTGGAAGATAAGAAGTGTGCAAGTCTACATTTAATCCTGAGAAGCATTAGGAGTTGGTGAAAAGTTTGGCCAAAATTGTTTGATTTTCAGAAGCAACTCACCATCATCAATTCATTTCTTAATTCTCTTGTTGCAGCTACCTGTCATAACATAAAAATATTCCAGTAAAAAATTTGTATTGTCAAAGGATTAAACTGTAGACTAATCAAACTTTCTCAAGATATTTAATTAGATTACAGTCACTAGACTTTTAAGAAATGACTTATCATCTCTTGTGTAGCTAAGCAAAGGTTTTTTTATTAATGTGCAAGAATTGCAGTAAAAATAAGCTATATCATTCTGTTTCCTCTAGGGCTTCCAAGAAGAAAGAATAAACCTAAGACTATTTTAAAATAATATTAAGAATAAAGGAAATGAAATTAATATACCTAACATGATATAGAGGAAAACCTGTGGGAGAAAAGTAAAGATGCAGTGGAAGCATTATGACTGTCTGTTAGTGAAGGAGGTTTCAGGTAACATCTCTTGCACTGAATCACTGCTTTGGTCCAGGAAAGGATATCTGTACAAGAAAAGTGGTAAAGTCTGAGCAATTATAGACACCAATAATAGAGAAAAGGAGCATGAAGAGTACAGCCACAGTAATATACCAGGAAGCATTATTGAATAGTAACATTTCATTTTATGATTTTAATTTAAACTTTGATAAGGAAATACATCTATTAATTTTATGCATTTATATATTAGCTTTTTCCATGAAAAGAGCAATATGACACCTGCTTCTCACCTGTTTCTTTTGTACTGAGTCAGCCAGGCTGATTATGTGCCTTTAGCACTGAATAATGATACTCAGCCTGAAGAGATCACCTGCCCTTGACTCCTACAGCATTCATAACTTTACTAGGCAATTTTAAGCTTTGAATACTTGCTGCAGCAATAGGATATTTATGAGGAAGATGCACTGTTCTGAATTTGAGTTCAAGCAACAAGGAATCCATTAGATACCTAAACAGGTTTCTTCATTGCAAAACCAAAACACAGCAAAAAGTCATGCTCTATTTCCTAGCTTTGACAGAGTCAGGCTTAATGAATGTCTAGCTTTAGGTTTTCATCCACTTGTAAAACTATGCTTGTGTGGTGCTTATACAAAATGACTCAGGCACCTACAAGTATAGATAATCACTAAATATACTTCTATTCTTTTCACTTGGCAGGAAGTCTAGCAGTCTTGGGATTACTCTCCCAAGAATATAAATATTTTTTCAACATTATTTTAAACAACTCTACAACTTAAAAGCTGGGAAGCAGAGAAATATAATTTGACATTACACTCTTGTTGTTTCCTGGAGGAAAGGCTCCTTTTGAATTTTCTTATGAGAACTGATACATAAGAAGTGATATATGAGATAAGAAACTTCAAAGATTCCTTGACCAAGATAAGTAATATATATATATAGTGTATATATACAGTTATTTAAGGAACCTTTGAGAATCACTAATATTATAACCACTATGGTGTTTAAAACAGTCTTTTGCAGCATTCAGGACAAACATACATAGACAAATATACCTGCAGGCTTGTAAAATGTGAAATGTATTGCAAATAATAATGTACACTCAGGTGTGTACAGCTTTATCTTTTTATCATTATTTATTTTTTAAGGTAAATGTTTTTAAAATCTGAGTGTTTTGAATTTTGGATCAGCTGTTAAACTGTAGAAGTTTGCATTTAAAAAAGTATCTTTGAAGAATTAAAGCATTTTATCTTCAGATAACCTTTTGATGTCTGATCATCTGTCTTTCTAAACAAATGTAGCATTTGCTTGATGTCACTGAATCTTAAAGAAATTAGAATAATGCCTTCTTTTGAGCTTCCAAGTGACAATATTCTTAATGATTTTGCTCCAGCTTTCTGTCTTCCACTGCTTTCTTTTTCTGTAAAAGTTTCAGAACTTTGAAAGGAAAGGTAATCCTAAGGTTGACTTAATAAAAAGAATAAAAGTACCTGCCAAAGTGTTCAAGATCAAGAAGACAGCTTCAATTTCAAAAGTGAAGCTTTAAACCTTCAACATCTGTGAAGAGGAAAAATCTTCCCTTAATCTGTCATAAACCATCTTTTGTAGTAGCAAGCAATAAGAAGAAGACTGAGACCTAAGCATTAACACAGAGGAGTATACTTTCACTTTTGAGCCACAGAAAATTAGCTGCAACTCAAATAATAATTCTTGTGTTTGGGCAGCCATGCTGTCCAACAGATGGAGAAAAATCAACAGACCAACCAAAACACACACACACACAAACACACACACACACACATATATTAAGAAACAAACAAACAAACAAATTTTGTCATCTTACACAGAAAAACCAAAATATATTGGCTATCCTGCTCTTGAAGTAAGATAATGTAGTTCAACATTAAATACAGGCAGCAAAATTCGAGTTTATGCTCTGGCTATCTAAACAAACTGAGTATTCATGATACTTGGTGACAAAAAACCTACTCAAAAATTCACCTAGTGTCATAAGAAATGATAAATATTTAGAAGAAAATGGAGAAAGAGAATTTGAAAATGTAGTGCAAAACTAGGAGTAGGTCTGAACAAAGTTATCAACTTCAAGGCCTTTTCTAAGAGATGTAAAGATGCATAACATGTATATATTAGTAAACACTTGATCACCCAAATAATCTGTTAAATTTCAAGTCTGCTTCCAAGTAATTCCTGTACCATGAGTAATTCCACAATTAATTCAAGAAAATTAATTTTTGAAGGAAAGTTCAGCTTGTTTATTTCTAACTGGTGGTGTTGCCCTCTCTTTCCCTCTCTGTGATATAAGTACAGAGCACTCACAGTGAAAGTCAGTCCACAAAGAATATTTTGCTGAATGTTATTTTATCTGTTGGCACCAATGCATCCTATTGTATGTCTGATTTTTTTAAATAACAAATTAGAATAATTTTATGTTTATGAAAAGCACATATTTTCCTCTTGTACTAGAGATTTTCCATAACGTTCATGCTCCCAGTGCTTTTTCTGTAACCTTCTAAAAATGTGACTTTCAGTTTTTGGTAGAACCATTTACATGTATCCTGAGACTTGTTGTATTAATAATTGATGTCATGGAGCCATAACTGAATATAAAAATCTGAAGCCAAACAGTAAATTGAGATCTTTATATGTGGCCTAAGTGGGTGAATATTTTATTAGTTAATGTAGGTACAATTTCTTGCTTTGCAAAGCTGCTTATCACAGAATCACAGAATGTTAGGAGCTGGAAGTGACCCTGAAAGATCATCTAGTCCAACCCCCCTGCCACAGCAGGATTCCCTAGACCAGGTCACACAGAAAAACATTCAGATGGGTTTTGAATATCTCTGCAGAAGGAGACTCCACAGCCTCTCTGGGCAGTCTGTTCCAGTGCTCTGGCACCTCAACTGGGAAAAAAATTTTTCTTGTATTCACATGGAACCTCCTCTGCTTCAGCTTACAACCATTGCCCCTTGTTCTGTCACTGGGCATCACTAAGAAAAGACTGAACTCATCCCCCTGACTCCCACCCTTCACATATTTATAAGCATAGATGAGGTCACCCCTTAGCCTCCTCTTCTCCAAGCTGAAAAGACCCAGCTCCCTCAGCCTTTCCTCATAAGGAAGATGTTCCAGCCCCTTCATCATCTTGGTGGCTCTGTGCTGGACTCTCTCCAGCAGTTCCTTATCCTTCTTAAACTGAGGGGCCCAGAACTGGACACAAGATTCCAGATGTGGCCTCACCAGGGTAGAGTAAAGGGGGAGAAGAACCTCTCTTGACCTACTAGCCACATCACTTCTAATACACCCCAGAATCCCATTGGCCCTCCTGGCCAGAAGAGCACACTGCTGGCTCATGGTCATCCTTCCATCCACCAGGACCCCCAGATCCCTTTCCCCTTCACTGCTCTCCAACAGGTCAGTCCCCAACCTATACTCATACGTGGGGTGGATATTCATGACAGATTTTTTTCTACTCCTACCAGGAGTACAGACAACAATCTGTTCTGAAGATGTATTTTCAAGTTTTACTGAGAAATTTTGATTAATAGCTTAATAGTACAATAGGATGTAGCCTCATAAAATTAGATACTGATTGTGTTGTGAGATTGATTGTTCAGAACAAAGTGGAACAAAACAGATTTCTTAATTATATACCTAATTCCCTGATTCATCTAGGTATCACACTCTAGATGGTTTGCTGCCACTGAAAGACAGAAGATACAAATTCTTGTGATGTCTTTAATTTATCTGACCATACATGTAAGCAAAATATTATCCAGCTCACAAGTCTGTAGAAATACTTGTAATATAGATACTTCAGCAAAGGTATGAGCAAGCTTCTAAAGACCTGCATTTTCTATTAAATTATTATAACTTTATTAATGATCATTGTAGGTTTCTCCTCCATCATTAATAACAAAAATTACAGGTGCTTGAGTTTAGTAAATCTGTACATGCTTACTTTCTTTTCTCCTTAGCTTTATTATGATAATGAATAATTTTCTTTTAGCATTAGAAATTTGACTAGGGTAGCAAATGTTACATTATAGCCATACCTTCAGCAGACATGTCTCTAAAAAATATTGGGAGACAACACTTCTGAGTAGGGAACATAATTTGCTATTTTAGGAAACCTTTTAGTATAAATCATTTAAATGTATAATCATGCACATCGTTGTGGCAAACTGAGGAATGGGTGCATTCTGAAATAATTTTCTCTAGTACATAAATTTTAATAATGCTGAAACCAAATGCCATGGAGAAGATAGAGAATCTAGGCAAAAGATGTAAGAAAAAGAATAGTCAGGATGCACCTTTTTGGGAGACAAAGATAAATGAGTGGAAATTGATCATAGAGAATTATTATCCACATAACAAGGGATTGGAACACTCTGCTCCATTTATCACGTGCTACATCTGCAGGCTTTCTTGTTTAAAGCTTGTACTCCTCTGATGTTTAAAATGAAATTCTCAAGTCAATAATTTTGCAGCATTAAATTTACCTTCAGCTAAATTAAACAAGTCTTATTTTATTTAGAAGATAAGGATGGTAAGGCTATAGACACAAATGTCAAGAATATATCTAGAGTCTCTGAGGGCCAATTCAAATTGGTTAGCTCAAAAGTGGACTTTTTATTATGTTACTCCCAAGAGATGGTGTAGTAAACGCCACTGCTGTAGTACATGTCAGGAAAATGAAGAGCACTTCATTTCCCTTTTTGCCTGTGTATAACACAAATGTATAATACCATCAGTCTTCAAAGGAAAACAGATAGCTGAAATAGAAAAGGGTCAACAAAACATGTTTTTTACTTACTTGCAGAGTATTCATTTTATTAATGTACTTATTAAGAACAGTTGAATGATGTAGTGAAGTACAGAGACATGATCTGAATATGGAGGACCAAGCTGAAGAAGAAAGCAGAGAAATTTTTAAGCTAAGGCTTGAGTATAGGGAATCTAGAGAACAATCAAGCATAATAGCCTCTCCTTCTGACACAGAGGGGTTCATACAGAGATGCAGACATGGTGTTCAGACAGAGAGGCAGGTAAAAGAATACTCTTTAACCAGGGTCTACAGACAGCATCAAGTCTTCACTTTTCCCAGAAGCCTTAAGTCTCTGAGAGTATATAGAACACATCATGGGACCAGGTATGAGACTTTCTGAAATATAATCCAGAACTTCTCTTAAGGACAATGATGTTATGGATTTAGCCTTAAAGATACCATCACTTGTACATTTCAGAGAAAGTCATCAAAGCTGTTAGCATCTTCCTCACCTGATTCATGTGTATGTATAGCTTATCATTTAGATGTAAGAATCAGCCATTCAAAGCCCTCAAAACAATTTGCCTGTTTTGTGAGGACTATGAGGACAAAGCTAGATGTTTACATTACTTTCCTACTGCTTATTACTCTGGTGCTTGATCACAGTGACAGGGTGAGACTCTCCTAAACACAGAAATTTAGTTAACTAGAAAGTATAACCAACACACAAAGCACATTTTAGGTATTGTTTTTTTAACAAGGTGTACTTGAAATATGAGTTTTAGGGATAGAGTCATTTAGGAGAGGACAAAAGTAAATAGTTAAGAATTTTCAAGCCAAACCATTTTTCTGAATCCAAACAAGCCAATACTATGAAGAGCTTTTTTGCTACAGTTTTCAGCATTAGATAGTGAATGACTACTACCTCTCATGATACAGTTTGCCTGGGGTTAGTACAGTAAATACTGCTTTTGGCTAGAGGATAGTGCAGCAGATACTGCTTTTGACTAGAGGATAGTGCAGCAAAGGTGTCCAGATGAATGTTAAGATGAAAGAAATATAAGAGTCTGGGGGGCTGCTGTTGGTCCTTAAGACTTTGAAATGGGTACATAACATTGCAGGTATTTTTTTCCTCATTATCCTTACTTTCAGTGGGTTTCAGAGCAAGCTGTGGAAATGAAAAACTTCTAAAACCCTATGCTCTCTTGAATAAGACATTATCTTCAAGGGTTGTTTGTTGTTATTTAGTTTAGGAGGAGAATGGCAGTAATCATAGGAGTAGAAAGCACAAATAAGATGTTGTTGTTGAGTGCTTCATAATAATAATTTCCATGAAACAGCCTTGACATAACTCCCTGCTGAGTTACAGAAGCTTAATAATTACCCCTAAATTATCTGCAAACACATAAATGATGCTGAAGTTACTGCATTTTTAAGCTGGAAAAGGAAATCTCTTAGCAACTGCTTAGGTTTTTTCTAAATATGGCACATCAGGCATTTTTTTGTTTTGTTTTTTTTTGGTTTGTTTGTTATTTTTCCTGTTATCTTTTTGGAGTGAGGACCTGCTTGCAGAGCACAGATTACTATCTATGCTGGCTCATAAAATCAAAGAAAAACTTTCTCTTCTTGTCAATACCTTTACTGTTCACAATAGATGTAGCAAAAGCTCTCAGATTTCTACTTTCTTATTTCTAAACATGTTTACAAACATTCTAAATAATCAATATTATTGTCTTCAGAGGTCATGGATTACATGCCTCAGTATTTCTGAAATTAACTCTTTCATGAAATTTCAGAGTAAGCAAGGCAAATACATGTTACAGACTTGAGAAAGACTAACTGGCAGTATGAGGAATGAAGTGAAAAGTGGAATAAACATATTCAGTTATGCCCACACATAGATACTTTGCCCCCTACTCTGAACTGTTTGATATCATTTCTGTTAAATTTTGCACTATACAGAGCACAAGAAAAAAGTTAACTGATTTTATGAGAACAATTCTCCTAACAGTACAGAACATTTTGAATTCTGCATTGCAGCAACAGCTTTATGTTGTATAAACTTTAGCATAATTTTTTGTCTAAGTTTTAGGAACTGTATCAGATCTGGGATGTGGTTTTCACTTGCTGCCCCTGTCAGGACATTTCCCTGGCTTGAAGTCACTCCTCAGCAGGTGATAATTTGCTGATATTTCCTCTAACAGACATCAGTTGTGGAAGAGTAATGCTGTAAAGAATTGTGAGACCAGATAATGCTGGTTTGGAGGATCTTGCTGAACACACACAGCTCTTTCTGAAATCTTTTGTCCACTTCACATTTATATTGTGCCTGGCACTATATTTTTTTCACAAAATCTAAATTATATATTTTTCCCTGTGGTCATCCACATTGTACAGGAAAATAGCTTATTTGTGACAGGAAGGAAAAGGTGTTTTTTTCCCAAGCTTTTATTTTTTTTTTAAATCCAAGTAAAATGTGGTTGGACTTGATGATCTTGAAGGTCCTTTCCAACCATGATGATTCTATGAAAATGAAATAATATTCAATATTGAGGTACAGATGCATGGCGATAGTATTTGGGAAACATTTTCTCTCATGTCCCATTTAAAGTAGGCAGGGTACAATTGCTATTTAGATATTCTGTTGTCTTTAAAAGTGTATTTCTGCAGTTGTTATAAATGTAGTATCTAAAAATATTTGTGTACCAGACAACAGTTATTTGATAGCATACCAATATATTTAAGTGACTCTCTGTCCTGTGAGTAATTGACTTCAGTAGCTCAAATCAATGTGCTGAGGAGCCTTGTGAAATCAAGCCATATAAAAGAAGCTCCTTACACTTGTAAATAAACAATAAAGACATAGGAAACTTTATGAATATCAGTTTCTTTTCACCTAAAAAGACTGAGGCACAGTGATATTCAAGATTTTTTCTGGGAACAAAGTTTAAGGGTTAAGATTCAAATACATACACACAAATATACCTTCCTATACAAAAGAAAATAATGTATGTGCCATGTGAATGTTATATACAAGACTAAGCTCTCATTTTAAAAAGTAACTGTAGTTTCACTTCTGGAGTAAAGCAGATGCTTATAAGGGTGTAATGGTACTGCTCTTCATAAAATTTAGGCAAGAAAATTAGTAGAAATTGATGGTAATTTACAATAATAGCATATAAAAACTCTAAGGAATGCAGTGCATTAACTAATAAAAGGTTAATTTAAAATTAATATAAAGACCTCATCTTACAAAATTTTGTATCAATGTTTTCCAAAAATCATCATGACATATCATTGCCTGATATTAATTTTAGTTTTCTATTTCTATGGATACTTTAAAAGTCCTATATTTCTAACAGTAGATATTTTCAGAGGCAATAGAGCAGGCTAGGAAAAGCATTGTGTGAGAATACACTCTTTTAGCAAAGCTAGAAAAGATGTTTACATAGTATTAGGTGACAGAAGAGCAATAAAGATGTTCTGGAAGGAGGACACTTGTTCATTGGAGAGAAGGATAACATACATCAAGATTTTGTATTACATAAAGTAAGGCAACTGAAACAGTCAACAAATAAAAAAACATTGACTCTGGCATCTTCAGAGTTCTGAATTCTAATTTTCATTATTAAATCACTATAAATTCTATATTGTGTACGTAATGCACAACCTCTTTTTGTTTCAGCTGGGATATAGGTCCTTTGGATTTGGTGATTTCATCTTTGTCTAAACCTAAATTACCTACAAAAGATAATGACATACACATCCAAGGTAAAAACAGGATTTATGCACATATTTTGACTACAGTACCTTAAAAGTCGAAGAGATTGCTCATATGAGCAAAATTAGACATGCAGTTCATATGGTCAAAAAAATTAAAGTGCATTTTTGTTTTATTATTTAATGTTGTGTTTATAAAGATGGAAGG
Organism: Galbula dea; assembly: GCA_013399015.1. NCBI lineage: Eukaryota > Metazoa > Chordata > Aves > Piciformes > Galbulidae > Galbula > Galbula dea. Next base: position 282,192 of record VWZX01006539.1, read on the forward strand.
GATGATACCTTTAGGGGTAAAATCCTTTCATCTGTAGCAGGTTGCAATCTGTTTAAATTGTAATGCTGTAAATTTTTCCACTGACTCCTTTAGCTTTTCTTATATTTGAAATTAGCCCACATTTATATATCTTTATGAAATATAGTCCTAATCTGTAAACTGCTGCTCCCTATGGTTAATATTGCCTCTACAGATGTCTCTGCTTTTTATCACCTCTTATGTTAAATGAGTAAGTTCTACCTAACAGACATTTTACACTTCTTAACAGTATGCCTGTCTCAAGTCTTATTAGCACTCAGGAGGATAAGTGAAACATCTCTGCTCCTAGCTGTAATATTCTTTTCAGTCCTAAGATTCTTGAGCTGGATAGTGTTTACTGGTGGATGAGAATTTGCATGGATTACTTTGGGCTAATTTGTGTGATATCATAAAGTACAATATGATATAACTGCATTTCACTTACAAAAATTTCTTTCAATTTGAACCAACATCATACATCTAGATTTAGGATAACATAGCAGTCTCTTAATGTATATAGTTTTGATTTCATTTTATTTTACCTGGTTTCATAAACTAGCCAGTTCTTGAAATATGAAGCTTGACTTTCTTATGTGATTTGTGAAGAGGTTGTCAGCTTACTAAATAAGAGAGTGAGTAGATTTCAGTGTTGTTGAAGGAAGAGTTCTTAGAAGTATCTTGCTGGCAAGTCCTTCCACCTGCTGATATCTCTGTATTTCTCTTTCTTAAGTTGTCATGTGTTTGTTAACAAAACACCCAAGTTATTAAAAACAACAACAACAACAAAACATAACAACCCCCTCAATGAAACAACAGCAAAGAAAGCAAAGGGGTTTTGAATCACAAAAAAACCTGCAGTCTCTTAAAACTCTTCATAGAAAACCAGAAATTTACTTACTATGATTCACTCAACAACTTTTGTTTTTCTTAGATCAAAGAAAATACTTGGAGAGAGGGAGATTTAAATCAGGACCCCATAAAAAATATTCCTGATGTATTAAATACTATGGTATCATCATTTCACTCGTATAACATATATAATTGCCTTTCAGACCTATTCGGCTCTTTTCTTATGAAACAGAACATTTACTAGAGAGGCAAAGGTTTATGGAAAAAGTATTTGTACCTTGGCCACACTTGGCCCTCCAGAATATCAGCCTGATTATGTGCAAAACCCCACAAATACCTATAAGAGGATGGAAGGCTTTTTTTTGGTTCCTGAACATCAATGAACATCTTTAGTATAACCTACTGCTTCAGTCCTTGGCACAGCCAACTGTGGAAGAGTTACTGTTGTTGAATGTAGAAACTACCTTAAAATAGATGCTGCCTTCTAATATGTCTCATTATGAATGATCATGCATGAATTTCACCTATCACGTCTCCCATCATTCCTAAATATGTTTCATACAATATGGTACTCAGAATCTACAGTGACTCTTCTGAGAGATAAATTCCTCCATAACAACCTTAACAATGTAGTAACTGTTTTCAGTGTGAAGTTATGCAGCACAACAGAAGTGAGAGTTTGGGGACATTCTGTAGTAAGCAGAAATAAATAAGAAATTAAATCAAACTGTACTGATTATGTCACTCATTTGCATATATAATTCAATATGCCCCCTTCATTCTCAATGTACTGGAACTCAGGAAGAATTTTCATCCTTTTTCAGTGACACAGAGCACAATGGCTTCTGGTTTACTCCAGACAACTACCAAACTCATAAACTACACCATCGTGTATTCCAGTTATGACACACTTTCAAAAGAAGCAAATGAATCAATAGATGGGGAAAAAAATACTGCTTAAGGGATGAGTTACATTTTTTATTGGTAAACTTCAGGTTTGAAACACCACACTGGCTGACTGGAGAAATACGAGATACTGCTTTTATGGCTTTGCCAGCCAAATTAATGTCTCAGGATTCTTGATCTTATGTTCAGACTCAAAAAGACACTAAAAGTATTTATGAATTTCTGTAGGCTTTATTCCCAATGATTTACTGGAGGTGGAAGCTGGAAACTCAATGTTTTAATTATAAAGATGAATAAAACTAGTCTTTGAGACTATGTTCACAATATTGCTGGAATGTATGTTGATATGTTTTTTACTTACTAATTCCAGGAGGAGGTGAGAGTATTCATCTGGGAAAAAGGAAATTTTAATATGATTCCATGTTCTGTTAAAGAATAGTTAAATGTTAAAGATTAGTTAAACTGTGTCTTCAAAGTTATTTTTCTGAGCTTTAGAACCATTCTATCTATTTCAGTGGCTATATATTTTATATCTGAAGGATTTTTTCAAACAAAGCTCTGTGTCTGAAGCTCAGTTGAGGGCATTTATTATACTTAGTGAATATGTTTTTCTTTTAAATCTATGATAGGGATAACCCTGAAACAAATTACATTTATCATGTACTTATTTTCATTTTAATTCTGCATACTAATCTATCTCTTCTAGAGTTAATAGTTGAGGTGCTCACTTGAGGATCCTTGATTTTAATTCTCTCTTTGGCATAGACTTGAGTGATTATCTTAAGTATTGGTTTATAAGAAATATTATTCCTGTACAATTTGACACTAAGAGATGGACTGATATGTTATTGGACGAGAAAGAAATTGCTCCTTCTCCAAAAATCTCTGGTGTTTTTTTTTCTTCACATAAGTCCCAAGTATATTTGTATTTGTTTTGATTTTTCATAGCGTAAAAAATGTTTCTTTCAGACATTATTCAGTAAAGGAAGAAGTGTTTTAGACAGAAAGAGCCACATACAGTTGAGTTTAGGTCATCTTTCTGCATTTGGTTGTGTGGTTTTCTCTTTTTGGTTTGCAGTATGCATCCTCAGGATTAGTGTGGTTACAGAAGCTAGACTGGGAATCTGTTGAATTCTGTCTACTCACTGTACCCAGGAATACCTGTTCAAAAGTCTTGTTTGAAAGTTCACATAAACCTAGCTTTGAGGGAGAAGGATTAGTGGGCAGAGTGAAGGTTAGGAGACACACATGGTGAGCACAATTTGTCTCATGGTTATCCTTATCATAGAAGCATACAAGAAAATGTATTCACTGAGCATAATAAAATGCAGTCACCTTTGCAACATTACTTATGCAACATCTGTTTAATTGTGCACAACATCATAGCAGTAATACACCACCACTTTAGTAGCAAAATATTCCCTTTGCTGTTAGAATATTATATAGAGAGATTAAAATAAGGGGCACAGTACAATTAGGAACATTTTATTTGAGTACATGGAGTACAGAGCATCCAGCTGAAAATGTGCTATGGGACATATAATGACTGCAATGGCCAGGATAGCAATTCATCTGAAAGAGCAGCCCTGATTGTGGTTTTCTTAGTGTGAAGAACTCTTAAAAAGGGTGGAATCCAAAGCACAAACAAATACATATTAAAAAAAATAATGGGCAAACCTATGGTTTTGTATATGTGCAATTAGAAAAAGATTTCCAACATGTACCTTTATAGGATATTTTAGTTATAGTAAAAGAACTAGAGGCTCAAAGTCCCAGTCTAAAGCAGCTAAAAAAGATCAAAGTGTTTGAGGTTACACAATAGTGAGGTTTGTAGAATTAAGAAGGAGTTTGAACTTTGACAGCTTAAATATTCAAATCAGCCCAAACTTCAAAGGATTTATTATCTTCTTTCAGAAATATCCTAAAAAAAAATAAAAGTCATAGGTTGACATCTACTTATTGTCTCCATCCTGGAAATTCCTTTCCTTTGACATGCCTCGTGTCTGAGGCTTGGATTTACAAGCAAGCAGACACTGCTGCACAGCAATTTTCAAACTTGTAAAAATTCCTTTGAGGAGAAACTAATGTTAGCCTAAGGTTTGTGCTTTCAAATGAACTTTCATCCTCAACTGTTTCTTTTCATTATTTGAGGGATAGCAATTGACCTTGCTTTTCTGGAATGTGACTCAGAACTATATTGATATAAATTGTTCAGGAGAAAATTGTCCAATTCATCATTAAGGACATAATTATAAAATAAAATTAAATTGCTGTCCTAGAGTGTAAAATAAGTGGGTATCAGTGTTAAATGTCATTCAGGATGGAAATGGCTTTGCATTTGTATCACCTGATTTGTTAACCAGGCTTTAGGGAAAATAGTATTCTCTTGTAATTCCAGAAAGCATCCTGTAAGCACAACAGCTCGAGGGGAAAAAGTTACTTTTGGCAAATGTTAAATGAGAAAGGTTTTGAAGCATGCAGAAGGCAGTTAATAAAACTGCAATTTGAGCTGTTATTTACATTTATTTACAAAAAGTAAATGAAAATGTTCCACATATAGTGGCATGAGATTTTATAACTCTCTTACCTCTTTACTCAGATGCCACTTAATTTGATTTTTTTAAGCTCATCTAGAAATAAGTAGCAAAATCTTTGTTGATTAAGCTTTCAGAAAGAAGTTTTCATGGCTGTAGAAAAGTTGGTAATCACTTAAGTTTAATGCCAACAGCAAAATTGTTTGTGTATGTGATGTTGGTGTACACAGGGTTTTGTCTGCTACTCTGTGAAAACTGTGAACTTGGCTTTCTGAACAAAATGTTCAAGTAAATCTGATAGTAGATGGCAGAGATGAGACCTGGTGTTTAAAAGAAAAGAAAGGGATGTCTGTGGCTCTAGCTGTGTCCTTGTTAATAGATATTGTGGAGTAATAGAAGCAAAGCTGTAGAGTGAAGCAGTTAGTGTCATGGATCCAAAATCCACAGTACCTGTTGGGGATTTTACTTCAGAGTAGATCTAGTCTAATTTAGCCTGGTCTGTTGGATTTACCAGCAGCTAAAGCACATTAAATTAATTTCCCCAATGTATCTTCCAGTTTAGTGTCCTCTGAAAGGAAATCTGTTTATATGCTTAAAGATTGTTCTCTGATGTGAACCACAGAGCTGGAGTAGGAAAAGTCAGGATTCAGTTCAAGAGTTCATTCCTGATCTGAACTAAAATGCTCAGGCAGACACATGCTCAGAGTAGCATTTGATTTCTAATCAGCTGTTGCATCAGCTTTCCTTTCTACTGTGTGGACTGGCAGGATTGTGTGATATCCAAAAGCAACACAAATTAAATTCCCTTTCCACATGTACATAGGACAGATAAATAAGTGACTATGATAATCTAGATGTTGTCTGCAATAGTGGGTAGAATTTGGCAAACAACTTTAGCCAGAAAAAAATTTTAGGATTAAAGTTTGGATCTTTGCACCAAAAAAACAGACTGTTGGGAGAACTCAATTTATTCTTCTTCATAAGAAGATTTTAATAAGTTGTTTCTAATGGAGTCTCGTAATCATTGGACAAAAGATTACTCTCAGTACCACCTTTGAAATATTTCCACTTCAGGGTTTTTTACTTTGGAACACTGATGGACTTGCTCCTCTTGCAAAACTCTACAAAACCAAACCCAAAACTCTACAAATGAAAGCCAAACATAATCCCTGTTTGAAAACAAATTTTATGTCTATATAGAATCAGAACATCTAGCTGCATTAGATAAATAATCAAGCCTTATACATGTGATTCTTTGGCATTTGTTTCCCATAGATATAGTTGCATTTTCCAAAATAGGGTGTTCAAAAGATTGGTTAATAGGCTTATCCTGTGAACAAAATGATATCAATTGCTATGTCCTTAATATGATTGCTTCATCAGACTAAATTAAGGCTGAATTGGCTTGGTTGGTTTAAAGATGAGAGAAATATTGGACAAATCAGAGAGTACTTTTAAAGGTACTTTCTCTTGATGAGCTTTGATTCAGTGGATTTCTTTTTTTATTGTGTGAGCAATTTTTATGGCTTTCATACTTTGTGTTGAAAGCAGCAGGGCTGAAGATCAGAACTGACTTTTGGAATATGGAGAAATTGTCAGTTCTGTAATTTTGTCATGCATGATTTAGCTCTGTATAAATTCCAATTGGAACTAAAAAGTAGGTATCTTATATCTGTACAGAAACAGGATTTCAGTACTACTGTAAAGAATTATTGTACAACCCCACTAATTTAACAACAAAACATGTATATCTATCTTTCCCTTAATTGTTCTCTAAATTGAATCTATTTTTTTATCTTATTTCATCAAGAAAAAAATATAGTTTGTTAATGAAATGAAACTCATCTTTTATTATTTTCCTTCATCAGGTAAAAAAGAGTTTTGTGTTAACACTGAGGATATTAAATGTGTTCTTTGCCTTGTAAATTTTTTGCATGGAAATATTTTTAGTTTACTTTTCCAGCATCTCTCATCAAAGAAACAAAATGGTAATTTTTTTTTCAGGTGATCAGCCTGCTCTTACTTACTTTCAACTTCAGCTCTTAGGCAACATGTGGGATCTGAGCATAAATGTTAACTAGCTGATATTTTCAGACATTAGCTGTAAATTCTGTTCAAATAGAGTTTCATGTCAGCCTTGCCTGAGGATTTTGATATGCTAATACTATAGATTTCTAAGTAAAGCATTATTGTAATGTTGAAAGGATTTTGTATCTGGTTTGCATGATAAACTTAGTCAGCTTCTACTATTCACGAATAACTTTAGATTGATTCAAAGTATCTCTCAGATAAGAAACTAAACCCCAAAATTTTAATCCAGATTATGCTGAGATGATGATAATCAACATGCTAACCTTCTAAATTAAAGCATCCATGCTGGGAATGCAGATAACACTAAATCCACACTCTTTTCTTTTGATAATCAACAGACAAACATTTGATAAAAATTACTGTATGGTTTTATATTTTGAATATGTGCTAAACATGAACATTCTAGATACAAATGCTAAGGCAGTATTAAAATGGAATACATGCTGCTTTACTGTCCCCAAACACTTGATTTCAGATGGCTTTTTTGTCATCCTTCCTCTTATTTTTATCACTCTGGAAGACTAATTCTCTCAGAAGTCTCAAGAGCATTACAAGAGACTTTTTTCCCTTCATTATGGTTTTCCACAGTTTTTAAAGCCAGATTAGGACTGGCACAAAAAAGTCCAGATTAATTTAAGAAAATGTTTACTTGAGGCTTGAAATAAATTAGAGGAAAAAAAATAATCACTTCTTTTTTACTTGCAGATACAGCCTTGAGGAAATCCTTTTAATATTAAAAAGGATTCTGTTTTGTCAGCCCTTCCTGCTGTTTGCATTAACAAGATTAAAGGAGATGTGTAGACTAAACAGAAAGTAGAATTTTTTTCTATCACTGATATGAGATCAATTTTAATTTTGTTTCCTTTCTTCCTCATTTGTTGAGGGTCTTTCTTAGCAATCGTTTTGCTTTCTGGACCTGTTTGCCTGCTTCTCTCTCTCCTTCTTGAGAAACAGGTATAAAATTCCTGTCTGGAGCTGTAGTTGTGTAGAAGGCAATACTTTCCATTCCTAAGAGGTGTAGGAGAATGCATTGTGTAAGAAACATGATTTGAGTCTGATAGATGCAGTTTCCTATTGCAGGTTCCACTGCTGGCTGGAATATTGCCTTTGAAGAATCCTATCATGCCTTGTGTATAACCTACCAGAATTTCCCTGCAGTCTCCTCTAGAAAGTACTAGGGCTAAGATATGATTATAAACTTGCATGAACTTTTACTTGGTACTGAAGTGTGAATGAATGCTGGAAGGGAAGAGTTGGGAAGAACAATAATATTCAAGTGTGTTATTCTGCACTGAATATTGAAAGCTACATTTCTTATTTGATTCAGAAAGCACTTGCTGGTTGAATTACTCAGAAAGAGTTGCAGTGCAACTGTGTAATTCCAACTTACTTGTATTATCACTCAGGCTACTTAAACATGGCAAGATTTTTTTTTTTGGTCTTTCCTAATTGTATTTGCTACTTCAATCAGTGGTTTTCCTTTGCTAGTATATGGAAAAAGAAAAGGAAGATTAAAAAGAAAAAGTAATTCCACACAGAAAAGAGAGGTCACACACCATAATCAAAACTACTGATTAGGTGGCACTCAAGTATTAGAAAGTAAAACAGTGAGAATCTTTATAACATTTTATCATAAATACTGCTTTTGAAGGAGAAATAGTTAAAGAAGATATAATCTCACCTAATTATGGACAACCTTATTTAATCATCCCTAGTGAGATGTACCCCTTATTATTCACGCTGTGCAGCTGCTGACCATGTTGATGTCTATCAGTCCTACTTTCTCACACTGCCTGAAACTTAGCCAATCAACATGATATTGTCAGTCAACCTGAGAGTGATATTTCTCTTTGCAAATGTTGACCATTATTCATTAAATAACTGATGCCATTAGCAATCATCCTGTTTCTCTATTGACTATAATTTTAAATTTAATGATGATGAGAGATGATGGGTGCACAGTTTTATAACGCAGTTTCATGCTCTGGTACTGAACAGCCAAAATAAAATTCTGATCTTTATTCATGCTTATCACAGATATTATATATAGTTATATGTAATTATTTACACTTCTCAGCAGAAAACCAGAAAAAATAATTTTCTCTCTGCAAGAAATTTACACAATAAATATCAAGCAGTTTCTTCTTTGAATAAGTGAGTTAGATAAAACAGTGTACCTTAATAATTATTTTTAAATTCAGATTTGGATCATTAAATCATTTCCCATTTCTTCTGGCAGATGATGTTAAAAATAATGTTATGGGTTTTGTGTATTTGTACTTAAAAGTCCTTTATATAATCAATGAAAAATAGCCTACAGGGACATTAAATTTTTCAGAGATGTTACTGTAAGGCTAGCTTACTTGATGTTTTTTCAGGTCATATTTTTGTTGTGAGAAAGATTCATCTGCAGTTTTGTTGTCATTAGACTGCAGTGTGTATTTATTTTCCTTAAAGTGAATTGATTTCATAGAGTACTTGAAAAGATAATACCAGAGATGTGCAGTCTTAATTCAATATTTTTGGTCAAATTTTGGATTTTAAATACAGCTGAAATGATAAAGCTATTTTTGATATTTTACAGTCTTAGAATCATCATTGTCTATTCAGTTAATAAGTTAATTTCCTTAACATACTTCTATTTGAGTTTCTTCTCCAGCATTAGTAAATCATAAAATCATAATTTACTTCTTTTCTTATGAAACATTTTCATAATTTTAAAGTGCTGAATTGTCTCAAGCTTTAAACTATTCCCAGGCATTTTTCATGATGAATTGGAAGACTTGACCTCTAGTTTCTTAGTCAATGGAAAGTACTTTTCCAATATACTAATATACTTCCTCAATACTTTTGAGCTTCTCATACTCTGGGTGGGAAATAAGAACTCAGAATGGATTTTAGCCCTGAAACTGATTTACTGAGTGATTTCAAACAGCAAAGCAGCAACTTATTTTTCTTTCATAAAGTTAGTTCAGTAACAAACTTCCTTCTAATTTTGTTAAAATGACAAAAGGAATTTAAGGTGCTTTTTGCATGGCATAACTCTATCATTAGACTATGCAGATGAATATACAGGTCCTTGGAAAAAAGTGTGACTACCAGCAGACAGAAGTAATGTTCAGAGTTGCCATTTCCCATATATTTTTCATTATACAGTGAAAAGAAGCTAAAAGAGAAACTGTAAGATATTGTTTGTGTGATGAAAGCCTGTATTGTTGCTTTAGCTGTGTTTTGAGATAACTTAAAAAAAATTTTGAATATATTATATTTTTGAAAGTCTGAAGTTTTGAGAAAAGACAGTTTTCCCAAAGTTATATTGCTATTATTTAAAATGTGGAGAAAAGTACGTGTAGTTTTGCATCAATAATGCTATCTTATTTCCCAAGTAATACTATCGGTTTTCTTCCCTGAAAACCATCTTCACCTTTCAAAGTGAGATTAGGTAATGAAGTAAGATTTCAGGAGAGGGATTGTCTAGTTTGAAATTAATATTTCAGTCAAGGGACTACTACTCCATAATTTGAAAATCTACTAATGAAATTATTCTCCTGTCTTGCTTTAAGGAAACCAAATTAAAATGAACTGTAAGGAAATATTACGAGCTTTAAGCTGCTGAGAATGAACACTGTCATAATCAAGAGTTCTTCAAGCTATTGGAAATGGGAGGGTAGGCACTCTATTTACACAAGTGATGATAATCCAAAAGTTTCATTGTCAGCCCTGTAAGTGTCTCTTTGGAATCAGTTTCCAGAACCTGAGCAGTTACATCAAGAAATTTACAATGCAAAGATCTAATATGTTCATATTTTGGAGGAATCTTCAGGCTTCTGGATCAAAATAACTCATTAACATGGGAGTTATTTCAGAATGTACAAAACATAGGCTCTTTGTATTTTACCTCTTAACCATAAACTCCTGAGTTAAATCTCCACTTCTAGCACTCCATGTAATCTGTAATTATCATTTATTAAAGTGAAGAGTTGTAAAATGAAAACTGCCTCCTGAAGAGATGAAGACAGTTGGTTTACTAAGGCAGGAGATTTAGTATGTGAAATAAGATTCAGTGGAAAAATTGTTATAAAGTGGAGGAAGAAATGCATCTGAAAAACAAGCAGCTGGACTGATAGGAAGCGCTTGGATTGGCTTTTTACTGATGCTCATTTACAGCATGACTCCAGCTTAGGATGCCCAGGCACTGACAGTGGGGGCAGCTAGGTCACCTGTGAGAAGAAGCTAGAGGCTGTCCCATGCTGGACACAGCTGGTTCTGGACAGCTCAGACAGACCCACTGCAGGACAAGGCTGAACCCCTCAGCCAAGATAGTGGGAAAGCATATTTAAGAAAGTGTAAAATATTACCTGGGAGTGAAGAAAAATGTGTGAGAAACAGACCTGCATATACTAAGGCCAGAGTGGAAGGAGAGGGAGAAGGTGCTTCAGATGCTGTAGCAGAGATTCTGCTGCAGTCTGTGGAGAGACCACAGTGTTGTAGGTATTTTTTTTCCTTAAGCCCATGGGGAGGACCGGAGATGGAACAGGGGAATAGTGTGAGTGAGAAAGAAGCAGAAGACATGGATTGTTAGGAACTGAGTGCAATCACCCATTCCCCACTCTCCTCTCTGCTACTTAGGTTTGGCATAAGTAGAGTAGTCAGGAATGAATAGGTGAAGTTGAGCCTGGGAAGAAGAGTGTGGATAGATGTAAGGCATTCTAGTTTGTCTTTGTTCCTCAACATCCTACTCTATTTTAATTTGGCAATAAATAAAACACTCCCAAATGGAAAGTGTTTTGCTCATGACAGTAACAGGTGAGTGATTTCCCTGTCTCCATCTCATCCCACAACCTTTTCTGTGTTATTTTCTTTGATGTTCTTTCAAGGAGAGGGAGGAAAAGAATATCTGGGTGGGCATCTGGCGGGCAGCCAAGGTCAACCCTGTACAGCAAGTAAGAATAAACATACTTGGAGAAAATCTACTTTCAATGGCTATTTTTAATGACACCCAGTTAAACCCTTTCATAGGTACCAGTGATGAGACACACCTGATGGAAACTATATAGGCTCAACATGAGCCACCAGTGTGCGCTTGCAGCCCAGAAGGCCAAACATATCTTGGGCTACATCAAGGGGAGTGTGGCCAGCAGGTCGAGAGAAGTGATTCTCCCCCTCTTCTTTGCTCTTGTGAGACCCCACCTGGAATATTGCACCCAGTTCTGGAGCCCCTATTACAAGAGGGATATGGAGGCACTGGAGTGAGTTCGGAGAAGGGCCACGAGAATGATCAGAGGACTGGAGCACTTCTCCTACGAGGACAGGCTGAGAGAGTTGGGATTGTTCAGCCTGCAGAAGAGAAGGCTCCAAGGAGGCCTTATTGTGGCCTTCCAGTATCTGAAGGGTGTTTGCAAGAAAGCTGGTGAGGGACTTTTTAGGAGGTCAGACAGTGATAGAACCAGAGGAAATCAATGCAAGCTGGAGGAGGGGAGATTTAGATTAGACATTAGGAGGAAGTTCTTCACTGTTAGGGTGGTTAGACAGTGGAACAGGATGGCCAGAGAGGTTGTGGAAGCTTTTAAGGCCAGGCTGGATGGGGCCCTGGGCAACCTGATCTAGTGGAGGGTGTCCCTGCCAGGCAGGGGGATTGGAACCAGATGATGTTTAAGGTCCCTTCCAACTCTGACAATTCTATGATTTTCTGTGTTGCACAAATTCTCAGGGTATCGTTGAATGAGGGTGCTAGTTTGTGCCAACATTTTGCGCACATCACATCAGTATCAGGGCTATAAATAGAAAATGTGGAGAGCAGGCTTATATCCTAAGATTCATCCTTCTCTGAAGTTTAGATGCTCAGTGGATTTCAGATAGTGCTTTCATCCTTTTGATATTCTGACCTGCATGCAGCAAGTTAAATCATTTGGAAAGGTAAGCAAATACCAACCCTCCCAAAGGGGATGAAAAAATCGAAATCTGAGGCAGGAAATAAAATCTTCTAAAATGTTTCTTCATTCTGGGAAGCTTCACACTCACAGCTTCTACCTGCCAAGGTTCAGATGAAGACAGGAAAAAACCTGATGAGATCCTTATGATTTTGAATAAAAGGTCCTGAAATAGAGGCAGAGTTGGTTATTTTTCTTTCCTGACAGAATATTGGAATTACTAGTGTCCAGAATCATACTGTTCCCTGTATTGCTTTAGTCTTTTAAGTTCTGGATGAGGTCTCTGGCTGAAAAAGAGAGTCTTGAATAGATAAAGTCTCAGTTCCTCCTGGAAGAGGTGGTCTACTTTATTTCTGCATTTTTAATATTTCTACCTTTCTAGTATTTCAACAAATATTAATCATTAGAAGATTTAAGGTATTTACTCAGGAAATTACAATGATACATAAACAGCATTTTTCAGGTATACAGCAAAGCTTTGAGATTTTATAATACTGGAATTATTTTAGTAGAGAAAGAAGACCTAGTCTTGATTTAATCTCTTGAAACACAAGAAAATGTTCAAATCTCAAATTAACAAGGCAATATGTTTTCTATCTTCCCTTAATTATCTCTTTAGGAGGACAGGGAAGAGTTAGCATTTGATAGCATTGCTACAGTGCTGTAAACCTGTAAGCTTTTTTTTTTCCATGAGAAAATGAGAAAACCATAGAGAAAAGAACACATGCTTATTTCCTCACTTGTTATGGGCTTACATGTGCCTTTTTTTTGGTTGGTGGTTTGTTTTTTTTTTCTGAGAATAAATTCTAAGGATAAATTATGAAGAAAAAATTTTCTGTTAGAAAGCAGGTGAGAAACAGGTGGTTTGATATGCCAGACCTTTGCAGCCCTACGTTATCTCTCTTCATCCTTTTTTGTCTGGCAGGAAGCTATGGCTTCTGGATGAGTAGGTTTTTGCTGTTGGCTCTTAACTTGGATATAACTATTTTATTGTGCTGTTCCTACTGTTAGCATCCTTATGAACAAGATTTGCAGTATGAAAAATGCTTTTTGTTGTTATTAATGGTTAAAAACCAAATTGATGAACATGAAGTTATCTGAATGCTATTTCATATTTATAAAAAAAAAGCTTTTAGCATGTATTTTTCATGACCTACTTTTCAAGGATAATACACCTGTTGCTGCCAATATGTAGCTACATATATATAAAATACCTACATAGGTAGCTCTAAAAAGCTGTAACCAAGGGTTTGGCCTTCTGATTGGAACCTGTATCCTTCTGATGGGCTGTTCATCTTCTGCAAGGTTATATAGGAACTACTTATCTTTCAAAATATGGTCTGAAAGAGCCATCAAACACAGGAATGACAGTATTAAATTTTCCTGTAAACATACTTTTCTGTAAAGTGCTTATCAGGTCTCATTTCTTTATTATCCTGCTGTTTTGATTGCTCTGTTTTCTCACAATTTTTACTGCCTAGACTGGTTCCAGGAGACACTCATATCCTAATCTGGCAAATTGACTGTAATTACCTCTTCTAATTGTGACCAAGCTACAGGGTAAGAGACTCTTGCTGATGAGGATATTCCCTGGCTCTTCTGTTTCAGCTGTGTGTCTGTAAGGAGATCTGAATGGGCAATGGGCAAGGTGGGAAGCTGATGTTTGTTTAAGGGTTAGGCCAGTTGCCTAGGCCAATGAAATGAGGTCCCTGTTCATTAAGTTGGGTTCCTGATCTTTTACTTGGGTTTCTTTTGAATGGGTTGCAGGAAGACTAAACTGTAGTTGCTCCCAACTTCCCATGACTTTGGTGTTTTCCCCTGCCTTTACCTTGCCAGCCCAGGGAGAGGATTCCTCCCTCTTGGAGACCTGGACCTTTCCTAAGCCTGTGTGATGTATCAGCTTGATTCATACTTTCTGAAGCATTCTGCAGAAGGTAATCTTGACAATCATCCAACAGTGGGGAAAAAAGCTGGTTGTGGCAACTGGGGGTCCTTATACCTAGAGCATGAGTGATCAGATGACATCTACATACTGCTTGTATGTCTCTCTGCAAGGCTATGTGCTTAACTTCAGCATACCACACCTGTCATTAATATCTTTTTACTATGGTATAATTCTTAAGATTTCAGTATTGCAATGTTTGAGCTTTCTCCCTGAAAGGAAAATCAGGCTGTGATGTTCCTGCTACACAGACATAGGCTAAGCTTCATATAACTTTGCAGTTAGGAGTAGGCTCAAAGAAATAGTTGCTTCATAGCTAAATTTTTAGGTAGTATGGTCATGAGAGAAATTTCTAACTGATGATCATGACATTTTTTTCCTCTACTGTTTTAGTAAATTGATACTATTGCACAATACCACTGTTATTACTGCATATTTTATATACTAAAGCAGTAGTAATAATTTCATGCTATTTTTTACCATTGTGACCATTCAGGAGCAAGATCACCTTAGACTATGAGGAGTATACATTATAATGAATAGAAAAAAAGAATGACAATGAACTAAAGCTCAACAATTTCCAGGTAAAAATTGTTTGATGCATCAATCTGTGTAAAGTTTTTGTTTGGTAGAGGAATGTCTCCAACATTTAATACATGGCTGTGACAAGTGATTCGATCTTTTAATTCAATTTTTCATAGGAGCAATTTCAGTACTTAGTTATGTAGCCCAGAGAAAGGTTATCCTTCTCCCCAGTGATTTTGCATGTGTGTGAAGTACTGTTGTAACTTGTGATTCTTATGTGCAAAAGTTTGCTACATTGGCAGATTCCAGCTATAAATCACTTTGATCTGAATGGGTAGTCCCTGAGGCCATTTTGCTTAGATTTGCTTAGAGTTATCTGACTGGAATGATTTTCAGTTTTCATAAAAGCAGCAATCCATTTTGCCACTATTGCCATTACTTGCTATACAGATATCCAACACAAACACACTGATGGTACAAAGGGCTCAAGAGACCTTTCTGAAGATAGAACCCTTTGAACAAAAAAGAACATTTTCTTTTCTTTTTTGTTTTTTTTTTTTTTTTTGTACTCTGTGTCTATTCCTAAAGGCTAATTTTTGAATGCTTTGTGAAACAATGATTTATTGCCTCCTCTCACTCAAAAAAGTAAATCCAATTTCACCATGAGCCCCAAACTCAAAGTTCAATGTAATCCTTTAGATAATGTATATGGTCTTTACATAGTTATTATATAACCTTTAATAAGAACTGCAAAAGCTTGGAGTGAAAAGTTAAGATATTATGGGAAAACATCAACAGATAAGCATGCAACAGGTAACCATTAAAATTTTAAACTTGATAGGATAATTATATTAAGTATCTTAAAGCTTTCTGCTTAAGTCTTCTTTCACATAGGCCTCAGAAGACACTAGATTTCTTTCAGATTTGCATTATATTCAAACAAAAAGAGAGATGAAGAGAAATCTTTAAACCTATGCAGCATAAATTTCAGAGCTCCAAAAATAAGTTTGTGATGATTGCAGTGATTTCTAAGGGTGGATCACATAAACCATGACCTAACCCCATCCAGCAGTTCTTCACAGTGTATGAAATGTCTGTTTTCTTAACAGTTATCAACCCTTTAATAGTGAAACTAATTCTTTTCTGTAGCATTTCAGTACAGCAAAATTCAAAATAAAAGAATACAAAGTAGCATAACACTAGACTTACTTTCAAGTATTATCCAAGTTTTTTTATTAAAAAAAACATTTAAGGGAGTTCACTATGGGGAAACAGAAGTTTTTCTAGGAAGTGGGTTTAATGCTGCAAAACCTCAAACATTCCTGGAGAACTGAAAACATGTATGGTGGGTCTTCCTGGACATGTAACTGCTACTATGTTAGAGTGAGTTATTTCTTTGATGTATGTGGCAAACAAGAGCACTACTCTCCTTATTTAATCTACTTAGGATGCTTACAAGTGTAAGTGGGCATAGAGAAATTTATGAGAGAAGAATTTAGGGAACACAGGGAACTTTAACGATTACAAATGTCAATGTTTGCAAATTTTTGAGTGTTTGAAGTATATTTTAGATCTTCTCATCCAGGTCTCACCTGAATTCCATTCCAAAATTTAGTCTTTCTATAAATCTGGGCCTATTTGTTGTCTATGACAACTGTAAGGTTTCCTTTCATCTTCTAAATCTTGGTAAACCTACAGACTGTTTTTATCACATGGTGCTTGATTTAATCGATCAGCAGGGAGCTGACTGGGGCAAGATTCATATTTCCATTACTCAAAGTTGTATTTGAAACAGTAGAGAGATGATTTAAAAATTTATTCCTCACTGTTGTGATGTAAATGACTCATATAATCAGGAGTATTTTGACGATTCAGTTTAAAATGAGTCTGCCTAAGTACTTGCTTGGCACAGCTGAGAAGTGGTAGGCTCAAGGCATGAAAAGAAATGGGACTGAGCGGTTGGGAGTGGTTGCCAACCAGCTTTTTCATAGCACAAAACACTCATGTAACAGCTTGAGTTACTCAGTGCTCCCAGGAAGCAAGACTATTTTTCTTTCATACAAGTCCTTTGTAAAACATAGATCTTACAGCTAAAATTTAGGCCTTGGACTTCTAAGTAAGGAAGGTACTGGCATGTGAATTAATCTGAATACTTGTCAGTGAATATAAAATAAATTTAATCTTTCCATCAATGAGTAATTAACAGAGTTTAGTCTGATGCTTTGGCTTTCTAGATAGGTTTCTATACATTTTTTTTCTTTTCATAGACTTTTAAATTTATTTTTATTTTGTGTGAAATGATCTAATATCTACCAGTTGATAAAGCTACCCTCTAACCCCCATTTTTATCAAGGACAACCCCCTCACCATGTACCTTTTTTTTTCCCTTTGCTATTAGAAAAACTGTAAGTCAATCCTCCTCCTACTACCAAAAATCTTAAGTCACTTTTTGCTATTTTGTTGCTTTATGATTGGAGACCCACTAGAACTGGACAGGCTGTGACTCTTTCAGTGCTGTGTCTCAAATGCTGTATATCAAAAAGCGACAGTTCACCCTATAGTGGTTCTGCAAAGGCTTTATTCCACATCAATTAGTCATGCCCAGTTAAAGGTATACATGCAGTTAAAATAATAATGATTTCACAATAAGACCCCTGTGATCATGCAAATCAGACACCTGAAGTTCATGGAGCTACATATAGAACAGGGAAAAAAGATCAAGTAAAAACTATGTTATGATGGGTAAGTAACTACCACATCTCTCTGATATGGCTGAGACATTGTTTCAGGAGGAGATAACAAAATGTCATAAGTGTTCTAGAGTGGAATATGCAGTTGAAAATTAATAGGAGAAAAGATAATGTTTGACTCAGAAATGTATGAAAGCAGAGGGTTTAAAGAGAAACAAATGCTGAAACATCTGCTGTCTTTGTAATTTAGTAGATACTTTTGTTTTGTAGATGATGCAAATTCTTTCTGATTATTGTAGCCTTCTCTAATCTATATCAGTAGCTGAAATAGTGAATAAGTATTTGTAAAATGTCAGCTTGTTTGCTATTTAAAAGAAGAATCCTTTTATAGTCCCTCAGCTGCTTCTAGAATTACTAACTCTACCAGATGTCACATTGAAATTGTATTCTGCTTTTAAGGCTTTGAAAGACATCAGAGAAGAGGCAGCCTTTAGAATTTCAGTAGCTATATCACAATTTTTTAGAGCTATCCAAATTCATAATTATAAAAAATCTTTAATGGTTAAAAAATGAGGCTTAAATAAAATGTATATATGCAGCAATATACTAGATAAAATTGAGATATTATTTGCTACAGATATGCAAAGGGGTGTATATAGTTGAATCTAGTTTTCTGAACAACAAAATTACTACTTTCTGGTCACTTTGGTAATGGTAGAAAGGCTAAAAATAATTTTTTTAAAAAAGTATCTAATTGAAAGTATTGATGGTAACCTGAGTGTTCTGCCCTTCCTATGGAAAGACAAAGTCAAGTCATTAGCTGACTAACATTTGAACTCCCACTGAATATAATGGGAAGTGGATCAGGACACCACCTTGTCCCACATAACTTTACTGAAAAAAGCCCCTGAACTTCAAATTCATTAACAAATACATGGCAAAAAGAGACATCTTGACCTTGATTTGAGAAATTATATGCATACACATGTATGAAGAATGCACTCACATTCCTGAAATATATTACCTGGGTTTGTTGCATACTTGATCAAAGTTCTGTTGAAATCTTTTCTGTTTGTGGATTTATTTTGTGGTTTTGTTTGGTTTTTCACAGTTCATTTAGTTTTTAACTACCTGTCAACATCAGGTTTGGAAACCTTTCAAGGACTGCAGTATGCCTTCACTGTTGGTGTTAGTATTCTAAACAGTAATAAGCTGCAATTTCTTCCCCTGGTGTCAAGCAATAAGCCTAAAGTAGCAAGTTCTTATCTGCTAGGGAGTGACTGAATCCTAAAATGTCTCTGACATTATCATGCCTGTATGACTATGTGTTAGTTTTCTCATTATAACAATGTGGCAAGCAACACTGAGGTAAAAAGATAACATTTAACTTTCCAGGGTAATAATATTAAAGCAGTAAAGGAAATACTTTTATGTCATATTAAAACATTTCTGATTAAATAAAAGTATTTTTGCTGACACAAGCTTCTTCTTGCTGTGAGAAAATGAAACTGTATCTACGATTATAACAAAAATTCACTATCAATCTGAAATATTTCTTAGCTATTGTTAGTTCCTGTTCAACCCTAGTTTTAGTTGTACATGTCCCTGCAAGGAGCATGGTTAATTTATCTCTTGAGTTTTGATTTCTTCTATTCTTTGTTTATGTACTCTGTTTTTCTTCAGAGTAATTGTACTTTCTGATTGGTGATGGGAACACTTTTCCAAAGGTGAAAGAAAGGTAGCAGTGTACTAGAAGTGGGATTTTTACTATTTATTGTGTGTCTTATCATGTTTCTTGTTAAGCTTGGGATGAGATTTGTCTGTGGTAGAAAGTTAAACTCCATTTTTCTCAGCCATAGGGAACTTTTTCTGTTTTAAAAAGTTTATACTCTCATGATTGACCTGTACCTTATGCTGCATATTTCTTTTTGTGATAGAAATTCTGCTTTGATAAAACTCTGATTTTCCCCCCCCTCCCCACCCTGGCCAAGTTTCTACTGGTTAAAAGATACCACTTTCTATCTATTCCAAAGACTTTATGATGAATCATAAATATGTGACAGGAAACTTCTTGCAGGTTACCTCCAGCAAATCAGATGTATATGAGGTTATTCCTGCTCAGTTTCCAAATGTCTAGTAGGAGCAATGGTGCAAACTGGCTCAGGTAATATTTTAGCCACTTGGGATTTTTTGTTTGAGTTTTTTTTTTTATCCCCATACATGGGGAGGTCATAACAAAAGATAAGCAAAACTGAGAAAATTAGTAACTATAATTTTATAATTTTTACTCTTAAGGTGAGGGTGGGGAGTATATATATTTCTAAAAGTTTTAAAATACGTAGGTTTTATCAGAATTAAACCAAACAGGTTATAGATGCATAATTACTTTTTAGTGAAAGACATATATGTGAGCAAATATAAATAACCTTTCATTTAAAACCAAAAGGTCTCTTTTAAAAGCAAAATTATTAATAGATAATAAATAAATAATTAATTAATAGGTATTCAAAATGTTGTTCAAGAGAAGATGTTCTGCAAGAACCAGGAATCTTCAACCTAAGTTAAACACATTTGTGTTGTGCAAGTTCTATATAAGTTTGCATTTAATGATGGAAGATGTTTTAATGTAAATTACAACAGTATTTCAGTATCCTATTTATAAAGCAACAAGAAAAAAATCCTCTGTGCCTGTGTGTGACAGCTTCACACAGATACTTTCCCTCATGACAGTTCTTAGTGATGGCATATTTTATAGAAACTGCCCTGAACACTTACTGATTCTTTGTCTTGTATTTTCTTCTCAGTATATTTACCTAGCTGGCTGCTGCTGATACAGATAAACAAAATAAATTTTAAAGCTGTAAATAAGCAGAGGGAGACCATTCAATTTAGAAGCCTTTAAAAACTTTTCACAATACCCATCTCAGATTAAATGTATTTGAAATTTGCCAACAGAACTCCAAACTGAGCTAGTCTGTGTAAACTTCCATAAATACATTATCTGCTTGGTGTGTATTCAGCTACTTGTAACAGAATTTATTCTGTGGCTGAATATTCCCAGACAGTCTCTGCATTTAGAGTTTAATTTTTCATGATTTTAATTCAGAAATTTGCTTCATGTTTCATCTGGCATTAATAGCAATTGAAAGTCTGTTGCAAGGATGTACAAATTTTGACTCTCATTACTGTCTCTACATTTGATTTTTAAAGATAAATTTTAAATTTGATTAATATTTTAAAAAACATCATCTCTTTTCTGGATGAACCATTTTTGAGCTTTGCCAAGTAAATCACTTGACTGTTCCCAATGCCTATTAAGAAAGATAGACTGTATTGCAGCTGTATTGTTGCTTTTAATTAGTAACCAATCTAGAAACATCACCATAATTTTATATTGTAATGTTAACATTAGGGAGTTAGTATATTGTGAGTTTTCATTTACATAAAATCACACAATTACATCTTTACCAGTTGAGAAATATTCTGTGATTTGTATTCCTGAACTGAAAAATCAGTTTCATATGCAATGGTATCTGCAGTTTAATTAAAGCTTTTAGCAGTAATGGTGCTGTAGGCACAGAATGAAATACAATTAGGCTTTTAAGAAGCCTAGCTAAAGTCTCTGGTTCTTCATGTCTGCTTTAACAACTAATGAATGGTGTCAGCATTGAAGTTGTTATGCAAAAACCCCACCCTATTTGAGAGTGTTATTTCTGTATCAGTACAAGATGTATTTTGAACTATTTCACCTTATAAAATAATATTTTATATGGAAATAACCATGTTTACATTTAATGCTGTGCACTTTGGGGGAAAAGCTTGGGTAAGGTGGTTTGGTTTTGGAGGGAGTCTGTTTTGGTTTGTTTGCCTGTTGGACTAGATGATCTTTTGAGGTCCCTTCCAACTCCTAATATTCTGTGATTCTGTGTGTGACTACCCTCAGGGAGAAGTTTGTTCAGAGGTTGTTGTGGAATTTGCATGGAAGAATAGGAAACTTTAGTGGTTACATCTAATACTCTAAACAGATTATCTCTCTTTGCCAGGGGAAGAAATGTGTTAACTATAAGAAATATCTCATTCACCTATAACTCTATTTTAGGAAAAAAAATAAAAAATGAAAAAAGAACCCCAACAACAGCAATCAAAACCCAACCCACCAAATAATAAACTGCAACTTTTATTGTACTGAAGTTGAATAAATGCCAAAACAAGATTACTGACACATTATGTGTCCTATGGTTGCAACATAGTTAGTCATAGTTAAATAAGGACCAGAACAAAAGTGAAGCAGATGAAAGAATTTAAGCCACTCTGTGCTTTTCAAGATGGTATCTAGTATCTTGACCTAATCTTATATTTAGGGGTTATTTCCCATAAATGTGCAAGAAATTTGTATTTGCCCATCTCTCTGTTTCCCTTTCAGACACACATACAAAAGAATGATGAAATTAGGAGCATTTTGTTGGTTTCTCACACAGACGTTTCAGCTGTTTCTGTACTATGAGCAAAGAAAGTAATTTAGAAAACTATATCTGGCTCTGAGAAATGTGAACAACCTGTAGGAAACTGATGGATAAGGAGAGGATCCCTGTTTCACTTATTGTAGTGGTGGCAAGAAATGACAGCTGACAGTTGTTGTGTTGCAGTGTTTGCAAGGTAGTAGTGTGTTTGGGTCTTTTTTGCTGTATTTATAAGAAAGTTTTTAATTAGGATTTCTGTCTGTCATACAAGTTAGTGATATATATTAGCTGAATGCTCACAAAGTTCCTTAAATAAGAATTAAAAAAACACCCAGAATACAGTTCTCATCTTCAAATTATTTACCCCAGCATTAGCTGGTTTAGAGTTATGTTGCCTCCTAGCATCAAAGGAATATTTGCTTTTCAGAATATGACACACATTTTGTAAATTATTACTTTCTTACCACAGGCCAACCTTTTGACAATCAGTCCTGATTATCCATCCTGCAGTTATCCATCCCATTATCAGAAGTTAAAAACTATTGATACTGCCCTCAGAAAGGCTTTGATCCATGTTTTTACTGTCTCCTTGGGTAATATCTGAGACAGCTTTGATGCTACAGCTATTTTTCTCTTTTCTTTTAGCCCTTAATCTTCTTCAACTCAAATAGCAAATATCCTGCTTCTGAGCTGAAGGTTTGCAGCTTACAGCCCAGCAGGGGCAGATTTCTCTCACTGCAACAAAATTGGAGGTTTCAACCCCCACTGAGCTGAGTTTGGTAGAGTTTAGCAGCCAGAGTACCTGCTGAAGAGGCAGACGTGCCAAGCATTCACTTAGCTGGAAAACAAACCTTGCTGTTTGTAAATGAGTGGGGAAGGGCACACTTGTTTTACTACCCTCAAAATTAAGAACTGGAAAGAGGAATATAGTCCTAACTGTTTATCTAGGCTTTCTTAAAGTGTTACTGTCACTCTTCGGAGGCAGAGGTCTCAGCTGGAACCAATTTTCTGACACAAGTGCAGAAAATAGTCTTACCATTGTAGTGCAGGCTGCTTGACAGACACTTCCCTGTCTCATCAACACTTCTGAAGAGCAGGAGGTGTTAGCAAAATTATTCTTTTTGACCAAAAGCTTTGTCTTCATAAGCCAGAAATAAAATTTTAAGAACATACTTAAATAATGTTGCTGGAATTATGCTGGGGTGCTCCTTTTCTTAGTACTCATCTACAAGCTACTACTTCTGAGAATGCTCCTGGTGTGTTTCATGAGACAGATAATCTCTTGGGTAACTTCAATGATAATGAAATCATAAGGGTGTTACATTAAGGATGAATTTGACCCAGCAGAGCACAGAGCAGCCTTTGCTCATACCGCATTCTCTAATTGTGTTTGGCTTTCCTTGTGTGCCTTGCTCAGTAAGTACGGTTCGTAGGCTAATATGATCTTGCAGCTATGTTTGTTTCACATTCCTTCCTGTTTGCCCATCATAGATGCAGTCTGAAAGCAAAAAGATCATTTTCTATTAATATTTTTCTAAACCCCACAAACTTATAGAAATAAACATTCTTTATTGCAAAGGAACACAGTGGAGTTACTTAGAACTATTCTAATGATTATGTTTGAATCAATATAAATATGACAGTACATTATAAGGCTAATCTAATTGGATGCTGGAGGTAATCAGGATATTGCTAACTGCATTGACTAATTCCACATATTGTTTTTTAGAGGGTAAGGGCACTGGCTTTGTTTGGTTTATGTTCTCTGCATAGAAATAAGGAACATAAATGTAAAGAGAAAGAAGTAATGTGTATCAACCCCTAAAGCTTTCTCAGATCTCATATTCAGTCCACCCTGAATGGGATAGAATAAAGGTGTGTGTATATGTATATATATTATAGTAATATTCTTCAGTAAGGATGTTAATCCGGTCCTTCCACTGGTTACACCTCCCTCTGTCTCTGCTGGTAGGGCTCTGTCAGTGTAGATATCAACGTTGTAGAAGGATAGGACTGCTGGTGTGTGTGAAATGAGATTTTGATTAGTCCTGTACTATCACTTTACCTGTGGCTTCGATTTAAGTTCAGTCCATCTCCTGGTTGTACTCCCTAAGTGCTGCCTTAAGCTATGGATAGAGTCTGAAGGAAGTGGGTTTGGGGTAATTAATTTGATCAGCACATATTGATGTGATAGGACCAGTTCATATGTGTCTCTGTTCCTTCAGAAAAGATATGCAGAATTGGCTTCAGCAGCTTGAGACCTGACCAAGTAATTGCCTAAAGGTATTATACACTCAAATTCTATGGAGCTTCACAGAGGCTGAGTAGATCAGAGAATCATAGAATGTCCTGAGTTGTAAGGGACTCACAAGGATCATCAAGTCCAGCTCCTGTCTATGCACAAGACAACTTCACAGATTACAGCATGTGCCTGAGAGTGTTTTCCAAAATCTTCTAGAATTCTCTCAGGTTTGGAGCCATGACTACTTCCCTGGGAAGCCTGTTCCACTGGTCCACCACCCTCTGGGTGAAGAACTTTTTCCTAATATCCAACATAAACCTACCCTGGTAGAGCTTCATGCCATTCTCTCAGGTCCTGTCACTGGTGGGTCACCAGAGAGAAGAGATCAGCTCCTGCACCTCCATTTCCCCTCATGAGGAAATTGTAGACTGGGATGGGGTCTCCCTTCAGTCACCTCTTCTCCAGGCTGAACAAACCAAGTGACCTCAGCTGTTCCTCATATGTTTTCCCCTCTAGACTCTTCACCATCTTCGTGGCTTTCCTCCAGTTGCTCTCCAACAGCTTCATATCCCTCCTACATTGCAGTATCCAAAACTGCACACAATACTTGAGGTGAGGCTGCACTAGCACAAAGTAGAGTGAGATAACAGCCATCCTTTTTATTCCTTCATCTATTCCACAGTCAACTCAGCAAATTCCTGGGAGTAGATTGTCTTAAACACTGGATCTTTTGGTTTTGGTTCTGCTCTTTGTATTTTACTGCACTGATGATTCAATACCCAAGCTCTAGTTAGGAGCATTCTGCTACCTAGAATTAGTAGGGCAGGTCCTTCTGCATTTCTGTGAATCTTTCAAATCACTGCTTATGCTTCACAATCTACATCAGGTGCTTCTCCTAGACATTCACAAATCTTTGTCCTTTCATGCAATGTTTTTATAGGAATTATTCTTGATTACTGTATGATACTATATTTAAATTAATTGTTTTCCTTAATCTTTGCATTCTTTTCTCTCAGTTTCATAAACAGAATTCACCATGTTTTCCATCATTTTGATGTCATTAAATGAACTACAATTTAATTTTAAATCATACAAATTAGATCCAGAGATATATTTGCAATATCTTTGATAATCAGTTTCTGGCTATTAACCAGCTGCTGCTGCTTTTTTTTTCCCTGGTAAACTTCTGTGTTTGATTCCTTCTTCTCTAGGACTATTATAAAGTTTTCATTGTTATATTTTGCTCCAGAGCTGTAACTTTCTATCAGTGTACAGAATTGGCTTGTTAATGCATTATTCCAACATTCTTTGAGCACAAATCTTCACAGTTCTTTTTAGGTGTCTCATCACATTCTATTTTTTAGCTCTACTTTGACCAGGTGGGACAGATTGTCAGCTGCATCCTAGTGACATGAATCAAGGTTAGATTTAATTTAGTGGTAAATTCACTTAGAGATGAGTGTGAGAAGGCATTCATTCTGCTTATTTTCATAGGTTTTCATGCCAGAATCATGATTGACTTGGGACTAATGTGTTTTCTGTTTCAAGCTCTGGCTTGAGAAATAAAGATATTTATCCTGAATGAGGAACTATCATCATTCATCTACATCCATAAGACTTCATTAAACATTTACCTACTTACTTATCAAAATGAAAAAGTAAATTATAAAGTCAGTATTTTATCTTTCTTCTTAGAGAGGTAATATGTTATTCTTTAAATTATGTACTATTTTAATCCCATTTTCATGTCAATATCCACAGCTTACCTCTTGCTGGCAGGCCTATCTAGTAGAAGGGCTTTATATATTCCTATCTAGTCAAGGACATGTATACTTTTATTACTCTTAGTGAAAGATTTTTGATTTATTAGTGGAACAGGTGTTACAAATTACATTGGAAGCTTTCATAACTGGTGTTCCTGAAGCCCCTTTTTTTTGTCTCCTTTCCCCAATATCTGAAGTCACTGAAGGCTAAAGAGATGCACATAAAACTATTTCTATATACTACTGTATCATTCAAATTCAAATATAGTTCTATATATCTAACATTGACGTTAAATATATAAATTGACTTCTAAACAGTGCAGACCATTGTGGGTGAGGAAGTGCTGCATGTATAATCTTAATGAAGTTTCATTCATGCAGTTTGCAGTGTTCAAGTAAGTCATTTGTCTGGGCAAACATTTAGTCAGGTAATAACATGTTTAATACTGCTGTCTCAGTAGATTATTCCATTTCTATGATCTCTAGCACTTGGTCAGTGGCTAGAGTTTTATATAAAATATGAACTTTTATGAACAGTACTTACAAATTAGTTTACCCAGTTGCAAAACCAAAATACATGTAATATTTAATTATATAAAAGTTAAATTGTTTATATAAAGTGATGGATTGTTATAGCATAACACATAGTTCTGTGGTTACAATGCCCTGCAAACATGGTATGTCTCTTGAATGGATGTCTAAAGTCATAAATATTTTAAGCCACCTGAAACTTTGGAACCTCTATGCAAATAAAGCCCTACTTTAAAGTATGACCTAGATTTATGATTTATGTTTGCATAAATGAACTGAACATTTCATTTGTTCACAGCATTTGTTTATTGGGGTTTTTTGTTTCTTCTTCTACTCAACTTGGATGATGCTGGAAATATATGCAGATTTTATGACATTTTAGAGTGAAGAGCTGTTGATACCAATCATTTTTGTAGTTCCTTTCCATGACAGCATTTTGAACCATAGCATAGAGAACTGAAAAGCAGAGGAACACTTGGCTAACACTATATGTGGTTATTTGCGTCATGATTGGCATTTGTGCTGGTGTCTTTATCTCTGATTGCAAATGGATCAAAGACTTCAATCAAAGTAGGGAGCAAAGCCTAACACTCCCTAGCTTTATGTGAAAGAAATAGAGATTGTGTAGAAGTGGAAGATGTGAGAGTTAGGATGGCTGAGTTTTATGTTGCAGCTCAAAATGTGCCTTTGTTTTGCTTTCATATTCATCACACATTTGACCTCTTTTTCTGGTTTGAATATTTATGTCACAGTTCTCAGAATATTAAAGACTTAGACCTTAACTTGAATGAGAATGTTTTGTCTTATAGTAGCATAAATGGGAGGTGTAACAGAAACCACAAGCTTTTCTTTCTGCTTTTAAAATAATTTAATCTTATTTTTTACATCACTTATATTTCCACCTTTGAGTGATGTTTCCAAGGAATCTTGGCATTTTTCTTATATCAAAACAAATTATCTTATATTTTTCTAGATTTGATATGTCCTCATTCACATCAGGATTGATGCTTTAAAGTGCTCCAAGTAAAACCATTAGTATACTTCTCGTTAAGGCTTTGCTCACATCTGGGATCTTGATTGTGCAGTGCCTAGTGATGGCATAAAAGTACAACAGAGTTCTCAGTGAAAAGATTTGCCTTCAAAAAGTAAAGATCTTCTCAGAACTGTGATTTTCTTTTATTCTTTGTATTGCTTTTTTCTTTCCTGTCTTGTGTATATATTTTGTGGATCAGAATACATTGACCTTTCTGTACAGCACATTGAGCATATTTCTGCACTTGATGTTAAAGCAAAATTAAAAGAGAAGGAAAGGGACCTGAAGGAAATTGCCATGGTAAAGAAGTTGCTCTATGTAACAGGCTTCTCAAAAAGCTAATAATGTTAGCTTAGTTACAAATCCTGTTGTAAAACCTCAGATCTCCAAATTAGAAGCTTTTTTTCCTTTGCTTTGTTTTTGTCTGTTTCAATCCATTTTATGTGTGTTGTAAGAAACTGAGAAGCACTGCACTATTGTCTTTCTTCTTAAGAGTAAGTCTTCATTTTCTTGTTTTATTTTTCTTTTCTCTGAGTGAAAAAAATCTTCAGTCCTGAAAATGTTGGATTAGAAGGGATTTTTTTGTGTGCTGAAGTCTAGTCATGGCCTGCCATGAGAATCACCTTATGTAATATACAGCAGTACTTTATCAGGTTCCATTTAAATGTACAGGGTTTTATTGTACTTCTACCATCTCTGCTGTCTTTTGTAAGCCTGTAAGAGGTCTGTTGTCAGCTTAAATTTATTTATGGTCTATCTATACACATTTGTTTCTCTGCCAGTATTGTTGTTTAGTTAAATAGTTTATCTCCCCTGCAGCCCTTGTGTGTTTTCAGCTGATGCACATATAAAACAGTAATCATATTCCCTGTCATTCATCTTTTTGCTGGACTCAGCAAGGGCTTTTAGTACCTTAAGAAAGTAGGTTCCTAATTCTCCTTATCATTGTTAAATCTATCACTGCTGCTTTTAAAATTATTAACAAAACCATACTGAAATGTGCTTTTTTTAATTGTACATGTGATAGAGCAATAATACTGCACAGGATAGTGAAAGTCAAACATGCATTTGAATTCTAACCATGATTCACAGATTTTCATCTGGGTAATTGGGAAGAGGACATGTGCTCATCTGTTTGTATTCCCTCTCACCCACCACACTTTTTCTCTTGCTTTTATAGCTGCTTAGACCACAGAGGTCAAACTGGACTTCTGAACATGGCATCATGGCCAAGTTCTATAAGGATTTCACCATCTCACCCCCTAAATAACACTTTTCCCCCCAGATTTGAGAACTGTGAGCACTGGTGGAGCACTGGTCAACACTCACAGTGTTCCCTTTCCCTATTCCTAAAACATACTGAAAGCTACTAATGGCTAGAGATTAGCAAAAGATTTTTTACCCAGAGGGTAGTTGGGCTCTGGGACAATCTCTCCAGGGAATTGTCCTCAGCACCAAGCCTGATGGAGTTCAAGAAGCATTTGGACATCACTCTCAGGCATGTGGTGTGATTCTTGGGGTGTCCTGCATAGGTTAAGGAGCTGGACTCTGTGATCCTAGTGGGTCCCTTCCAGCTCAGTAAATACTGTGATACTCTAAAATCATACTGCCAAATCATTGTAACATTCTGACCTTTTTTTTTTTTTCTGAAAAAGAAGGAGTTGAGAGCAACTAGTACAAAGATGTTGCTTGTTTTAGTTTTATTTGGTTGGTTATTTTCCTAGCTTGTAGTAATGAAAGGCTAAAATAACTGTGAAGCATAATCATATTTTATGTAAGCTTTTATTTTGAAAAGACAGTTTCTAGTTTTCACAGAAAGCTACAAAGCTGCATCTTTAATGAAAAAAAAGAATTAGATATAGTGAAGGAACCTAAAGGAAAATTTTATAATTTTAGTACAATATCTTACTGGGTTATAAATAAGATGTCCTTGTAGATAAGTATCACAAGCATGTGTCTTGTGAGACTTTTTTTAATGGTCCCTGCTGGTTTATAATTTATACAGTCAGAAGTTAATGTTGGAAAGCACTATAATAGCACATTTTAACAAGGAGAGGAGGAAGTTGAGCTGCAAAAAAAGCATAATAAAGATATTTTTTTCCAACTGCCAGGAAATTTATATTCATGACTAAATTAGTTCCTAATAAATTATGCATAGCCTTTATGAAGTTAGTGAAAATATGAACTACACTGCTATAGTTATGGAACCAGAACTAGCAGCCTAACAACAGTTTCCACAAACACTATAGTTTTGTGCCCTCTGATAAATTTAATATAAGCATTTATTTCTATTCTAAAAGTTTTCTTTCTCAATTTTATCCTAATACTTTTAATAGCTTAATTCAAATGTTTTCTTTCCCTCTGTTTTTTTTTTTTTTGGTTGTCTTTGGAGGTGGGGGGATTCTTGATTTATTTGAGAGTAGGCTTTCAAATATTCAAGTGCCAAGATGGTCTTTAATCCATCTTAGAAATGAGATTATTGAGCCTGTTTAGAAAAAAAACACAGCAAGCCCACCACCACCAAAACTCAAAAAAGAAAACAAACCAAACAAAAACCCTCAACCTAGTTTATATCTTGGTTACTAAAAAAAAAGAGGAGAGAGGGTTGACATCCCTGTGTCCTCTTCCAATAATAGAGTTTGATTTATTTATTTTTTAAAGGTTAAATTCCTTTCTCTTTAAAGTTGTCTAAGTATTACTTCATTAATTAGAAACTGATGTTTGTCCTTTAGATGACTAAATTAGGACATATCTATCCCCTCTAATGATCTCAATGGCATTTGAAAACCCAATTACACTCTGCACACATATCCCAAAGTTTTATGATCCCAAAGTTTTATGAAGAAATAGTCATGGCTTCACCCATAGTCATGCTTTCACCAATGGCTTCACCCATGGCTTCACCAATAGTCAGTGGCTTTTCACCTTTACATTGACCACCTCTTGAGTAATGAGAATGGCTCCCAGTGCAATGTTCTTGTTCCTTTAAATTTTTAAGTAATCCTTTCTTATCATTTTAGTCATTCTAACAAGTTATTATTTTCCATTATCTGCTTTTCCTATTCAAAAAATCTTTTTGTATAACTTTCATAAACAGACAAATAACATATTCTTGGCAGTGATAATGCAGCTTTGAATAACATGTCTCATGCAAAAGTAAGAGTTAGTGTTGAGAGGGTGAAGTTTTCTTTTAGTTTCTCTTCAAATTGTAACTTACAATAGTACTGCTCATCAAAAGTGATTCTTCTACAAGTCACTTCACTGGTAAAATTTGCCAGGAGAGAAACTACCTTTCTCAAATTCGGTTTTGGTTGCTGAAACTGAAGGCAGAGAATTCTCTCTCTTGCATCAAACCAGTTCATATTGGTTTCTGGAGGTGACAGTGATGCCTACAGAAAATATGCACAGAGGGGAAAAAATATCAAATAATAACACCAGGCACTGCCTTCTGTTCTGAATTTCTGCTAATTTGTGTTGCTGTTAACTAGTACTGAACTGATGTTCCTAATGTTGGGATATTCCTAACATAGGGATGATGTTCCTAATATTGTAACTTCATTATTATTAAAAAGACATATGAAATAGACCTTTATAACAAGATATATGGTTTTGGTCACCAGGGGGGAGAAAGTGTGCATTTTTTTGTAATTTAAAAAAAATAGATACAGAATCACAGAATCATTACAGTTGGAAAGGACCCTCAAGATCATCTAGTCCAACTGATAGCCCTACACTACTCTTATCCCTAAATCATCCCCTGGAGAAACACACCTA
Organism: Galbula dea; assembly: GCA_013399015.1. Classification (NCBI taxonomy): domain Eukaryota; kingdom Metazoa; phylum Chordata; class Aves; order Piciformes; family Galbulidae; genus Galbula; species Galbula dea. Next base: position 313,480 of record VWZX01006539.1, read on the forward strand.
TCCTCTTCTAAAAACCCTCCAGGGATGGTGACTCCCCCCCCTCCCTGGGCAGCCTATACAACCTTTAATGCCTGGCTAGCTCAGTTGGTAAAGCATGAGACTCCTAATCTCAGGGTCATGGTTTTGAGCCCCCTGTTTGGAGCCAAAAAGGTTGTATCTGTTTGGGATTAGGTCTGGACTGACCACCTCCCAGGAACAGACACTCTGTTCCCGCCCTTCCCTCCAAGGGAAGGGAAATGAGAGACAGAGACATGTGGATTGGAAAAAACCAACCACCTGCAACAGCTTTAATAAAAATAATAGATTAAATGTATATATATATATATATGTGTGTGTGAATATATGCAAAACCAGCACTGAGCCAGAATCCCCCTTGATGGTAACTATGTCACTGCCCCCATTGATACTGCTACAGGTTGCCTCCAGCAGTAGAAGAGAATTAGATTAAGGGCCTGGATCCTGGAGCTGGGTTCAGGAGTGAAAGGGAGAGAGAAGTAGCAAAGCTGGGCCCTTGAAAAGCAGAAGAGCAGGAAGTGAGAGAGAGAACAGAGGCAACTACTCCTCAGCTTTATATCAAGTATGACATATATGTAATGGAATACTTAGTTGGTCAGTTTAGGGTCACCTGTCCTGTCTGCTCCTCCCTCTAGGTGTAGACTTTTACTCTGCACCCCTCAACGCTGAGACACAAAAATTTCAACAGTGGCCCTGGTTTCCATACCAGTCCTCAGCACTGAACCAAAACACTAGGCCTAATCACTGCTGGAAGCAGGCAATGTTTGTAGAAAGCATGCTGCCAGCTTCAGAAATGCAGATCAGACAGAATTTGATGTTGGAGACATGAGAAGTTACATAACATTGCAAGTCAACATGCTGCATCCACTCTAACCAGCAGGCTACTGTGGTGAATACACAGATTAGACCAAAAGGGAAAGGAGCAGTTTGCTTTCCCTGCTTATTTCTATTATTCTTTAATAGCTATCCTTGAACAGATAAGAATGATTTATGTGAATGGCATTGTTCATTTCTTTTCTATAAATTTCTTGTTGCAGATTTTTCTAGTGCATGGATTGAAAAAAAAAAAGAAAGGAAAAACAAGTGAAGACAGTCTCTTCCTAGAGTAGTACACAATCTCAAGTGAACAGAAATTAAGGACTAATATGCAAAAGAAAGACTGAGATGACAACAACAGAACATCAGTATTGGTAAGACAGGTACCTACCTCCATATTTGGACCTGATTTTTGTTTCTCTGTATTGTTACTTTTTATTTACTCAGTTTTTCCTTTCTCTGTTATAAACAAGGAGGCAGTAGTAGTGTTTGGAAGGAGGTTAGTGTTACAGACAGAATAAGGATGAGCATGGTTTAATATTTGATGCAACCAGTCATTGGAGGTGTCTGCATCTAGACATGGCTTTGGGTACAGAGGATGTTGAGTACTGTTTTTGACACACAACTACTGTTCACCTCATAGTTTCCCTGCTGTATGTCTCAATGCATGCTAAAATATGCTTTTTCATAATAGGAATGATAATTCCTTTCCTTGTCAGGACATTAGTCCTTCTGTGGGTCTGTTATTTCTCTTTTTCTTTGTTTTCTCCCCTTTAGAGAAAGAGAGAAGTTAACCTAGTTTATGGGAAATACAGATTCAAATGTGTCACAAACAGGCTAGGAATGGAAAGTCAGAATATTGCATCATTTTGAAAAGTCCTTAAGCATTTAACATGAACTGAATGTCTGACTCAGGTCTAACTAAGGAAAACTGCCTTCAGGAGTTAAACATTTAAGTACTTACTGTCTGACTAACTTCACATATTTCTTTCTCAGTTCCTCAGATCTCACCTGTGAAATGAATGTAACAGCAATCCCAAGGTATTATGAAGAAAAAGTAAATACAGATGATGAAACAATGCCACAATACCATAACTAAAGTTTTGGGGTTGTGTTGGTTAAGGATTTTGTTTGTTTTGGTTGATTGTTGTTTTTTTTTTCTCCTGTAGGGCTTTTTGCTGTTCCATTCTGCACTGGCCCTGGGAATTATCTGAATTAGTGCAAAATATTCTCTTCATGTAGACTGAAAAATATGTAATGAGCATGCCAGCTATGACTCTTACAGCCAGTACCCCATTTGCTTAAAGTGAGCTAGTGCAATTCAAGCATTGCTGTGGTGCAAGAGGTGTAGGTTGGTGCTCCTATACACACAACTGGGTGCACACAACAAAATGTGACTTTAAATTGTTATACAAAAGTCTGGGCTTCTACAAACAAAAGTAAATTTAGCTGAAGATAAAAAGTAATAGTGCCCAGATGAAACTAGTCTACCATTATTTATACTGTTTTAATTAAAAGTAACTACACTAAAGGGTAAAATTACACCAGGATGAAATTCATGTCAGTAAACTCAGGATACTCAGCTAAATAAGTATGTCTGGGTTGAAAGCTCAGTATGTTTATAAATGAAAAGCAGGCTGATAAAGGAAAGGTGATGCAGGGGAGAGTCTCTTCCTTCAAAATTCCTTCTTTCTCCCTCCTAACTGCAACAATTAGTTGGTTATAGCTGGTGAAAAACATTAAAGTCTACAAAAAGTTAAGGTGACTTGAAGGGTGTTTTGGCTTTGGGAGGTTTTGGGGGTTTCATTTTTGGGATGGGGGGGGTTGTTTTCTGATAGCTGCAATTACTTGCACACTGAAAATTGCCTTTTAGTTTTCCTGTCACAACAAGGAGACTAGTCCCTGAGTTGCCCTTCTCCTGAGAAGACTGAGGAGGGAATATAAATTATATGACAGGAGTCTTCAAGTGACCTATTACAATACACTTGGTAGATTAATGTAATTAAATTGAAGCCTGTCACTTAAAACTCAGTCTTACTTATCTTTAGTCACCTGTTTATCTGGATCAGTCTGGTTTGGGGATTTCAAGCCATATCTTTATAAGATGTTGAGTGCCAAGTTACCAAAAATATACATAGGGGTTTAGATGGGATTGTTAGCGACAAACAGTTATCACTGGATTTTCATTATATTAGTTAGAGAAATATTTAAAATTAGATTACTGATTACAGTTTATTATGATAATAATCCTCATAATATAACAGTATTTGGCAAGCAGAAGAAGACAAACTCTTAGATTATTTTTTTAAGTCAAAAAGCTGAACTTATGACATAAGGTATAACATATTGAAATTTATTAGTTGCACTAATAAGTAGTAAAAATGAACTCAAAATTCCCAAGCAATGGTTAATTTGGTGAACTTTAAAAAGAATGAACAAGGGAATAATGCATCACAACACTTTATGGTGGAATTCTTGAGCATAAAATCTAATTAAAGAAGGCTTGATTTAGTGTCTTTAAAATTTTAAGCTAAAGAAAATGAGCACTTTCAATAAATAATGAGAATTAGCAGCATGGTGTTTAATTACCATAAACAATACAAGAATCTCTTAGGAAAAAGATTATATCTTTTTCTTGTTATGCTTGTTAAGCTTCTGCAACATGATACGGTAGCAATAGTAAAAATGTAAATACCATGAATGTGACTAATATAATATTTAAATTCAACTTCATGATAGTTCTCTCAAGTGGGAAAAGGTTTATTCAACCAATAATTTTGTTTTATTTTTACAGTTTTAAGAAAACAGTACCTGAGAACTTGAGTCATGCAAAATTAGAATTGATTGTGCAATTACACAATGCTTAGGCTTTCAAATGAAAACATCAAGGACTTTCTCATAAAAAGAAAATAATACAAAATATCAGTCAATGAAGGATAAGAAAGCAGTTTTGTTGTGTATAAAGCTGAAGTGTGTATTCTGAAACAACCTAGTGATCAATTTTAAGAAATGTGTAATTTACATTAATTTATCTAAGAAACTCTCAGAGAAGACTTCCAGTGACAGAACACTGAAAAATAATTAAACCATTGAAGAAACTATAAATCAAAACTACCTGAAGAAACATGCTGTTAAAGTCTGAAAGAGACTAAATGTTGACATCCAACACTTGTTAAAGGTATTGATTCAGAATTATTTTTTGGTAAAATTTTCATTTGAATACAAAATGGTATTGCAAACAATCTAACTTTTATCACAGTCATGCAGAAAGAAATAATTTACCAGGATTAGCATAATTTCTAAGTTTTAGAGCATTCATGTTTGGAAGATCTGTGTCTGGCAAGTTTTAAGGAAGATAACAAACAGAGTTTGCAATGTTCAAAGTTTAACTGAAGGTCACTTGGACATTCTTTTTATTCACTAAAAATATTTATAACTCAAAATGAATTCTTAATGCAGTAACTTGATAATTTATGAGTTAAAGATCAAAACAAGATATTTGGGGATCAAACTGGCCTTTGGATACCATAGTATAAAAGGTCTAGAATAATTTACAGAAGGAATTATGTTTTTTTGATATCAGCTGAAAATTTAACTCAAATGTTTGTGATTAGAATCAATATGTACCTGGCAAGCTGGGGAAATGCACTCCACTAGACTGGAGACTCGGTCAGATGGAACAGGTTTGTCTCTCCAAGTTTCACCTGGGGTTTTTATAGCATTTGCAATGCTCTGTCACAGAATGCAAGCTCCTTTGAGATTTGCTGCAAATGATTGTTGCCTGTATACAGATTGATGGTGATCCCTTACAAAACAGAAGGGAAGTGAATGTGAAAAAAAACCTCCTTGTTTTCTCTATTGTGAACAAAATCCTGGGCTGATGTCTCATTTTTTTGGCATCAGATATTATTTTTATTTATTTTTCCACTGCTTTTGTAACAGGAAGACAGGCACTTTCCTTCTTATATTTCTTTCTTAGGTGCTTCAGTATACAATAACAAGGGAACTTTAGGTAATAAAATTACTTCACATGCACTCCACAACTTTGTTATTTGGAGTTTGTGTCCAAACAGGTAGACTGGTGAATAATGTGATGCTGGAAAACAACATTTTCCATGTAATCTGTGGGTTGCCACCATTACTTTCTTAAGTGCTGTGAAAAATTCTTGCTAAGAACCTAACTGCAAGGCTATGAAACAGAATGGAAATGGCAACCTTATCTGAAATTCTTGAAGCACATCCCAATAACAACAATATTACTAAAGGGATATATCATTAGGAACAGAAAGAAAACAGTATTATTGTAGCAAACAGTAAAAATATTACTCATAATAAATTACAAGGTCTATTATATTTTCATTATTCTGAGTATAATCAATGAAGAAGTATATTTTTGGTTCTAGTCTGTGGTGGGCTGACCCCAGAAAGAAGATAATTCCCCCCCCTTAACTTCTGCATTCACACCCTGCAGGAGCAGGATGGAGGAGAGAATAGGAAGAGCAAAAGTAAGAAAATTCTTGGGTCAATGTAAGGACAGTTTAATAAGAGAAAGAAAGAGACAACTGATGCAAAGGCAATCCTTCATCATCCCCCACAAACAGACCACTGCCCAGCCAATCTCTGAGCATCAGCTGATCTGGACAACTTCTGCTCCATCTATTTACTGATTTGTTTCTTTATTTTAAATGGCTGAGCTTGATGTTACATGAAGTGGAATAACTCTTTGGCCAACTCAGGTCAGCTGTCCTGTCTGTTTTTCCACCCAACATCTTGTCCACCTGCAGCCTACTTGCTGGAAAAGAGCAAGAAAAAGAGAAAGATTCAATGTTCTGTGCAAGCACTGTTCAGCAGCAGCTGATATTGGTGTTTTGTCATTTCTGATTTAGCCACAAATCCAAACCACAGCATTGTATGAGTTGTCATGAAGAAAATTAATGCAGTCTAATTCACACCTTGGACACAGTTTAAGGATATAAATATTTCAGTGTTGTTGACAGAAGTGTCCTGCTCACAGTTACCTTTGTTTTGGATGATAAATGATATTTTTCCAAATAATAACAAATTGCTGTTGGTAATTATAAACAAAGCATTGGAAAACACTGTTGCAATTTGTTTGGCCTCAGAAAGTTAAGAAGCAAAGTAAGGGGAAGAAGGCTCTTGGATAAAGGTGGAAGGGTGGTATTTCTAGTTAGAGACATTGCAGTTTACAACTTAAAAATCTTAGCAGAAACGCTTCATCACCTGAACTTGTGCCTAAGATTGCAGGACAGCAGTGTCCAGGGATGTTATACATTTTTCTAAGGAATGTACAGATTTGCTTTGATAAAGTGAGAATTTGGGTAATGGATTCTAAGGGAAATGGGAAATTCTCTTGTGAGCTAGGAAGGAAAGTGGATTCTGAAATGCAGATTCATAAGTGACATGAGTGCTGGTTTAGGAGTCTTTTGCCCTAAATATACTTTAAAAGTTAGTAATACTTTGCTTTTAGGAAGCTAACACTTGTTACCTGTTATTTCCCAAGGAAGAAGGTTGCCTTTTCAGCACCTTCTGAAGTAGTGGTGGCCCACTCATGGAGACTGAAGAAGGGTTTAATGATGGGAGTAAAAGTGTTGTAAGATGCAAGTAGAAAATCCATGACAATACTTCAAGCCATAAGAATCTGAAAGGATTGAAAATACTAATTGATGATGACAGTCTGATGTTGCACTAGATAATTTTGAAATCTGTCAATCTAACAAACCTTTATCTCTAGAAATGGTATATATTCAGCAGCTAGTATTTGTAAAACCCTTCAGGTCAAACAGATGTACTTGAATAGTTTTCAGCAGTGGTTTAAGTTCTGTTTGCCCTAAAGCAGCTGCTACAGAATTGTGCCCAGGTTGGTTTCTGATGGATTTACCACATGAATTTGCAAGTCGGTTGCATTTCTCCTGTCTCAATTACCTAGATTAGGAAAGAAAGATGCTGTCTGTGATACCTACTGGGAATAAATGTACTAGTGACTGTTCTTGAAAGCATTTGATTTTGCAGTCAATTTGCTGAGCTGCCTTCTCTTTTTCTATCTTTGCTTTCCTTTTTAAAGAGATGGGTGCTTGGAATGAACAGCTTATTTTAGAACATTTAGAAAGGGCTTCTTTCTCTGTGATATTTTTTCACATACTGATGAAGCTTTAGCTATTTTCATCCTTGTATTTTCATTCAGACTTTTTTTTTAGGTGTGCAGAAACGTTATTTCTCTTTGTTTTGTGCTGTCTTAGTCTAATTATTTGAAAGCTAAATTTTAATCCAAGTGTTAGAAACCTCCTGAGGTTGGATTTTCAGCTAATAGCATATTTTGTGTTAATGGGGTATTGGTGGAGAATCAGTTTTCACTTTCATTTAAATATTTTATTCTTGTTTGCACCCTGTTGCTCCTTTTTTGAGATAGCCATAATTTAAATAATTGATTCACTGAAAAAAATCCAGCAGTATAAAGCTTAAGAGTCTATTCCAAAAAGGTCAGATACCAATTACTGTAATTTTGCATAAAATAAAATAAGAAAGCCAGCCCCTTTCACTCCCAGGGAAAAATCTTAAGATAATCAGAATTCTCATGAGGCTTTTTCAATCAATAAATGTTTCAGTGAGTGATTGCAACACCAAAATTGAAAAGCACTGTTCTCACTCCTGCAATTATACCAACAACCTCCCCTTGATCTGATTTGGAGGGGAGGGGTGGAAGAAAGGTTGGTCAGTACAAGAGAGGGGGAAAGAGAATGGCTTCTCTAGCTTATGCATAAGAAAGATTGATTTTTGTGTTGCCAGCAGTACTACTGATTTTTTGGGGTTTATTTTCTTAACATTGTGTTATAGTTTGTGCATTTGTTTAGTTCTTTTATTTGCATTTTTAGGTTTTTTTTCCAAATATTTGTATATGGTCTGACAGGTAGTGTCTACCTAGTTCTGGTGCCTGAAACAAACAGAAGATAATATGTTTCATCAATTTTCTTCTAATCCTTCACACCATTCAACTCCAAGCATACATCACAAGCCAGTGCCATCTGTAGACAGCAAAGCATCCTCTGAGCCAAGTCATTTCAGATTCAGAAGTAGTCTAGCCATGGTAGTGTGGCTTCCTGCCTGGCTTCGTTAGCCTCCTGAGTAGTTCAGTATGTTGTTTGGCTAAAGCACTGTGCCAAGGTAACTACATTACCTTCAGCATGGAAAATGTTTTCATCATCTCTGTGCAGTGCAGGAGCATGGCACTGAACAAGTTCTGTGCTGATCCCCCAGGTGAGGATAGCTTTCATCAACTCATATCATAAAGCTTGACCTGTGGCAATGTTTCTATCTGGTCCAGAAATACTACAAGGTAGGAAATTGAATTTGTTCATCTTTCAGTTTGGTTTATTCAGAGTAGCTGGAATTCATCTGCATCCTCCAAGCCTCCAGCACAAGAAGCTTACTTGTAGCCTTCCCACTGTTCCTTCTTCCTGATTGCCATCTCCTCTTTTCCACCCTCTTTCTAGAAACCTGAATGAAAGTTTGGGTAATTAATGCACAAGTCTCTTCTCCACAAATAAAAAGCATTGGTAGACACAGTTATCAGAAACAGCTACATAAAATATGGCGAAGAAATCACTATATGTGATTTTGGGCTAACTGAGGGTAAACAAAATATCTAGAGTCCTCTTTGTCCAGCCTGATCTGCTTACTTTTCTTTGAGTAGTGTTTTTCTAGTCAGTGTTTTTGATTGTCCTACATGCTCCAAAGTATTTGTGGCAGAGAACTACCAGGACCTGTGGCACTAACATACAAGAGTATTTCTTAACATTCAAAATACGTAGTTCTTCAGCCCTTTCTCACTCTGGAGCCTTTTTTAAAAGGCCACTGTCATAGAATATCTTAAGCTTGAAGGGGCCCACAAGGACCATAAAGTCTGACTCTCTGCTTCTCTATAGACTACCTAAAACTAAATCAGACAATTAAAAGCATTGTCCAGCAGCTCTGCCAGACTTGGTGTTATGGCCACTTCCCCAGGGAGCCTGTTCCAGTGACCAACCACTTTCTCAGTAAAGAATCTTTTCCTAATGTCCAATATGAACTTCCTATGATTATGTTTCATTCCATTTCTTGTCCTGCCAATCCTACTGTGATGGAATAAGGTCCTAAAAAAGGTGGTTTTTTTCTAATTTTTTAAATAGGTAGTAGCTACAGCACATATTTTTCTGAATTATCTTCAACACAGCATGTCTTGTTTTGAAAGCCATGTCTTAATTGAAATTCCTTTCATCTCAGATGAACCTCTTGAAACTTATCTGGAACCATCTGATAAGTTGTATGTCTTCTAATTATTTTGTAAGGTCTTTTTTCTGGCCTGATTGTTTCCTTTAGGTGCTTACTTATCTTCATCTCAGCTTTGCTCTTTAACTTTTCCTTCTCACTCTACTGGGATACAGGCCTGAAAGAGACATAAGGAGAAAGTTTCTGATTAAAGAGCTCTAGTGTAACTTGCTGAATGTACAGATTCTTATGAGTCCATCAATGAAACTTCTAATTTACACATAATTTCTATTTTACATGAGAGCTTTTTGTAGTCTATTCAGCTAACTAATTCCGGCTATTTTAATAACATAAGTTTTTCACTCTTCTATTACTCCTGTTCTATTGTACTTACATATTTTCTCCATACTTTTTAGTTATGGCACCTTTTTTTCCCTTTTTCATTATTTCTGGATTGCTAAAATATCTCCTTAAAAATACAGAACTAGATTTTTCTGACAATATCTATTATTAGTGAACCACAGATGTCAGGAAGCATTATGGAAACCATTGAGGCAATACTCATTTACACTATCTTTGCCTCATTAAACTTCCTTAACATGATCTTTCCATTCAATTCTTTATTTGTGAAATCACATCAGTGTCAGTGGGAGCAGAATGTGAAAAATGGGTTTGGTTAATAATTTTCAGACTGGAAAAAAAATTGCAGTTCTTAATGCAAAACAAAAGTACATGAAATATAGTGTCAAAAGTACTTTTCTTTCTGAGCTGTGCATTTTTGAAAAGAATTTAACTGTTGACCTAGAGCCACTGAGAGAAGAGTTGAAATTCATAATGTGGTATCTCTGTCTCATTTAATTAAACAAATGTTCATGTTGTTGGCCTGTAAGGGCATACATTTATTTTCAAGTAGTCTTGCCTCAAGGGGGTTTTGTGAGTGTGCTTCTTTCTTAACTCAAAATCTCACAGTGTCACTGTTCAGGATTTAGTTCAGTTGCCTTCCACCTCTCCCTGCCCTTCCCTCTCCTTTCCCCCCAGGTTTATTTTTTTTCCTTCTGTTTGTAGCTAGATCTTGGAAACTTTTATGGTGTGCTTACTTTTAGTGTTGATACCCACTTCAGTTCTTATGGAAGACAGAAACTCTTTCTGCATTTTGAGAATGAATGGAAAAACACCCTACAAATGGATAGTGGTAAGAAAAAAAACCCCTAGAATAAAATGACACTTAAAGGGTGTTAAAATGAAGTATGTGAGTCTTGTCTCTCAATAGAATGAGTCTATGGGAATATGTCTTAATTCCAGCAAGTCAATTCTGAAGAGTCACTTTCTCTCAGACTAAGTACATTTGGACAAACTGATTAATATTAAAGACATTAAAAATAAAGGTTTGTTAACCACTTACTGGAAGTCACTTTCTCTCTCCCTACCCCCACAAAATACTGTTTTTCTTAAATTTTCACACAAATAGAAAGGTAGATCTATTTATTTTTATGTTTTGTTTGAAGAATCCTTAAGTAAAACTCAGTTTTAAAAGGATTTAATGGTGAACAGGACAAATGAAACTGTCCATTCTCATCAAGGAGAAATCAGAATAAAGCTGAAACACACATATACACATCATCCAAATAAGCAGAGTTGAATACATGAGAGGTATCCTTGTTTCACCTGGAGCAGAGCAGCAATGAGTTATGTTACAAAGCAATCATGAAAATTCTAGTAAACAAATATATGGCTTTGATCAAAGACCAGATATATGGTCTGAATCAATTTGCCTTTTTGCTGAATTCTGATGTTCCTTACTGATGTTATAAATGAATTCCTGAAATCTGACCCCTTAAAATATTACTCTTCTCCTACAATTCTCTTTCAGATAGGAGATCAGGGTGTCAGAAACTTCCAAGATGGAGGAGAGGAGTAAAAGGAACAAAACTTACTACTCAGGAATATGTAAAAATTACCCATAGTTAAAACCTGACAAAATCTACAAAAGTCAGTTAAGTTTCATGAGTACTTAGTTATGAAATAATGTGTGTTATTAAGAGGTTCCACAGAGTTTTGTTAGTTTTCTTGGTGTCATTGTACTGTTAAGAAAGGCTGAGCTCTAAGGAAATGGAAGGACTACATATGCCCTTTCATGTTCCAAGCATTAATCTCAAAACCCTACTGGCAGTACAGTAGGCTCCAAAGAGCCAGAACATTTCTGAAGATCAGTCTTCACATCTAACATCTTTTGGACAAATACAGGGTAAGAGATAATCAACCTGTGGTGCTGATGAAGCTGACTCTTGATTAGCTAGGAAATGGTCGATCCATCTCAAGACTCTGTGTTGTCTAACTACACCTTTGTCTTGGAAGAGTACAAGAAAGGAGGGCAACTGTTTTATCTGATTGTAATACAGAACATGCATCAGAAGTCAGGTAGTAAAACAGGATGACACAATTGCAGATATTGTATTTAAAGCATAAGAAATGCGGGGTGGGAATGGGGTGGGGTGCATGGTGGTGGTGGAGGGGAAGGCAACCTAACCCAAAACTCAAAAAGAAGCATCAAACCAAATGAAAAATGACAAAATATATTCCTGAAATTTTAAGATGTGGATTTTTTCTTACTTTATTTTAAAATTTTTTATCTTCTAATAAAATAAATGCAAGAATCTAAAAGAACTTTAGCAAACAGCTGAAACTATAACAGATTTTAGTTATTTCATGATCTGGTCACCTCTCAGAATCCATAAATTCTTTTGCTTACAAGGATGATGTATGCCTCTCTCCTTCATATGTCAGCTTACTGATATTTATATTATTTACTAACTTCCCTATGAACAACCCAATTTAAATGTTGCTATTTTCTGCAGTAGTGCATTTGGTGTAAGTGTGCTCAAATAGTCACTATTAGTGACTGGAAATCTGCTTTAAGGAAGTAGATACAGAAAAATCTTTTCATTTGGATATATGAATTGATAGGTGTTGTTTCAAGGTGCAGTGACAGTAATGATAGAGCTTGTCTACTCATACAGAACCAAAATGTATTCCTACTATAGATGTAAGTCTAGTCAGACTATTTCTTGCCCTGTATAAAAGAAGGCAACCTCCTTTATCATTCCCAGACTTCCTATACTGAAAGACTGTTTTAAAAATGTCCTTTAATTAATGAGGCATTTCTTCTTTTTGCTTATAGCATCTTTTTTTTTTTAAATTATCCTCTATTTGATGTGTGGTATTTTTAAGGATGAGGGAAGTATGACTTGCAGCAGGCTTTTTTCACACAAAGACAGAAAAAGCTTCTAGGCTTAATGATTTAGCAAATGTCTTCAGTGCTAATTAGGTCTGCTTCCCTTAAAATCTTTAAGAAAAACATCTAATTTGCTGTCATCAAAATAAAATATTCTTTTTTTTTTTCCATTTGTTTTCTCATTCTGGAGTTTATTTCTAAATTTGCCTTCAATTGTGGCATCATAACATGATGACACTATGACAAATACATCAATTTAGACAGAAAACAAAGGGAGCCTTTTGTATGAAAACCAAAATTATGAGCAAATGCTTAGATATGAAAACAGCCAGAAGAAAGAAGCATGTTCTTTCACAATCAAGAAAATACTTTAAAACATTTTGCAGAGAGATTCATTGCTGGAAACCACAGAAAATCACAGTGCTGCCAATTTTTATTGTTGGTTTTGTAACTTCAAACTTTCCTATTTCATCAGTGTTTCCATTCAGTTGACCTGCAAGTTCTTAAAGGAACAGCATAGTTAGGTAGGATAGTTAGGTGTGATTCATTCTTTAATGACCACCATTATAAAGTCAAAGTACTAGTTTCACTCTTGGTTTTTAACTTTTAGTTATTGACTTGCACAGGACTAGAAAAAGTGTAAAAACTTGGGTTTTTTAAAATTTTTCCTCTCTCTCATCAAAGCATTTCTTAATGGCAATGGTTAATGCTAGTAAGACTTTGGTTATCACAGTTGGTGACTTTTCTGAAAACATGTTATACTCAAAACTGTCTTCTGGTCTGCAGTTATGATGTAAATGATATGAATCTATTGACCTGATAAAACAACTGAAATTCCCCAGTGGAACCAGGTTTTCTCTCTTCCTTAGTTTGGGAGAGGATTGTGTCACCTCTGTGCTTATGTGGTCTGTGTGAATTATGGAAATGGTTAACTATGTTAAGTACTGATGAAGCATGATTCAACTGCTATGAGGACCTAAAGTAATATGATTTCTTCCTGTTGTGTGGTAATGCAGAGTGTTATGAATGTCTCTGTGGATGCCTTGGGGATCCTTGCTTTGCATTTCAATGACGGGGAGGCATATCTCAAGGTAGCAAGTTGTGAAAACTAGTCATGACATAGATACTCATAAGTATTTGGTGTTAGGTATATTAAGAGCCAGGCCTCTCATGATTTTGAAAATTGTGCTTGCTACTGCAGAAAGCTGAGATGGCAAACACTGCAACTTCATTGGATATTGTTGCTGTACTTTGATTTGTTTAATTTGCTTTGCTTAAAATGTTATCACTTATCATGGACTGTCCTTTTTATTTCCCCTCAAAAAAACCCTAACCAGCCAGAGATGCCCTTCCAGGTTGAAATCCTCCTCTGGCCTATGCAGATGGGTAAAGACAAAAGGTATTCTGTATATTCCAGAAAGCTACCTATCCTTAGAAGCTCTTTCTGTAGCTAGAAATTTCCTAGATGCCAGTGTAAGAAAATGTGCTGGCAGATAATCCAAGTCACAATATGTGATGCATTTCATCACATGCATGTGTTGTTAAGAGTTATGATTTTCCTCAGAAGTATGAGGCATGCTGCTTCTCCAAGAGAAAGCTATAAAAGCTTCTGACAGTGCAATTGCAGGTGAGCTGCCAGGTAGAATTCTACTTGCTACAAAAGTGTTTTTGTTTAATTTCTTGGGGTTTTTTAAAAGTCTCAGAGATACATTTAAGATATTGGTCTCTATCCACATTGCAGTGGCTATCTCAGACAGGTTATGCAAGTTTATGCACAGTAACTGATGCAATTATCTTGGAGAACAGAGTCACAGGATGAGGTATGTTTTCATTTGTAACAAGTAACAGCTATTTTAATTTACATTCAGGATAAGGAGATTCTGTGTCTGGTTATTTACATCCCTAATTCTTGCATATTTGAAGATTCAGCTTTTAGTTTTATGTAAGTGAGGGATGATATACAGCATGCAGTGTCCTATACATGATTAACTGTAAAAATGACTATTTCTCCTGACCATTTAAAATCTGAAAGAAAAAGTATCATAACCATTCCAAAACCCTCTGCTCTTGTAGTTTGAAAGGAACACAAATCCTGTGAGCTCACTTCTATTTCTAAATAGAAAAAAAGCAGTTTTGCTGAAAGCAAATAGCACTTTCATCTTCTAACAATATTGAGTGTTTAGGATTCTGAGCTCTTTGCTTTTTGTGATTCAGCAGGACCTGCAGAATCATGATGGATGGCTGAGGCACTGTCCACTCTTTCCTCCATACATCTTGTTGATTGCATTGGGGTTCAGTTAGCACAGCCAAGGACTAGATATATAATACACTAGCATACAGCTGAACATATAGGTCTGATGATGAATAGTGGGGTTTAACTTCTCTTAATAAGATAAACGAGTGAAATCTTCCTGGCTTGTACTTATTAATCGACACTTATTGATCCAGTACAAAAGACTGCATCACATGTGGTCTTTTCAACAGCAGTCTGATTTGTCTTGCTATTCAGAAAAGTGATGCAGTGAACTCCTGCAACTCAGAAGAATAACTGGCCAAGAGTGAACTCTAAGTGATCTGTACAGGCAATGCAAATATTGATACATGGATGAAATGGTGTTTGGCTACTATGGGAACTGAACTCTTCAGTTTAATAGTAAAAAGAAAGGGTGAATAGTAACAAGACTTTGATGCTTAGATTGTAAATATTATTTTTGTCAATCAGAGTAGTCCAAGCTAAGGAAAGTGTTGTTAATGCTGAAAATACAAGGCAGCCACTCAGCAGTGTATTTTTTAACATCTCAGTTTTACATAAGAATTTAAATTTGTAGTAATAAATTGCTATTCTTATTATTTTTATTTTTGTATTTTGTAGGGGTTTTTAAATTATTATTATTATTATTATTTTTTCCCATTAATTCTACTGTGGTAAAACTCAGCAACTACATTCATGCTCTAGACTGGACAATTCAATCCATTGGATTGACTGTTCAATTGACTCTGAGGAGTCAATGACTGCTTATCTGTAAGCTGTAGACTTGTCAGCCAAAAAATATTTAGATTGTTTTTCATGACTGCTTCTTGTGAGTAGCTACTAATCCTTGGCCTCATTCCTGAGGCAGAGAGGTCAGCACCTCTCATCTTGTCTGGTTTGGTCTTATCTGTTTCTCTACGAGTAAAAGGAAAAACAAAATAAACAAGCAGTGGGGGGGGGCATCCCTTTGACTAAGGGAGAATAGAACAAAGTTTCCTGTCCTTCCCAACTGCTATAAGCCCAAAAGCACACATCATCTTATAAAAACTCTCATAGTCTGAAAAAGGCAGCTGCTCATGTCAGGTAGATCAGGTAAAATTGTTGAGATTGAGTGAAAGTTCTGGAGTCAATGACTCTACTCCTGGGTAAATGGTATATTAACATTAACAACTCAGCTGCTGCATCTTCATAACCATGCTCTTTTTTTTTTGTTTTGTTCTCTGACTCAGTGGAGCTTGTGCTCTTGTCTGCACAGTTGCTTGGTTTCCACAGGGGCAATGCAGCGTGACTCTTACTCAAATTAGGCTTGATGGTTATGGAGCTGTTGTGAAGGGCATGAAGCATCTCAGGTGAAAAAGGATTTGATACAGAGCTGCTCACCTCTGGGATAAATGGTCAGACAAAAAGATCCAGTCCTGCCTGTTTTCATGAGTTAGACTTGGAAGAGGAAAAAATTTGCTAAGAAAAATATAAAGCTCAAAAGTTCTTACAAAGTGGGCAAGTTGTCCCGCTTCTGTGCAAATAATAAAACTAAAAACCAACAAAACCAATCAAAACTCTTTTTTCTATACAAAATTCACTGTATAGCTCCTTAGAAGGGTGGAAAATGTTTTTTGTGAATCATTTAAAAAAATATTATCCTTTTTTGTCTGAGATATTTCATCATTATTTCATAACATTTTCATCAGTGGTTACAATATCAGACTGAATTTGAAATATGGGTAAATTCTTAGAAATTAAAATTAAAAAAAAAAAAACATCCAGGGGGTTTTTTTGTTTATTTGTTTTGTTTCCTCATATTTACTCCTAAACTAAAGACTTTATACTAAAATACCCTTTTTCATTAGAATAATAAACCTATGAATTAAAACACTTGCTAGGAACTTTCAAAACCATAACTGGCTAAACCTATGATTGGAAAGTAATCTAAATAAGGACAACAGGCTGACAATTCAGTTGGTTTATATTGCTGTTGAGTCTAGAAGACAATATTCTTCTTATTTTGATTTTCTTCTGTGTGTTAGAGGCCCAGTCCCACTGGAGAGTGCAATGCTCTCCACTGTTACTGTTACAGTTCTGCAGTTTTTGTTTGTACCCTCCTGAAACAGTCTGAAAGATAAAGGCTTATACCAAAGTTTACATCAATTCTAGACATAAGTCATTATATAGTTCTAATCAAACAATGTAATAATCATCAAGGTTTGTTTCTAATGGGGACCATGCAAAACCACCAAGAGCTGTGCAGCTGGTGGTTGTTTTAGACTAGATGACTTTTGTTTGGTTTTGGGTTGGACTAGATGACCTTTAAAGGTCCCTTTGAACCTAAGCAGTTCTATGATTCCATCATTCTATAAACTCTGTAACTTGTAATTTCAATAGTAAGTGAAGATTCATGTTAAGCAAGAGATATTAATTCAGTCAAATACATCTACTAAGTCATTACCTTATTGTAAATCTTGGTTTATAATTATAGTCCCTTTGAAGTAAATTAGGTATAATGATTATTTCATCTCAAAATTGCTGCTATAATATTGCTTCTTTAAAAGGTTTGTTTACAAAAATGCTGATTGTTTTGTAAATTGAATTGTAGGTGACATACATGTCATAAACATTGCTTTAATAGCTACTTTCAGACTGCTTGTTAGTGTGAAGAATTCTGACACAGGTTTTACAGTAATAGAGATTTGTTCTGAAATGATGCTCTACTCATTTGAAGATAGGTTTGTTGGTTTGTTGTTTTTTTTTTTTCTAATTACATTGTAACTGAAAAACACAGCACTTTTCTAACATTTTTAGTCAAGGTTAACATTAATTTTATATGAAAACCACATTTCAGCTGAAGCTTGAGAAAGATTTTTAAATTTCAGATCAGGATTTTTGTAGACTAAAACCCAAAAGATTTGACAGCAAAATTACAGCAACAAAAATGAATCATGTTATTTAAACTCTTTGAATAGTCTAACAAATTTTATATTGGAAACATATTTTCTGTGAAGATGAGAATTCTAAAGCCATAATGAATCTCTAAATGCTTGTTGAAGCTAGTTTTATGTATTAATGTTGAAGTCTGCCACTCTCATAAAAAAACTTATCCAAACAGTATTTTAATAACTGGTGAAGACAGACATCTATGCATTTAAATGTGGAGGGATTTTTGAACTGGAGCTGGGATCTTTTGGATCAAATATTTGAGAGGACGTGGTTTATTTCCCTGAAAGACATCTGCATGTCAATCTACATAACTACCATCCAATTTCAACTGTGGGAGGGGTATGGGTAAGGGTGATGTGAGGTGTGTTGAATTGATTGTTCTGAAATTTTTCAAGACCCTTACCTAATTTGTATGTCAGATTCTGTTTACAAAATAGAGAATATTATCATGGTATTCTTCCTTATATGCTTCAACTCAGTAGTTATCACATTAGAGGATGGGATGAGATGGGATGGGATGGATGGGATGGGATGGGATGTGCAGGACTGTGACATGTGTGGGGTTTTTATGTTTGTTCTTTCTCTGAGATTCAGACTGAGAATTTCAACTACAATGTGCAGAACTCATCCACTAAATTTGGGATCCGTGGAGTCTCTAAGCTTTTCCAAATTGTAGGTATGTGATTTGCTTTTTATTAGATTTCCTTGAAACCCACATACAAATCTGCACTTTATGGTCTTGTCGAACATAACTGATTGATGATGACAGGCTAAATGTACTATTTTGTGCTGAAAAATAGGTTGTGGAATCATTTAAACTGCTATAAAAATGGATGTCAGCAGAGGTGGCATAAGAGAAGCCACCCTGAATGGATAAATATGCTCCTGGTCCTTTTTGCGTGTACTGAATCAAGAAAGAGTGTGTCATGAGGAGTGGAGTGGAGAGCAGCTCCCTTTTTCTATCAATGTGAATGAAGTAAAATTGCATGAAATACTTGAAAATGTATTGTAACAGGATGCTGAAACAAGGAAGAGTGTTTGATGAGTGATTACTCTTATGACAAGGAACATTTATGCTCAGTCAAAATGTTACCCTTACAATTGTTGCAGTGCAACTCAATTGCCTTTTGGGATCTCCAGAGAGCTGAAGAAGATAAAGGACACCACATTTCTTTGCTTAACTGCCAGATAATTCCTTCCTAGGGGCAATTAGACACAGCAAATGTGTCTATATCATCTATCGAAGCTGTCCCAAAATTAGTGGAAGACCAGATTTTCTTAGTCTCTGTACTGCATGCTGCAGTTGTAATCTCAGTGAATGGTACAATTGGACAGATTTGGTGCTGACCAGTACAGATGGGCAGCAACCCTGACAAGTTCAAGATGTTTCAGAGCAACTCAGCCATTTTGGTTTAACAGCTGCCAGGTGCCAGGCTATTGCACCTTAAATACACCTGGTGTATTTGCATGTGGCCAAGCAAGGATATGAGTGAGTCAAAGCCATGGGAAACTACAGACTTTTCTCTGCCTTGAGGCAGTCACAGTTTGATGGAGATCATGTGAAACAAAGCTCCAGAGGAATATCTTCATTCTGATGATCTTACCTGCTTTGGCAGGCAGTGAGAAAAGCTCTTCACACTGGTAGCTGCACCACATGTAATCTGAGGATGAGTAAGGGGTTCAATCTGGTGTCAAGTTTGTAACCTTTCCATTACAAAATTGATTCAGGAGATGCCTTAAAGCAGATGTATAAGTTCAGGCAAAAATAAAAATAACTTTAAACCCATTTAAAGACATGATGAAAACCTTATGAGGCAAAATACACCAAACTCCAGCTAAAATGAGGGGTATAAGGTCTTTAGCTCTCTTTGTTGCACTGGTTTAAATATGGTCATGGGAAGGGAACAGAAACCTTTTGCAAAACTAAATTTCAGTAAGTGTTCCAGTGACTACTAGGCATATGCATTTATTTATTTTCACTTATATTTATTGTTTAATTTTTGCCTGAAAATTTATTTTCTGTGCTTTTGAATCACTAACAGGTATATCTATTCTCCTTGATGTTTTTTTAAAATCATTGAGAGTGAACAGTTACAACAAGCAGTCTGTTGTAATCAAAATAACCTCTCAAAATCCAAAGGAGAGGTCAAGTAACTTTTGAAGTACCTCTTGGAGAAAATGTTTGTGGGTTTTGGTTGTTTGGCTTTTTGTGTGTTTTGTTGTTGTTGTTGTTGATTTGTTTCTTTTCATCTAGAGAAGTTCCTTGCTTAGAGTTAGGAAACTAAGTAGCTCTTAATGATGAAAAGATTCAAATGGCTCAGGAAGTACATGATAACCAGTTAGTTATTTGGTGTTTTATTTCACTGCTTTTTTTATTATCTCCTTTGTTAAGTGATAGTCTTTTGCAGTCAAATTGTATTTTTTATAGCAGAGCATCAATAACTCAGTACTTTTAAAAGGAGAAAAATAGTCTAAAAAGTCTCACTACAAATGTCAAGATTTCTTATTGTCTTTTTTCTTTGTTTTTTTTTTTTTTTTACTTTTTTTAATCATAAAACACAATTAATGGCTACATTGTCCTTTTGGGGTTCTTTTTGTTTGTTTGTAAAAGATTCTGCTATCTCCAGGCAACAACCTGAAGAAACCTTTTACTTGGGTGCAGTAAGTGAGGCAATTTGGGGTTTTAGTGATTCAGGTTGCACAGTAATTTTGGATATCTGGACCAAATGTCACATTATTGAGTCCAATTTACATCATTTTGGTCAAGAACAAAAAGAAAGAAACATTGCATAATTTGAAGTTTATTTGTTTTTTCTTGAGAATGAAAGGCAGTATTTAGAAAGAACAGTTTCAAGAAGCTGTTTTCACAGTCTTTTAGAAGTGTCACATTAATACTCAGTGAATGACAGTGTGAGAAGATTATCTTTGTGGGTGTTAACCTGATGAATACTGCCCTAAACTAATAATCCATAGGAACTTTAAATGTCTGGGAGCAAAGCTAATTGCCCAATTCCAGTTAATGAGATTGACACCAAAAGCTTTCAATAATACTGGTGTGATCAGTGGAGTAGTTGATACACTGTAAGATGCCAAAATCTTAACATGTTTGTAAATTGTCTGTGAGCTTTTCATAAGTAGAAACATAAACAAGAAAATATTTCATAACTGTTTCTCCTCTTAGTGGCTGTCCCGGTCCGGTTAATGGACACGGGGTAGATCCGAGGTTTATTTCCCAGAGTGAAATTAAGACACAAACGAGGTCAAATGCCGAAAATCAATTAGGGTTTATTGAAACAAAAGAGTTAGAGAGATAGGACAGTAGGACGGAGGAAAAGAGGGAAAATTAGGCAGAGAGACAGAACAGAGAGCAAGAGGGCATTGTTACACCACCATGGATCGGGTCCAGCGACGTGTCGAGGGTCCCGAGCCCCCCTGCTTCTTCCATGACGGTGGGTGATCACGCTGACATTCTCTCTCATACACATATCACTCAGCTCCACTCACAACTCACCAGCACAACACACACCACGAGGCTTTTTCCTCAGGTTTTTATAGGAAAAGGTACAGGACACGGTCCTACTGATCCTTAAGATAAAGGGAATCTCCCACAGGTTTCTCCAGACTTTTCTCATGAATAAATTCCTCACGAGATGTCCGCACACCTGGGCCTTATCTCAAGGTCTTAATTAGGCCTCATTGTCCTGCACAGCAGTTTCCTAGCCTCTGGCTCCTCGAGGTCTGGCATTGTCTTCTCCAACGATGATAATCAATGATCAATCAAGTTTCGAGACATTAACATGCAGTCTTAACACAGCTAGGAAACTTGTTTTCCATAGCTGATAAGCAAACAGTCTCTTACAGTGGCAAAGACAGTTTGTTATTTTTGAATGTAAATGAAACCATGGTCTTGGTCACTGTGCTTACAGTAATATACATAGTAGTTTGCATTAGCAGTGTGGAATATAAAACAGAATTTACACCAGAGACTGTAAGTATGATTGCTTATCAGCAGTGACATTGGTAGAGGACAATGTCTGAGAAAATCTGAGAAAAATTTATAGTTATTAATATTATTTTGACTGTATGCCATTGCATTGTTGAAACACAGACCTGAAACAGTTAACTTTATCTATGGTGTCCTAACTGCCCTTCATCACTTTCCCCTATTCTTCACTACATAACTGCAATGTAAATTAAAAAACCAAACCAAACAAACATACAAAAAAAACCCCAATGAAAAAAAAAAATCTAAGAAACCCACCCCAAAAAACATTAGAACCAGGATTGTGAAGCACTTGGACTATGACTGACGAAAGACCTCTGAGAGCACATGATGTCTTTATGCAAATTAAAGCAGTTCTCAGGAGGACTCTTGGTAGTTAAAAGACATATAGAAATAACATTTAAAAGGCTGCTCAGTTGTTTCAAATTAAATTTGAATAGCTTTCCAACTTTTAAACCCCCTCATTTGTTTCACTTTCTAGAAGTCTAGTTATTTCATATGCTATCTAAATTGCATGTTTTTTCTTCAAGATATTGTACAGTACTAATCAGACTTTTTCAGGTGAAACCTGAAACCTTTGGATTTGCATTGTTTTAGGGTTTTTTGTTTATATGTTTGTTTGGTTTTCTAAAGATTATTTTTAGTAGTACAGAGTATCTTAACCTTTGTTAAAATATAGTACCTGAGTGACATAAAGAATGTACAAAACAAAATTCCTTCATGGAAGACTGGTTTTGTCACCAGTTTGCATATATAAAGGTTGAAATCTTATAATATGTTTGGGTTTATTCATATTTGGAAATTGACAGTCACACCATTTTGTTCATATCTTATCTCCTGCAAGAGCTTTTCCTCATTTTGTCTTTCCCACAAGAGTGTTTTCTTGTCTCACAGTAGGAATATTTCTGGAGACACTTAACAAAAACCATTCTACTTAGTAGTTGAAAGAAAGTAAGGACATATCTATCCAGCTATTTTTGTAGCAGAGTAATTGCCAGTCTAGCAGCTAAAACAATTCAAGAAGATGTTGAATAGTTAGAAGCTGATTTTATTTTTTGCAACTGAGGATGTGATAGCAAGATTGGAACTTGTAATGATGACAGACACAGGGTATTTTCCTCTGTAATGGTATCTTAATAGAGCCTCTGTATATCAACGTCATAGGTAGGTTTCCCCATTTATCCACATTTTACATTTGCTGGCAGTTGGGAACTTAGGTGTCTGACAGATCTTTTATTTTCTCAGTGACAGGGTTTATGGAACTGACAAGAGTCAGCTTTATGTAAGTCTGTAGGAAAAAAGTATAGTTGTAATGAAGCACAAAGATGATGAAGGGGCTGGAACATCTTCCTTATGAGGAAAGGCTGGGGGAGCTGGGTCTCTTTATCTTGGAGAAGAGGAGGCTAAGGGGTAACCTCATCTATGCTTTTAAATATGTGAAGGGTGAGTGTCAGGGGGATGGGGTCAGGCTCTGGTTGGCGGCCGGTCACGAGTGGTGTCCCTCAGGTGTCAGTGTTGGGGCCTCTCCTGTTCAAAATCTTTATTGATGACTTGGATGAGGGGATAGAGTGCACCCTTAGTAAGTTTGCAGGTGACACTAAGCTGGGTGAGAGTGTCGATCTGCTTGAGGGTAGGCAGGCTCTGCAGAGGGACCTAGATAGGCTGGATAGATGGGCAGAGACCAATGGGATGAGTTTTAATAAGGCTAAATGTAAAGTCCTGCATTTTGGGCGTAACAACCCCCAGCAGCGCTACAGGCTCGGGAAGGTGTGGCTGGAGAGCTCCCCAGCAGAGAAGGACCTGGGGGTGCTGATTGACGGCCGGCTGAACATGAGTCAGCAGTGTGCCCAGGTGGCTAAGAAGGCCAATGGCATCCTGGCTTGCATCAGGAATAGTGTGACCAGTAGGAGCAGGGAGGTGATCTTGCCACTGTACACGGCACTGGTGAGGCCACACCTCGAGTACTGTGTGCAGTTTTGGGCACCGCAGTTTAGGAAGGACATTGAGCTACTAGAGAGGGTGCAGAGAAGGGCAACTAAGCTAGTCAGGGGTCTGGAAAACAGGCCTTATGAGGAGAGGCTTAGGGAGCTGGGCTTGTTTAGCCTGGAGAAGAGGAGGCTGAGGGGAGACCTTATCGCTCTCTTCAGCTACTTGAAAGGCCATTCTAGGGAGGCGGGTGTTGGCCTCTTCTCCCTTGTGACTAGTGACAGGACTAGAGGGAATGGGCTTAAGCTGAGCCAGGGTAGGTTTAGATTAGATATTAGGAAGAATTTCTTTACTGAAAGAGTGGTTAGATATTGGAATAGGTTGCCCAGGGAGGTGGTGGAGTCACCATCCCTGGAGTTTTTTAAGAAGAGGATAGATGTGTTTCTTCAGGGGATGATTTAGGGGTAAGAGTAGTGTAGGGCTATTGGTTGGACTAGATGATCTTGAGGGTCCTTTCCAACCGTAATGATTCTGTGATTCTTCTCAGTGAAGACCAGTGACAGGACAAGGGGCAATGGTTGTAAGCTGAAGCATACGAGGTTCTGTGTGAATATGTGTAGAAATTTTTTCCCACTGAGGGTGCCAGAGCACTGGCACAGACTGCCCAGAGAGGTTGTGGAGTCTCCTTCTATTAAGAGATTCAAAACCCGTCTGGACGCGCTTCTGTGTGACCTGGTCTAGGGAATCCTGCTGTGGCAGGGGCGTTGGACTAGATGATCTTTCGAGGTCCCCTCCAACTCCTAATATTCTGTGATTCTGTGAATCTCTGCACAGAAGTGTTTTCTGCAAGTGAAGAATTGGACTAAAACAGTAAAAACTGAGAAGCAGAGTCTAGATGAGGTGACGTTTTAAGCTTCCCAAAGATTAAGTTTTGAAATTGTATGAAATTTTTAGGAAAATTATTCTTGTTATACACTGGAATACAAGGTGTTCACAATGGCAAAAAGAAAGGTCTTTATTTTGAAACAATTTTTACAGATATACAAATATTGCATGTGTAATATCAAATCAGAAGATGATTTTAACTTGAAATCATTTTCATTCTTATCTAGATGATCTCACAAAGAATGAGGAAAACATGGAAAAACACTTTCTGATGATTTGAAGTGAATATTCAGTGATTTTGAATGAAGAATGACAGATTTTCTTGAATACGTGAAGATTTAAAAATAGATAATGAACCTTACATGTGTGATCAGATGGTCTTAAATTCAGTGGGATATAATTCTGTGCAATCAGATTTTAAATACTTTTTTTGAGCTAGATTCAAAAATGGCAAGAAATGTCATAGATTTTCTAAAGACTAGAATTTCCCATTATCCATATATTGAATTTCCTATTGAAATAGATTAATTTCAGTTATTTTTATTTTCTTCTGCATCAAATGAAGAGTTTTCCCAATTCACAGACATTTTACAGTTATTACCTTTATTAATGTACTTTATGAAGCCCAATATTATTATACGGTTTACACCTGTCATATCCCCTCCATCCACTCACCCAAGATTTGACTGTCTTCTGTGGTCTCAGAAATTCAGCAATATTAAATTATCTTTAGTTTAAGAAAGAAATGCATAAAAATTAGCAGCAAGTGTTTAATATCACCTCCTCCACAAAAAAAGTAAAAAATTTTATAAAGATGGTTAAGAAATTAGCTGACATTTTCCTGATTTTCTCAACTACAGACAAACAGCACTGAAGTACATGGTTCTGCATTACATAAATTCCTTTCTCTCCTCTAAGAAAATCAAGAACCAAAAGAGCATCTTTAATACATACAGTCACAAAGAAAAGGAAAAGTCAATCAATTAGAAATCCCCACCCCTCAACAACAACAGAAAAGCAATTATCCAGTAACTGAATATAAAAGTTGCACCTACCTAAGAGACCCACGTGTTTATATATTCCACATTCTTTTTATAGACAGGTAAAATAAAGCCTGCAAGAACTAAAAAACATGGCAGAAACCAGAAGCAGCTCATAGTGACGGTGTGCAATGGAGACTTTAAGGCAAGAGATTTCCTTTTGCAGTTTCACTAATGTACTGTCAACAAAGCAAACATAAGGGCAATGGAATGACTATTACCACTTTAATATCTGTCATATTATTTATCACATCATATACAGCATAAAGACACCCCTGCAGCTCCAGAGGACAAGATGTATTGTGCAGAGCTTCCAGGGGAGTTTCACAAGCTAATTCTGAAAAGAAAGAATAAAGAAAGCCTAGTGGGGAAAATATATTCCTTATTATGAATGCCAAATGTAATCATTCAACTTAAAAGTTTTGCTTGACTAGGGTGCTGTTCATACTGATTCTGCTTATGCTTTCTGGGATAGTGCTGAGGCCATCTTACTGGAATAACTTTCAGGCTGGTGTCAGTTTGTGCTCACTGATTGGTACAATCAACCACTATCTACTGTCATTGTTAATCATTTTATTTGTGAGGTGTTCATTGCCTTTCTTCTTTTGCAGATGAAGCACGTAGCAGAAGACTTAGGCAGCTGAAAGCGATGTGGCGAGAAAATAGATACTAGTATGAAAAATGATCTTACTGCATTGAGAATCTAACCAAGAAAGATGAAGGAGAAAAAGAAGTGCAGACCTTTGATTCTAAATCTGTATCTTTCAGAAATAAGAAGTCAATTCTTAACTTACAGTCCTGTTGTTTTCTAATTCTTTTGATTGTAAATTTTTCCTTTTACTTATTCCTTATACTCTCATTATTCAGCTCAATGTTATTTTTACATTACTCATTCTCTGTGAGTTGTGTCACAGCCTTTTTAACCCCTCTTAAACTCTTTCAAATTCATACAGATTGCACATATAAGAGTGACTTTAGTGTGCAAGACCTGGTCTATTTTTTCATGGAATAGCAATAAGTTCCTTTGAAGAACAGAGTAGGCACTGAAGTGCTGATTCTCTTGGCTTCAATTCCATACAACATCTGCATTAACCCACTGTGAGATGTATTTAGTTCTGCTAGGTAGAATCTGAAGCATATATCCTGCCTCAGAAGACATGCTAAAAGCACGTATAATTTGTATTTTGTTATGCTTCACTTTAGAGCATATATTATGCTTTTGTTAATCCGTGATGTTATTTTCTCTTCAATGAGAAAAAAAATGAAAGACTTCTCTGTAGTGTATTCCTTAGGTGTGAAGCTCTGCTGAAAGATTCACTCAGTGTGTGTGTGTGGCAGTGCCCTTCATATAACTGCACTCATTCTTCTTGGAAACAGAGGAAAAGTTTCCATTTGAGAAGGATATAAGCAACTCCCTTTCCAATAATGGGTGAGAAGCTACCATGTGTCTGTTTAGTGTTTTCTTAATGCTTTAAGGTGGGTTGCAAGAAATTTACAGTTGAGAAAAAACCTTGGAGATCTTTGTTTTAGTTAGAGTTATCACTAGAGGAAAAATAATATCATACACCAAACAAACAGTAACCCAGTTGTGTCTAGGCAGGGTCATATTCATAACCCAGTGGATCAGATAGCTCTTCTGAAATTGGTAGAACAAGGTGACATATGTATTAGATGAGAATCTGGGCTTTTTTCCTGATTTCCTTTATTTTGACTGTATGTTGAGAGCATTTTTTTCCATTGGTATACAGAATGTTTGCATGGATGAGAATGGAGGTGAACCCAGGGTTTTATATACATACATACATATATATACACGCACATACATATGTAATATAATTATATATCTATATACATGTATCTCTGTGTGTGCATATGGATTTTTTCCCAAAAGTTATTATGCATGGAAGTGTGCTGGGCTGTTTGAGAAGATGACAAGATGAAGTGCTTTATTATAATAATTCTTTGGCTATGAAACAAAAATAATCTGCAAAGAATACTTAAGACGGCAGACTGTCTGCAAGTCTTCTTAATACATGTTAGCACTGTTGCCTTCAACAGTGGCACACAACCATGACTGTTACTAGAATTCTTTACTTATACTTCCATAAGAGTTGGGACAGTGATCAATTACCCTGAATTGCATTCATAGAACAAAGTTTGCATAAGGTAACCAGAATCTATGCTACACCACAGGAGACCTATCAGTGGAGTATTAGTACCCACTAGGAATCAGATTGTTAAAATAAGATTTTGTTTATACTGAACTCTGTAGGGAAAGTATATTCTTGCTATCATACCTAACACTTTGTTTACAGTAAACTCTTTGTTTACCCTTACTCTGGCCCATCTTCTAAGAGACCTGGTTGAGTGCAAGGCAGGATTATATATAGTGTCATTCAAGACTCCAAAAATCATCTATACTCTGTGATGTGAATTAATAATCACTGACAGCATATTTCTGGATATGGGAATTTCAAGGATTTCCTCTTGAACATTTCTTAAGCCTTCAAAGTACTTCAGTAGGATTTCTAGTTACCTAGAAGTTCTGTCCAATTATAATTCCATTGATTTCAGTGCTTCAATCGATATAAAGATATATTGGACCTCACAGTAGATATTGACCTTGGCTTCACTTTGTCAGTTTGTAACTTTTAGTCCAATAAATCATAACAGTTAAGAATGATCCTGTAGAGTCTTGAGAAAAACTATGAGCATTTTTTTGTTAAAGGAATAGGAAAAGTTTCTTTCTACTGACTGGATCTGACCTTGGAAGATCTGAAAGAGACAAAAGTGAATAGTTATTCATGGAAGAAAAGCACAGAATATTTTTACTTTTCATTTACACTTTAAATAAGTCTAAATGTAAACCAGCAAGGAAAACTTTGAATCTTTGAAACATTATCATACTATAACAAGAAGATTCAGGTAGTCTGTTTTTACAGGTCAAGGAGAAGAGAGACTATCCACAGCTTAAACTCATCTAGTTTGGCAATTCTCCAAGAAGTGAAAATCCTCTTCTTAGAATTAGTAAGAGAACAGTGACTTTATTTCATTTATTGCACTCTGTGTATTTTTGCTCTTTCTCTCTGATCAAACACAGGTCAACTCTTTGACTGGAGGTAAGAATAGCAAGAGAGAGCAGTATTATCCACCTTTGCTCATGAAACTGGGTATCAGTTTTCTGACTTGTCAGCTTCCTGAAAGGAGTTCTTTTTGTCACTGACTTTTTCTCAAAAGACTGGATTAGTAAACTTTTTTTTATTATTATTTTTTGTCTTAGGTTTGGGGATAAAGCCATTATTGTTGAATCTACAGAACCTGAGACCAGCCATGGCTTTTGACACTGGACAAGTACTTTGTAAAGGAACAGTGTAAAGAAAAGGGAGAAAGTTAAGCCTCAAGAGATGAGTGAACATTCACCTGATTCTCTGTGCAGGTTGTTAATTCTCTCATTAACAGTTTATCTTCCATTGAGTCCTTACAATAAATGTGAGAATAATATTAACAGCTTTTTGTAATGATTTTTTTCAGAGTATATGACAAAATATTAATTTCCCCTCCTTTTGCAGTAATTATTGTCAAAACACTCACATAAATATTTAGTTCCCAGCACTAATCTTGCAATTTGAAATTTCTGATCACTTAGGTATTGCTTTATGATGTACACATAGGACTTTCTCTAGAGAACTCTCCACTCTGAATCAGCAGCAACAAGCTGGCTGCAACTCCAGTAGTTATGTGTGAGAACAGCAGCAATTGTGGTGTCAGTTTATAGCAGAGAACAAGCTAGCTCCTGTTATGCTTTGTATTGTGAAAAGGGCAGCATAACAAAAAAGACCCCAGAGTCTACCAAAACAAGCCCAACTGGAATGATGGTGGTAACACTGTGTGTGTGTACGCATGTGTGTGTGATGGAACAGGGCAGTGATAAATGAATCTCATTTCCTTCCAAGAGCAGGAGAAGTGCTTATGGATTAAAGACTGACAGAAGATACAGAATGTTTTGACTCAGCTGCCTGATACTCTGTCTTGATTTTCTCATGGACCAGTTAGAAGAAATATAGTCTACAAAAAAAGGTGTTACAAGGTAAATTCACCATCAGTTGGAAAACCGTACCAGGAGAGGAGCAATGATTTATTTGCTGTCAAAATGCAGACTGACACTGTATAACCACTTGTGATTCTGAAGGGATCTGGTCTGATCTTTTGTCTATTAATTTGTTTCCTTTTTTTTCTCTCTTTTTTTTTTCTCTTTTAATTGTTGATATATTCATGGACACTCTGCCTCAATTGTTGACACAGGTGAAGAAGGGCAGCAACTATGCTGGTTAATAAACCTATTGAATAACTGATTACTGGGCTAGACAGATTATAGGAATAAATGTACAGTTCAGCATAGGTGTAGAAATAACTTAACATGTAAGTAAAAAGATGAGACACACTTAGCCTAGATGCAGCCTTTGGAAAACAATACTGAGGATAAAGTACTTCATAAATTTTAGTCAGTAATACATAACATTAATGGTGCTGTTGTTAAAGACATTCTTCTGGGCTGCATGAATAGGTGTATTTTGTGTGATGTGAGAAATTAGGTTGCATCTGACTCTAATATTGTGACCAGCTTAAGACACCTGTACCTCAGGGAAGCTGTAGATCAATTAGAGTTCCAGGTTGCCAAATAAGAATCTGGAAATAGTGATTGGAGAAGGGAGTCTGAAGTTACTAAGGATGTCTAGAGAAGAAGTGCTTAAGAAAAGAACAGGATAATATAAGTTTATACACAAAGAGTACTGTAGAAAGACAGGAACTAATCTGCTCTTTCTGTTGTCTTTCTCTATAATACAAAAGCACAAGGTTTAAATGACAATGAAGGTTGATGTATTTCATGCAGAAAAAGCTTCTAACACTAGAGTAGATGGATTAGGTAAATTGTGGAATATTCTTTTTTTTTTTTTTCCAGGTTCTTAAAATGAATTTAAATGACTTTAACATTTGAAAACCAGGGAATTGAAGGGGTAAGTTTTGTAGAATTCTGTATTCTTCATTGTCATAATCTCAAAGTAAAAGATCTGGACACCCAGGCCTTCTGATATAGCTGAAAGCTTAAGGAAGTGAATAATGAGTGTTGGCAATGCCTTATTATAGGGATCAATGTGAATTTATTTTACACAAGCTTCCTGGAAACCAGTTTGTTTCTTTTTATATTTAAAGGCTTAACAATATAAGAGCCTAAGTCTAAAAATCTCCAGATCCCTGTAGTAACTTCTACAGAAGTTTCTTAAAGAGCAGTAACATAGCTGTTTTATTAATCAGGGCTTTGGGGTTTTATTTTTTGTTTGGTTTGGTTTTGGTTTGTTTATTTGTTTGGGGTTTTATCTGTTACATATTGAGAATATTATCCCATTTAATTTGTGTTTCTATTTCTTCTGGCTAAAAAGCATATCTCTTTACTCATTACATTCATTCTACCTCTGCTTAGCATGGGGCTAACTTTATGGTTTTTTGGATGCATTTTGTCATAATTCCTTCCATTCATTTAAAAATGCAGTTATTATACATAATTAGACCACATATGAGAAGAGTCAGAGTTCAAAATCTCTATAGATTGCTCATTTGAATTGCAGAATATCTGTTCATAAAACCAAAGCAAAGCCCTTCTCTTTTTTTTTCCCAAACTCACTACCTAAGAGCTATAATTTTCAATTTCAGCACTATGATATTGAGTCTTCATTCTGTTTGCTTCATTAATAGAAACAATCAGTACTTAAGCTAAATAGCATGCAAATGAAAAAAAAAAAATCATTCTCTAATGACCTCATTGTATTTACTGATTTATGCTGTGTGTTCTACCAGAAAGCAGGTTGGACATATGAACACATGACTAACCCTCCTCACTCCACTTTTCCTTCTGTTGTCAGTACAACCAGACACCTTTAACAGCCCAGTGGAGACAAGGAACAGACATCTTTTTTTGGTGGTTTGTTTGTTTTTTGTTTAGCTGACTGTAAAATCTGAAGTTCAAAAATGCTTTCTGTACCTTATATTAATCATGGCAGTTCCTAATAAAGCAGAAATTCTGTGCCTTTTCTAATTTCAAGTATTAATTATAGCCAACTTCCAAAACAACTATTTTATGATCCAGGTAGTCTAGTTATGAATTCAGGGATTTGGGGGCAAAGTCATATGGTTCTGTTGGAGATATTAAGGCAATGAAAAGTTGACTGATAACAGCTTTGTGTCTTATATTTCTGTAAACAGCTTTATCAATTTGTTCTTATAAATATGCCAGTGCTGGTGTGTAGCTACTAAAGCTTCAAGTGGTGGTGAAAGTAAATACAATCATATTGTGAAATATAAACACTGGGCTTTTTGTGCAAACATATAAAATCAATTATTTGGTTAAATTGCATTTAATTTCTACTGATTAATATAGGGAAAAAGTTGAGGTGAAAGCCAGTTAACCTCCATTTATTTTATCAGTTTAAATTTTGAATAAATAGGGGTATCCTTTTTGGAATGGAATCTTAGTAGCAATGTGAAATAGTAGCAGTTCTACTGAGGTATTATATAATTTCTGAATATATTAAAATATTTCCAAGGTCATGTGACTCTATATTTAGGATAATCCCTTTTGTGATGGAATGACAGAATTCACCTATGATTTGTTCCAGTTCAAAGAGAGCAAAGTATGTATTTCACTTATTTTGATACCTATGTAATTAGCTTACACTTTTCCTTACTAGAAATATACAGAACTATCTAAGCTTAATTACTTTTTTCCTTCACTTTTCTTTCCTATGCAAATATAATTATTATCATAATTTTTATGAATGTTGATACATTGGCCTGTGTCTGGCTTAATGGAAATATGCCTTTTAAAACCAGAATCACTGATTTTATTTCTGTGCTGCTGCTATGTGGATTTAGTCCATACAGAGTAATCTCTTACCATTAGGCATAACTCATGACAGCTGGCTTTATCCTCATTTTGTTAGCTTATATATTGTGCTGGCACTCTCAAAAATCATGCCATTTCTTAAAGTTTTTTAATCTTTTCCAGAAAACTAAGAAGTTTTTAGTCTTTCATCCTCAAGTTGTGGTAATATTTTTCAGTGGTAAAAATAACATCATAAACTTCACAGAATAAATTAAACTTACTTCCTTTGAAAACCTCTGGAATACTATTTTTTAGTGTTTCCATAGCATATCAGCATCATCAAGCCTATTTTGACCACTAATGCTTTCACAGTTGACCTTCACCACCTGCACAGCTAAATATTGTTCAGGAAGTCTCTATTTCTGACAATAAATTGCTATTGTTAGCAGTGTGCCCTGGAAGCCAGGAGTGTAAACTAGGTCCTGGGGTGCATCAAATCCAGTATGACCAGCTGATCACAAGAGGCACTCATCCCTCTGTATTCAACACTGGTGTAGCCTCACCTTGAATAACATATGCAGTTCTGGGCACCACAATTTAAGAAAGATGTGAAGGTCCTTGGGTACATCCAGAGGAGTGTGGTAAAGTTGGTGAAAGGGCTGGAAAGCATGTTCTATGAAGAGTGGCTGAAGGCTTTGAGTCTGTCCAGTTTGGAGAAAAGGAGGCTGAGGGATGACATCATTGCTCTAGTGAGCTTCCTGAGGAAGGGGAGAGGGAGGTCCTGAGCTCTTCTCCCTGATATCCAGTGATAAGAGACATGGGAATAGTTCAAAACTGTGCTGGGGAGGTTTAGACCAGCATTAGGGAACATTTCTTTACTGAGGGTGGTCAAACACTGGAACAGGATTGCTAGAGAGGTGGTTGATGACCCAAGCCGTTAGTTTTTAAAAGGCTTTTGGACAATGCCCTTAAAAACATGCTGTAACTTTTAGTCAGCACTGCGCTGGTCAGGCAGTAGAACGAGATGGTCATTGTGGATCTCTTCCAACTGAAACAGTCTGTCTATTCAATCCTGTTCCATTCTTCACTTCTATAGAATGAGTCTTTGGTACAGCTGAAGATGTTTCCAGTGTTTTTTAGAAGAATCACATAAATACAACAAGAGTTCTGTACACTCTGAAGAACATTAATTCAGAAATGCGTGTCTTCACATCCTTGCTGCATTGTTAGCTTGATACATAATTTAACTTTTCCTTAACCCAGCTCCAATCCATACAGAAGATTTGTAAATGTAGTTAGATGACACTTTAAACTTGAGGTAGCTAGTCTAGAAGGACTGTAATGGTGATTAAGATGTCCTTAGTGTTCTATTTGTACTGGTATAGTATGCCTAATTAAAATAACACCAATTTCCAGATTCATCCTAGTGCTAATGCCATTAAAGGCAAAATTCATGAAACATTTTAAAATGTGACAATCTTCTAAAAAAATTCAAAATAAAAAATTGGAGAGCTCACAAAGATTCTGGAATGAAAAATCTGTACTGGTATATCTCTTTCTGGTATTTCATTTTTCCATGTTTGTGATAGGTAACTAATTCAGTTTGTTATTTTCCAAAAGTAGGTTTACGTTTATGACAAATGTTCCTTTTCTTCCTCCAGGATTTTGATTCTATTTACTTAATTGGGGGAATTTTTTTATTTGATTTGATTTGATTTTGGCTGGATTAGTTCTCTGTTGTATTTTAGATTTTACAATTCATCTGTAATTTTGCTGGCATGACTTTCTCTCCTGGTTGAATGAGCTCATATTCTCTGGGTAGATGTGTTTATCGACTGCATTTTATGAAGCATGTTGTATTCTATCTCTGCTAGTTTATTTCCAAGGTTGGTTGTTGGTTTTTTTTTTTACCTCAAAGCAAATTTGCTTTCTGGGCTGACTTGCTGAGTTTGCTGCTGCTAAACACTGCAGTCTAGTTGTGTTCATCACTGAATTCTCTGAGGCTGCAATGTTGTGTTACTGTATTTACATCTCAGTATAAGGTCTTTTGTTACTCGCTTCTTGGATCATTTGCCAGGAACTTTATTCAAATAAATCTTCAATACTGAAGCCAAAATGGTTTTGAGAAAACACTCCCTCTGACTGCTGAATCTACTTTCAAAGAACTTTCTGTGGGGCTTTATGCTGTTGTTATGCAACTGATCATTATCATTTCGTCTTGCTCTTGAAATAGAACATATCCTTTGCTTTTTTTCCTTTGTTTGAAAATATGACTTACCTAATCACTTCACCATTCCCAGTAGGGCATCAAAATAAGAGGATGCAAAGTTGATACAGCATTAGGGGTCACACCTCGAGTACTGTGTGCAGTTTTGGGCACCGCAGTTAAGGAAGGACATTGAGCTACTAGAGAGGGTGCAGAGAAGGGCAACTAAGCTAGTCAGGGGTCTGGAGAACAGGCCTTATGAGGAGAGGCTTAGGGAGCTGGGGTTGTTTAGCCTGGAGAAGAGGAGGCTGAGGGGAGACCTTATTGCTCTCTTCAGCTACTTGAAAGGTCATTCTAGGGAGGCGGGTGTTGGCCTCTTCTCCCTTGTGACTAGTGACAGGACTAGAGGGAATGGGCTTAAGCTGAGCCAGGGTAGGTTTAGATTAGATATTAGGAAGAATTTCTTTACTGAAAGAGTGGTTAGATATTGGAATAGGCTGCCCAGGGAGGTGGTGGAGTCACCATCCCTGGAGGTTTTTAAGAAGAGGATAGATGTGTTTCTTCAGGGGATGATTTAGGGGTAAGAGTAGTGTAGGGCTAT
The DNA here is from genome assembly GCA_013399015.1 of Galbula dea. Classification (NCBI taxonomy): domain Eukaryota; kingdom Metazoa; phylum Chordata; class Aves; order Piciformes; family Galbulidae; genus Galbula; species Galbula dea. Next base: position 348,525 of record VWZX01006539.1, read on the forward strand.
TGGTTGGACTAGATGATCTTGAGGGTCCTTTCCAACCGTAATGATTCTGTGATTTTGTGTGATTCTGTGACATTTTGCTTTCTTGTAAGGCTTCTATCAAAGTTTCTTATTGACTAGTGTATGTTTTCTTCAGAATTTGTGACAACTACATTGGTGAGAATTTCACTGTTTCATTTCTGCAGTTATACTCTGCTTATGTTTACATGCAGCATTTTCTCTTCTATACTTTTAAGTAATCTTTATCTCATCACTGATTAATATTTCATAGATGCTATTGAAGACTACCAAACATTAGGATATTTCAAAGCATTTTTGCTACTTCTGTAAATTTGTGTCGCTCTCTGTCCTACACTGTAAATGAAAAGTTATTTATTTCCTCAGTAAGTGTCTGTTCAGACAGCTCTGTATTTCTAGAGCTTAGTAAGAAGACAGCTCTAAACTGAGAATAAAATATATGTATTTTTTTTAAAAAAAATCTTTAATGCAGATTTTTTGGCAAATGTCAAAATGAGATGCCTTAACTGAGACAGCTGATGAAACTTGTACATGGCTGTCAAATGATTTATAAATTCACTTTCAAATATGTTCCTTCATAAAGTCTAAAATCAAATGCTATTTCCAGTAATACTCTTTTGGTTTTTTAATAGCTATCTGAGCTCTGTGTATTTTTTTCAAGTAAAACATAGTTGCTTTAATCCTGTAATTGGTCTGAAGGCTTCATGTAGAAGACTAAACTCCCCTTGTGGGTTTAATACAAATAGGAAAAATCCTTATTTTTAATTATTAGGTGTATAATTTTTAATGTAAATCTGTTAGTTGTAGAACTGAAGCCCTGTAGATGGTTGGCTGTTTGGTTTTAGTTACACCCTGCCTTCTTGTAGCAACTTATTGCAGTCATTTATTACGATAATGTGACAAAATTTTTGTGGTGGGGGTTATTGCAGAGTTAGCCTCTATGAGAAGACATCAGAAGCCATCCCCATATTCACTTCCAAAATGAGAGCCATGTTGAGCCCACCAGTATTGTTCATGGTCTCTCTGTGATAACTTCCTATATATAAATAAGGTGGAAAAAGTGCTGCACAGCAGTTGTAAGAGAGAAGAGTGAGAAAAATATAAGAGAAATAGCCATGCAGACATCAAGCTAACTGAAGAAGAGAGGAAGAGATGCTCCAGGTGCCAGAGCAGAAATTCCTTTGCAGCCTATGGTGAAGGTCCTGGTGAGGCAGGCTGTTCCCCTGTGGCCCATGGAGGTTTATGGTGGAGCAGATATCCACCTGCAGGCCTTGGAGGTCCCCATGCCAGAGTAGGTATGTGTGCCCTGAAGGAAGCTATGACCCTGTGGTAAGCTCATGCCAGAGCAGCCTCCTGGGACTGTGGTCCTATGCAGAAGTAGGTTACCTCCCCACAGGGGACTCACACTGGATAAGTAACACTAAGGTATTTCTTCATCCCATAGTTCCTCACCAGCTTCAGCATCCTAGCAAGCCAGCACATGTGGTTCATGAGACAATATCTCAATGAGCTAAGCTCATAAGATAGAACCTTTCTAGACTCTAGGATCATCATCACTGCAGATCTCAGTAAAAGATACTCCTGTAAAAAGGACCCATGCTGGAGTAATTTGTGAAGAACTGCAGCTTGTGGAAGGATCCACATAAGAGATGTTCATGGAGGACTGTCTCCCATTGGAGAGACCTCACCCTGGGGCAGGGAAAGAGCATGAGGAAGAAGGAGTGGCAGAGGTGAAAACCTATGGACTATCCACAGCCCCTATTACCTCATCCTACTCAGAGGGAGAAGGTAGAAGAGTTGGGAGTGAAGCTGAGCCCGGGAAGAAGGAAGGAGTAGGGGTAAGGCACTTTTTAGTTTTGTTTTTTTTTTCTCACTATCCTGCTTTTTATTAATTAGCAATAAATTAAACTCATCTTCCTGGACATTCAGGGTAATGTAGGAGTGAATAAGGACATCTTGGGGAACATTCCTGGGCTTGGTTGTTGTTGCTGGTGAATTGGTGGAGTTATTTCTAACAGGGCCAGCTTGTACTTTGGTAGGCAGTTGTTTAGCCTTCTTTAAGAACTGGCATGTACTCCAGTGATTGATTTTGGTTTTTAATTATTAGTTTTTTAATATTTAATTTCTTCTCAATGTCAACCCCAGCTTCATGCCTACCTGCCTATGTTTCTGTAGCATTACTTTTCTCTCTTCATTTCCTGTATATGTTGTCCCAGCCTTTCTCATGCACCTTAAGTGTTTCACTATATTTGTGAAGTAGCTTCAGAAAATGAATAAACATGAGCTAACATATTTGGTGTTCTAACATTGTCATGGGTAATGTCCCTTTCTTCATCTTGTGTTATGTAGCTTGTAAACTCAGTGCAAAGCCTATGTTTACATAACGTGCCTTCAGTCTCCTCTGCAGGCACCTGTGTAATACACGTGATTAATACAGTACCTCATTGTTAACTGCTAATTATGCAGAATAATACTAAAGGTGGTTCTTGCAAGTTCCAGTTCCTTTGCTGGATTTGTTTAAATTTAGTAAACATTATAAAAGCTGTAAAGTGTTCCTGATTTGTGTTTTAGAATGGTGAGAAAGCATAAAAAGGGGGTTTTAGAAATGTAAATTTCTTTAGTGTCTGTCTTTGACAGGGGATATTCTTGGATTACAGGATCAAACATGATTCACCAAAGAAATTACTAGAACCCAGAGCAATTTACATCCTTACATAAATCTTAGATTATAAAAAGAAAGAAAGAAATTATTTTTTTTGTTAACCACCATTCAAGTACAATATTACAAACCTATTTGCCTTTCAGTCCAATGTGATATCTCAGGATTTTATACTGCTTTTAGTATCAGAAAGCTCCATCCCATTTTATGCTACAAATAAATCCTTTTAAATATTGTATTCATGTAACCTGTGGCTATGTATGTGTTATGAAAATTAATATGCACTCCTGTATTTCATTACCACTTTTGAAACTGTATTTGTCCATTCCTATTAACATTATATAACAAAGGGATTCTTTGTGTTTGGATATTTTTTTCCCCCAAGGCTGCAATGGAATCATCTTTTCCTGTACCTAGTCTGAAATTATTATTTCCTTTCAAAACATATTGCTACTTTGTTACATGGTTTCACAAATTACAGTTTTTCAATGAGGTGTTGAACTTGAGAGATGACAAAATATGATTATTACCATTATTAGAAGATTTTTTAAAATTTTAAATGCTTTGTAGGGTTTTTTTATTATTATTGTCTTAAATTTTGTCCCATTCCTCTTTTTTTTTTTTTTTTTTTTTT
>VWZX01006539.1:351858-522142 GCA_013399015.1 Galbula dea
CTTTAAGATTAAAACTTAAGGGGCCATAACAGTTTAATTCTTGATTCTGCAACTGCAACTCAGTGTAGTTGAACTAATGCATCAAAGTCAAGCAGATACTGTTTCTGTGGGGAATAAGCACTCTAAAGTTCTTTGGGAGATTGATTCTAAATTAACCTGTAATATCAGAAAAAGATGAAGGTTTCTTTTATGCCTGCAGAAAATATTTTCTATTAAATAGAATACAGTTAGTTTTCCTCACTTTGAAAAAACCTCACAACATTACATTTCAGTATTAAGTCAGCAATAAACTCTCAAATGGCTTCTCTCTCTCTCTAGCAGAACTCAGTCACCTCTGCAATCTATATCTCATTCCTACTGCAATAGGAATTGGGTTTTAGACAAGAAAAACTCATTGCTGATAGTATGCACTATAAATAAAGTGCTCAAGATTGAATTCATATTCATTTTATATCTAAGACTAAAGCTAGCTTTTGGGTTTGTTTTTGTTGTTGTAAAAGTCTGCATATGTAGTTTGAAAATGATGACTGCTGTGATGTATCCAGGGTTTTATTTTAACTGTATGGATTATATAGTGATGACACAAGTGGGGGTGGAGTATAAGGAAATAAATGTTCCTCTTTCTTCTAATTTGTAGTAATGTGGAGTTCTGTTGCATTTAGTTGTCATTTAGATCTTATGAAATAATGTAAATAGATGATTGATGTAAAATCAATAAGTAGCTTCATACAATATTTCCTTCTTTTTTTTTTTTATGCAACTCTCATCACTTATTTAAGGGCTCCATCTCTTAACTATAAGAGTTGTGTCAGGATATCACCTTGGGACACTTAGTTATTTTCATAGATAGCATTTATGGCTTTGTATTTCAGTTGATGCCATTTCTCCCTAGAAGGGTAGCTGATAAAATCTACACTGAGAGGAAAGTTCACTATTGCCAAATTTAGCATTTGTTACATGGTTTGGTAGCAGTTTCTGGTTGTGTGTTTCATTACTGTGGGGACATGTACTGTTCATCTGCAAAAAATCTGGTGTTGGAAGGTCTGGTGGCTGCTTGCCTTGTCAGCATTTGCTGTTCAGATGAGCCTGGTCAATTCAAGGATTATGTGGTGATTTCTAGTCCTGTCCTCAGTCCCTGCCCACTGTCTAATATATCTCGTTTGTAGCTAATGGAGATCAAATAGCTACATTAATGGATACTGAGATTCATTGCCAAAAAAGATAAGCAACAGGCATTTCTTTGTCATTCTTTTTGCATGTGGATTTTTCAGGAAGGGAAAAAGAAATAAGGAAAAAAAAAATACCTTCTTTAGAGGATTTGGTTGTATGACATAAGATCATATACAGAAACCCAGCATATTTTCAGATCCAGTGGGTTTGCATTTAACTTTGGAAAGAGTCTTCTCCAGGATTGTGAAAACAAGGTTACTGTTAATTCAAATGATTTTAACTAAATCAGTATTAATATGAGCTGTCACATAGTAAATATCTTCAGCTGAAAAGTTCTACAAAATTTTATTTGGGGATTAGATATAAGACAACACCTGAAGCATCAGTCTATTGGGCTGTAGCACAGACATTTGGGGCACCTTTTCTGCTGTATTTTTTTCTGATGGGCTTTTCCCACTTGATACTGTTTGACTAAGAGCTGTTGTTAATAGAATGTTTGTTTGCTGTGGGGCATCCTACAGAGGAGATGTTGCTTATTCTTGTACTTTAGTGCTTCTGCTTTTTTTACCCCCTGCCTATTTACTTGCCAAAGTGCCTGAACACAAAACTAACATCTTTTGCTTCTGCTTGAACCAAAGTGCAACGTCAGTTTAGAAGCCTGTTCATAAATACTTTATTATAAATCACTGGTAGGGTTCTGCAAAACTGAAAACAAACTTGTTTTTGTAAGATCAGGATAATTTCTTCTGTGTGGACATATATCAGCTTGAGACAGATTTAGTATGGTAATTGAACTAATTAAGACACAGTCAATTAAGAAATATTCTTCATTTTTATTTGAGCAAATTATTATGTTTTTGACTTTTTTATAAATGACAATACATAAAAACATAATTAATGATCTGATTACAGCGTAATTATTTTGATTGAAATCCTCTTACCAGAAGTCCCTATCTTGAGGCAGAGCAACTCAAAGTCAAACAGAGCATCTCCTCATTAAGCAGAGCAGAGCCTTAGCAGTTCTTAAGACCTGTAATACACGTGCTGTAAACAGGAAGAGACAGATACCAGCCCTCCATTCAGATGATAATTGGAATTTGCTGACACTGGCTGCTTCAATAGTTTAGCAGTTTTACAGCGTTAGAGTAAATTAGTTTCCAGAATTTGTTGGGTATCTTGCATCCCTTATCAAGAGTTGATGTTAATGAGTTCAGTGCAGCAGAACAGGGAACAGAGCAGGGTTTCTTCCTCTAGAACCTAGCTCATTTGGCATTTAATGCTATAAGAATGCCTGTAATTCTTCATTATAGCTGAAATGGTTCATTCTCCCTCTCTTTCTTTCTCCTTCCCCCTGTCTCCTAGAATTCTGTATGATCATACTGTTCTTTAGCCATGAGAGCTCAAGAGTAGAATCATAGAATGGCTGAGGTTGGAAGGGACCTTAAAGATCATCTAGTTCCAACCCCCCTGCCATGGGCAGGGACTCCACATGCACTAGACCCGGTCATCCAGGGCCACATCCAGCCTGGCCTTAAACACTGTCAGGGATGGGGCCTCCACAAGCTCTCTGGGCAACCTGTTCCAGTGCCTCATCACCCTTTTGGTAAAGAACCCTCTTCTAATCTCCAGCCTAAATTTCTCCTCCTTCAGCTTGTAGCCATTCCTCCATGTCCTGTTGCAATCAGACCAGGAGAAAAGTCTCTCTCCTTCTGCCCTATAATCCCCTTTCAGGTACTGAAAGGTAGCTATAAGGTCTCCTCTAAGCCTTCTCTTCTCCAGGCTGAACAACCCCAATTCCTTCAGCCTGTCCTCATAGGGGAGGTGCTTTGTGGCCCAAAGTTGCAGTTCAATGTTCATCAATGGCAAATTGTAACTTTTAAGAGTTCTTGGTTATTTTGATAGGTGAGTTGTGTTCTAAATATAAAGAAACAGCAGAGCAATTCACCTCTGAATGAAAGAGGATAAAGGCATTTTACAACATGCTCTTCATTCTTGATGACAGACAAATCTTCTTCCATAGTCTTGTCATCTACTACAATACAGAGTCAAGCTGTTTTTCTCAAGTCTGAAAATGAATCCTAGGACAATATCCACTTTGTGAGTTATTTCCTGAATTTGCACACTTGAATGTTAACAGTCTGTCTACAAATGGTAATGCACATGATTGCTTAAGCAGGAATAGAGTGCAAGGAGCAAGACACCACAAATAAATTCTCTTCATTGTGTTGCAGCCACTGCCTTAATGAACTCTCTTATCTGTATTATTTCTTACCTTTTGAAGACTGTAAGAGTGGGTTATATTTGCTTCTTTATCTTTCTAATGAAAATTGTTCTGGACTTCATGTAGGCCATTTCTAGAGAACCACTGGGGCAGAATAGTGAGAGTATTGCAGAAAGATTAGTCAGTATTCATTCATACACAATTGTATTTGTCTTTGGAAAGTGTGCTGTATTTGTTTTCCATTATTTACCCCAGACTGTAAGATGACATAAGTCTAAGAACAAGTCTGCAGCTAGCACTTGCTGAGGTAACAATCCAGGTGGTGGAAAGATGAACCAGGATATTTTGTCCTACAATTTGATCTGAACTTGTCCTACTGATTATGACTTTTGGTTTTTCCCTAAAAAACCCCACAACCCTCTCAGAATATTCTTCAGCCACTTATTTATCTTAAAATAAATATGATACCATGTTGTAGTTATTTCTGCAATAAGAAAACTCAATGTACAATCCAAGCAAATAAATGTCATTTGTACAATAATGAACAAATACACTCTTTTTGCAACACTGACGATATGGATCATCATCTATGAAATAAACACAGAATCACAGAATTATTCAGTGCTGGAAGGGACCCAGATCAAGTCCAGCTACCATGTGAATTTTCTCAGAAATAGTCAGTTCTGTCAGGGATCTCAAGAGAATTCCCCAGCCACACTGTTTTTATAATGACTCTCATTTCTCTCATTTCTACCAGCTCTTGATATTCTGCAATGTAACAAATTATCACCAGTTTAAAGGCTCCTTGCTTGACAGTGCAACAATTACTGAGAGCAGAATAGGTAAAGTAGTGGCTTAAGGACTTGGTTACTGCCAATACCTCTAAGATTGGTATAAGTGCAATCTAAGACATGCAATTTTGAATTTTTGCAGAAATCTAAATAAGTTGAAAATCACTCAGAAGGTCTCTGTGGAGTATATTTTTCCCAGATTTCAGAGAAATGTCAAATGATTGAATTGCAGTTTGCCAAAGGAGCACTTCAGAAGAAAATAAATAAGATGCCAACAGGAGAGGATTACAGGTGAGTAAACATCATATTTGTCTGATTTTACTGCCACAGAAACAATGATAGGAAACAGGCATTTCAAAGCAAAGTTTTCAGACTACTTTAGATGACTAAAATGGGAACTTCTGTGGAAAGAACATTACTGTGCAATGGTTTCAACATTGTTTCAATGTCTCACAGACACTTGTTACAAATGTAACTTTTAACATGTTAAGTGTAACATTTGGAAATTCTCAGTTATTACAAATGTTTAAGTATTTGTAACAAAGGGAAAGGGAGCAGACAGGCTTAAAAATATTGAAATATCTGTCTTATACAGCTGTCTTCTTGCTAGTTGTATAGATATATAATGAAAATGAAATAAAAATCTTCATTTTTTTTTGATGTCAGCAGTACTTTTGTCAGTGTGTGTTTGCACTGAACATACCCTAGAGGTTTTGGCCCATAATAGTGGACCCTAGGCACTGAGTGTGTAGAAGTGATAACAAAATGTTATATACTTTATGTATAATATATATATTATGTATAATAATATGTATAATAGGCAGTTATTCTAGACCATATAATTCAGAATCTGCTCAAGATCGTTGTCTGGAATCCTAGGTAAAAAATATAGTAGGGAGCTATTATTATTATAATCATGCAGGTTATAGGGTATGATCTTGACACATTCTGATTTCTGAACTCTTGACTTTCTGATTTGTAACTTCCTTTTAATCTTAACCTTAATATTACCATTGTGATAAGGAAATAACTTTTAGATATTCATAATTTCCAGACATTTATGTCTCAGTATGCTCAATAGGTGCTGACAATTATTTAGTGTCTGCTCCTCTATTCATTAAGTACTTATTTAAAGGGTACATTTGATTTTCTTGAAATTTATATTCCTCTGCTGTCTGTTTTTTAATATGCCTTTTGTAGTGAAAGTGGATTTAGGTATTACCTTATGATAATCATGTCTTAGACTCAAAAAAAAAAAAAAAAAAAAAAAGGGTTTTTAAATAAAATCAGAATGTCCAGAGAATTATTGTATAGCCAGATTATCCTGACAAATTTGTTCCCTTATGTATCTTTTAACTTAAAGCTAAGTTTAGCAAAACCAAGAAACCATACAAGAAACCACGTGTAATATAGCATAGTAAACCTGTTCTAGATAGGGCAGTAGTTCTCACTTTTGGTGAGACCCTGTTTCTATACTTCCTTTGGAAGTCCTAGAAAAGTACTGCCATTAGTTTACTAACATCAAGAAATAAAAATAAGCTATACAGACATGTTTCTGTGGCCACTGATGATGTCTGTCTTCAGTACAATCACTAATGTGGCCCTGGCACATGCTACCTTCCATTATTCTAGATGGTTACCAGGCATGGTTTGGGATCTGCAGATGTCAGGACAAATATGAAAAAACCACCTTGTCTTGAAGGGGAAAATTCACCTTAATGCCTTATAAATAATGAATTTTACATCTCCATGGTGGCTTCAAACATGTTTTGTGGTTAAACTGACAAAGTAGCAGTGCATGTGTATCTGTACATTTGTACAAATCAGCCATCATGTTTGTGATGTCAAGCAGGAACTAACAAGACATGTTCCAACAACCCCATCCTAAGGTTTTTTAGCAAGTAAGGATTTTAACATCATGGTATAAGTTCTTCTTACAGACATTTTCGAAGTAAGCATAATTTGATTTCTAATCCATGAATCTTTCATGGTGAAACACAGATTTTGTGGTGCCTCAGTGACTGATACAATGCTCCACAAGTGGCAGGAGTTACACTGCAAATTGTAACCAAAAAAATAACAATGAAAAATATCAGTTTAAACAATTTAAATTGAAAGAAAAGCACACAAAACCATCACTAATGGTTGTTTATTGTGAAATAAATGGAAGATTAAGACTGAATAACAGTGGAATATCTAGTATTTTTTTAATATAATCTGGAAAACTTGTGTTAATAGATGTTATTATATATAGGGATTTTTTATGTATACATTTCTGAAACAGAAGAATGAAATTATGACCCATCTGAAATCAGGAAAACACTGTGAGTATGTTTACTATCTAAAGAACTTTGACTATATTCCTCTAACAACATGACAAAGTGGATTCTCTCTTTCATTAAAGTGCCTGTTGCTATTGCACATATAATTTCAATTTCATTCTGGTACTCTATAACAAAGAGGAGAATACTTAGATTTTTTTATTTGTTTAAGGGGAGAATTATTTTTCTTTTTCCCTGGAAAATATATAATCTGGAATCTCAAGCAGGAGCAGTGCTCTTTGTCTACTAAACTGCTCATTAGAAAACAAGGAATTCATTTTAAGAGGCTAACAAAAATTCCATGTAAAAAATATTGTAGTCTCAGTTTGTGTTACAATTGCTATGAAGTAGTAAACTCTTCAGACAACATACCTGCTTGCTCTGATTTTAACATTAAGATTTTTATTAGGATGAAGAATTAATGGGAACAGTTAGGAAGACAAAATCTGAAGTTTTCAGGAATCCTTTAATTTTTCTTGTCTTTTTAAGGGATGGATTGTGTCAAGTCAGGCAATTGCAGAGCTATATTAGCATAGGAGCAAGGCTAAAGGCAATACTGCATCTTCTCTGAAGGATAGAAGTTAAAACACAGTCTTTGTATCTAAGCAACAATCATGCCTGAAGCTGAAGTAGGACATCATTCCTCATGCCTAACTATTCTTTTAACAGGAATGACCCCCTGAAGGCACTTGAATGAAAACATGTCTGTGCTCAGGGGCTGCCATACTGCAGATTTTTAAATATAGTGCCTTATTTCCTTACTTTAACCTATTTCTCCAAACAACCACCGGAGGATTGAACTAGCTCAATAAATGACTGCATTCTCATCAGCTATTTAGATTAATACTATGCCAATCCCTGCTTCAGTCAAAACACTTGAGAGTTCTTCTGAAGTCAACACAGAAATCATGACAACCAGGTTTGTTTACTGCCATAAGGAGTTCTCTGCTGAGAACCAAAATTAATTCAGTTTGAAGGATGTAGAGAACTGGAGACTAATGCAGTGGATTCTTCCCCAATATCAGTACTGTACATTTTGATAATTTATTCAGATTCCTTCAAGAAGAATAGCAACAAAACCATACCATTGAGAATGAGAAGTTATCTTTGTAATGTTTTTACTATTTTCAAGAGCAAGAAGATGGTGCATCAGTGCATGTTCTAAGCAGCATTTTCAATGTTCCTTCAAGCTTGGGATGGATGAAATACTGTTCTTTATGATATAAGAATCATGGAATGGAGATAAAACTGCTTAAGACAGGCTAGAAATACTACTATGGACTCACAAAATGATGTTTTTGAAAAACATAGAAACATAGAAAATGTGGCTTAATAATCACAAATTGGAGGTTTGGTCACACACTTTGTGTTGTTGGTCTATGCATTGACAGAATACTCTTTGAGATTAAAGTTGTTTTGATCCTAAAAGCTGCAGTCATTGTGCTTTTCCATGTTGACTTTTCAAAGTTATAAAAGCCTACTTTGGAAAGTAAATTTTGTTTTAAATCTCCAGGTTAATTTTAGATTATAAGCAGACTGCACATTAGGAAAACTGGTGCTAACTTTTCTCACTAAGGAAAGATAGAGACCTGCTGGCTCAAACAGAGAAAAATGTTCTCATTGACATTGTAGTGTGGGCCCTGGGCATAACTGCAGGGTTCATGTGAGAATTTAATTGATAATGAAGGCAGATACTTGCCATTTTCCTTCTTTGCATTTTGAGAGGGCAGGGTACTAGAATCTCCTGTTCTCACTGAGCAAAACATGGTTACCTAGCCTACCTATTATGTCAAGAACAAGTTTTACTAACTTCTAGGATGTAGATTTATCTCATTTTTAATTTAATATCTGAAGAGCAGTTTGCTGCAATAACTTTCTGTAAGCAAGTAATTACATTCAGTGCTATGCTCCTGAAGTGAGAAAGGTGTCTGCATCCAAACCACTGTCTGAAGTGAGAACAAGCTAAGAAGCAGATGTCTTATTTGTATATCCATTTCCTCAGCAACAAGTTGCATGTAATACTGTTAATTAAACCACAAATGTCTGTAATTTTCTAAGAGCTAATGGATCTATCTTTTGCAAGCTATATAATCAAGGATAAAATCAAGATCTGTAAGATGTATCAATCTTTCTTTCATTTTTTCTACCATAACAATATGTCTTGGGAGAGCATCTGCCTTGAGAGATCAGTCTGAAAAATAAGGAGTCAGTTTGCTTTCTGTGGTTGTTGAGCTAGTCTGAGCACCTGCCCTGGTGTAATTTCTCTGCATGCTGCTTCAAATAGTGTTTAATGATCAGCCACAGCATTTGTAATAAAAACTGAACAAAAGCTCCATACATAGAAAAAATAAATGCATCTCTAGTGAGCTTGAGTGTTGACTTGAGAAATAGAAGAAAACATAGTTCTTCAATATTAAATAAGGCTTTCTCACTGAACTAGAGGTAGACAGTTGATTTTCAGTTCTGTGGCCAAAGAAGAAACATGGGGAAGAGTGGTTTTTACTTTTTTTTGGAACTGGCAAAGGAAATCTAATTTAAAAATGAACAGCAGCCACAGCAAAACAAACCCAAAAAAGCAAAATCTTTTTTCAGGAGTTCATTTGCATAAAGAAAGCATCATGCTCTTCTGTATGTGGATCTTGAGCTGGTTACCTGGGCTTTGTTGTCCTTCAGTTCTAAAGTCCCAATGGCCAGGCTTAAAAACCAGCTAAGTCTTGCTCTGAAGAACTCAAGAGGAGTTACAGCACAGAGGGAACTGTTTTCCTTCTGCCAGGCTGTGCAACTGTGTAAACTTGAATGATTCTACTGATTTCAATACAGCAAAGCCATTCACAGTGTTGAGATCCTGTGCTTTATTTGTGCTGTCTGTCACTTTCAGTAATCAATTCAAAGGGGTTTTTTTGAGACTTATGTTTACTTCAAAATCACTTGACAAAAGGGATGATTTTGGTCACAGTGGATGGCCTTGAATAGCAATGGGTCAGAGTAAGGGAGTAGTTTTTCAGTAAGTAGTTTAAGGGTGAGGGAAGGTTACTGTTGTGTTGTAATTATTTTTCAAAATAATTTTAGCTTGTTGAGCTTGACTGTCTTGGCTGTGTATCATGAAACACTTGCTTAGATATCTCATAAATATTTAGATTGCTTAGATGTGGTTTGAGTAAAATATTTTTAGATTTAAATGCTTCATGTCCTGTAGTCAAACGCAGTTTAATTTCTATATTTGAAAGCTGTGATAATACTATGCTACTAGTACTTAAAGATATTTAGTCCTAACTGAAACACTTAATACCTGCTGATTTGAATAAGGGATCATACATTAAAAAGTAGATATGAAAGGAGACTCCAATCCTGTATGAAATTCAGTTGACACTTGAAATTTTCAAGTATCTTACTTTCTTTAGCAAAAGACTCTTTTGTTTTTTTCTTGAATCAAAATTTACTTAACACAGATTCTGTTTTAAATAAAAGGACTATCTTCAAGGAACCATGTTTGATTTTTGCTGGTGACCTTTCTGAGGCACCCCTCCCCCCAACAACAACAACAACCACCACCACTGAAAGATTTTGTTCACGGTAGAAAACTATGGTTCTAATAAATCTCTCCTGGGTCTGGTAATATGTATTTCAAATCCCATTAATTAAATGCCTTCAGCAAAACCAATTTGCCTTGTTGGAGTTTCTGCTAGTCTATCTTAAATGTCATCAACATACAGAAGAGACCTCTGGGCTTTTTGTGCTGCTGCAGCAGGCAGATTGTGCAGTGTAACGTGGAAGGGCACTGTCTCACCACAGCACCATCTGCTTGAAAGTGCAGAGGGAAATGCTGAACACTTTCCTGAGTTTCATGCCATAAGAACAGTGAATAGAAGCTCATTAGCCTACAGCAGCTCCCTTGTAATCACATTATATTCATGCAGAGAAAATTGCCTGCCTGAACAGTAAGTCCTTCCTATTGTTTAAAGCTGGCTGGATGCTTCCTGATATTTCTGTATCACGGATCTTTATCCATTGTTTTCAACCTGTGGATTTTCAACTCAAACACCATCCAGTAATGTCTAGTGGCAGTTAGCCTTTTAGAGAAGCAATCTAAAATGGGGTACAGCTTCTTTCTTACATTGTCACATTCTTGGTTTGCTGAAATTATTTTCTTTAAGGAAAAGGTCAATGATCTCAGTGAGCAAAGAGGCAAACAGAAAAAAGTAAACAAAGAACCCCCAGTTGTTCAGGTATTTTTTTTTAAAATCTTAATTATTTAAGGGATAATAAAGTAGATTACAAACTTTTATTACTCTTTTTTTTTCCCCTCTTGAGTTGACTAATCCTTGTAATTTAAAAAGCTGTTTGGCTTTGATCATTTGTGTAAAAAGAGATAAGCAAGTCACACTCTACAACATTAGAGTTTCATCCTGATGAAAGCTAAATAGAAGTGGTAGATGGACAGAACCTCTTATGATTCAAAGCAATATCCACTTCTGTCCATAGATCTGTGCTGGTTTGTTCTAGTTACAAGTCTCAAACAGAATTATGCTACTGCTTGTATAGGGTTAGGTTGGAAAGGCACCCAAATCTATTGCCCTCCTAGCAGTAATAGTAATGAATGAGAAGTGCAGAGTCTAACATAATAAGAGTGTTCTCTTTTTCTGTGTAAAACCTTAGCCATCCTATTTCTCTTGCTGTGCTGTGTGTGAGCTGAGGACAGACATTGCTAAGTATAGTTTGCTGTACTGTGTTTACCTCTGTGTACACTCATATGGTGCATGGAGGTAAATTGGGTTGTGGATTTCTTGCATGTCAGCTACTCCATGCTCTCTCCTACTGTATACTCTTTTATAATTCAGATGGTTACAGTTAGTGGTTTGTATGTTTTGTTTAACTGAGGTCATCAAGAGACACATACACAGAATGCTTCACAACCTCTCAGATTTTTCGCAGCTGTAATGAAAAATAATCACTATGCAACCTGCACTTAGGGTTACTAAAAAGAAAGGTTAATGGTTTTCATTGTTTTATATTTTTTATCCCTTCCTTCTCTGTACTTCAGCTATGACTAAACTGAGATATGAGAAAGCTCTTCTGTAACTTTGCAAAATCAAATGTGGTGATGGTTGTATCAAATATGGTGCTTGTGATGATGATATATTAGAAAAAATAATTACTTTCATTTTGTTTCTTGACATACTCATGCTCAACATCATGCTCAGGTATGTTTAATATCAGTCTTTATTGGAAGGAGTCTATATTTTAGTTGTAGATGTTATCAGTGAAAGTAGTTACACTGAGAGAATTTCCTACTTTACTTGAAAGAAAGAGAATTTTTACAGTTTTTCATTTGAGCCAGAGATTAGATGTTAGTAATCTGATTATTTTGCAACTATATTTGTGTCTATCTTTGATATAACCTAAAGAATAGGAAGAAGTAGAAAATATTTAGAAGAGGCTTTGAGCAAGATGTTAATCCTTTCCTTTCCTTGTGGTGCTATGAGAAGCAGGAGGAGCCCTTTGACATATATATTTTTTTTCCTCCTGTCTTTCTGTCCCAGTTTGCTTGCATTTACCCCACTTTTCCAGCATATTCCTTTAAGTCTTTGCTATATCCATCCAGTTCCTCCTGACAAACATTTCAGATCAGTCTGGAAAGAACCTTCAAATTTCATTTGGGAGAACTGTTTCCAGATGGACACAGGATACATTTTAGGGACATGGAGCACTGAGACAGAGCCACACTGGAAAAGATTTTCATTCCATTTATTATTATTTCAAGTAAATTAGACTCATGGACTGCTTGAATTTGAACTTTTTGTGCAAGTCTGGAAATTAAGGTACAGATAAGGTACCTAAGGTACCTGTTCTCTCAGTCCCCCCAATTTTGTCACACATTAAGCAGGTGAACCTACTTTAGCCTATGTTTTCTGTGTGGAAAAACTCTTCAAGATTCCTTGCTCTTTTAACAGTTTTTTTTGCAAAGCTTTAAAAAATCTCTTTCACTTCAATGATATAATGAAACTGCAAAGCCCAAATATATGCTTCTCCAACTTGTATTTCAAACCAGATTTCTGGACTTTTAGAGTAATTTTATTAGTAATTTAATAAGTAATTTTATCTACTATAAAATCCTTAATTAATTGCTTATTTGGTTTTTTTAAGAACATAACTGTAGTCATGATTTAGATAAGCTTAATCTGATTCATTATTTTAACAAACTAAAAGTAAAGAACATGTTGTAATTCCCAAGTGTTCATTCCCTATCCTATAATTTCATTGTAGTGGATATGCTATTTTTCACAAGCACTTTGCATCACAATTGTTTAGCCTCCCAGTTTGTCTAATTATAATACAAAACTGTTATTGGTTGTGGGTAAGGACAAAGAAACAGACAAATAGTTAAATGTTAAGAATAAATATGCCATTTTCTTTAATGCTTAAATACTTCTAATCTCTTAGCTGCCTTCATTAGACCTGTGAAATTGCTGGAGTCATCATTTGTGGGCATACATGTTAATCTTGATTATAAAATAAATGAGGATGTTTAATCACCATATAATTAAGGAAACAATCATAATCTGATGAAAGATAGTAAATACAAATTGAACTGTTGAAGTCTTAATTGTAAGTGCTAATGAACTGAATTGTGATTTAAGTGTGACCTAGAGAAAAGCTGAAGATTTCTGAGATGGCGTTTTTGGAGGTTGTGTTTTCCCAGTATAAACTCAATATAATCTAATGAACTAATTCCTTATCAAGAAGGAAGGGGGCTCCTGGTCCCTCCAAAATACTGCAAACTGTGTAAGCTGTCATTTTATTTATTTATTCTTTTTCCCCCTCTGTCACTGTGCATGCAAGCCTCTGGCACAAGTTTGGGTTTGTAACAACTCAGAGGGAGATGGCTCTGAGGATCTTTAAGCTTCATATACCATAGAAGTCTGCAATTACTTCAGTTTCATCCTGACTTTTGAGATATCTCTGTATCATCAATAAAATTCCAGACTCTGCTCCCATTCACCACACTGCTTTCACTTCTTTTTATCTTAACATCCTCAGAAGACTTCAAGAATATATTCCTTATTCTGTCACCTGCACTGAGACACAGGACTGACATTGGGGTTGCTCAAGACGACCTTCTGCAGACCACTCTTGGAATGACAGTCTATGATTGCTAACTAAATCTGGAGGGAGTTGAAAGGTTTTGGGTTTGCTTTGTTGTTTTTTTGTTCTTTTTTTTTAAACATCTTTACATTGTCTTTATGATAAATCAGGGTTACCAAATGGATAAGTTAATATTTTTCATAGTTCTATTTTTTTCCCTTCCTTCTTTGTATTGCAGCTATGACTAAACTAAGATACAAGAATGTAGCCTTACTGATTACATTTAATCATGCAACTGTGTGAAAGTATTATATAAGAAATATGAAGATATTGCTTAGCACAAGCCTTTTTTTTAAAATTCTCTCTCATAGCTACCTATAAGAGCTCTCTCTCGTAGCTAGCTCCTGCTATATTCATCTGCAAGCATATTGAAGTTCAATTGTATTGTCTTTTTCCATAAGTATCAGTTTTTCAGATTACCACTCACTTAAAATATTTATTTCCTTGTTTTTAACATGTTTATTAAACTAATCTGTTATTTAGAAATCAAAAAGTGATCTCTCTATGTAATTTTCTTCATTCTTTACTCTTTTTTTCAAGCACTCTCATACAGGGTTTTTTACTGTGTTTGTTTTGCTTGCAGAACCCAATTTTATTTGCTATAAAGTCAGTTTGCAGAGAGACAACTGAAATCTTTTTCTGCCTCTAGCAGGGAATTAATTTTACATAGCCATCTCTAAATTGAATTAGTTTGCAGATGGTCCTCTTATCTGTATGCTTTAGAGAGATTAAAACCTCAGTATTTGGACTGACCTCTGTAACTTTAAATTTTTTGTTCTTCATTGTTTTAAAGCAATTTATTTATCAGTTCTAATGTCCAAAGCTTTATCCATGAAGCTTTTAAGCTTATTAAGAACCTGCCATCTGGAACAGTATATTAGTAAAAGCTTCTCAGAGGAATCTGTTATAATTGTAACATATTTATTCAGATGTGTGTACTTAAAAAGATATATTTCTTCTCTTTAAGTTTTAGAAGTCAAGCTGGGTTTTACTCCTTTCAGCCATGATTTTCTACTATTTTTTTTTCTCTCTTTTCCTTTAATAACTCTTTGCTTTGTTTTCATGTTAGATTAATAGTAATTTAAAAGTTGTCCACTGGAATTCTTAGAAAATAATCAGCTCTATTTAATAAGTTCTGAATAAACAGTAATCCTACAACAAAAATACAAAAATCCTACTATAAGAATGCTACTAACTCTTACTTATGCACCATTTTTACTTATTGTAACTTTACATAGTTTACATTAAAGATATTAAAATTGTACTAGGCTACCATCCACCTGTGGAACATTTACTTTTACTGCAGCAATTATTGTTTCCTTTTTTGTTGTCAAGCAGTATCCTTGTTGTTATTTTTAGTTGTCCTGTTCATGTTTTCCATGGCTTTCTGAACTATTAATCTCCTTTTGAAACAGCCTTTCAATATCATTCACTGCACAGAATTTCTCTAAAGAATCCCTCACACATGCTGACAAATCCTTTGTCATATATAATCCATTCAATACTCTGTGTATTAATTTTTTTGGTATTATTTCATTAAATCCTCAGGGCTGCTTGGAGACAAGTCCAGCAATACTCATAATCACCACATGGACTGTGATATCCTATGAAAATATGACAAAACCCCATCAAAATGAAGTTGTTTGGAATAGATTTAGTCACAGCAGCTAAATGGATCCACTCCCACTTCCTGAAATTTGGCTAACTTTACAGTACAGGGAGTCTTTTTTTTTCACTTTGTCCTTTTTAGACAGATTGTTTAGCATCTGGCAATATTTTTTATTCAAAATGTTAGTCAGCTACAGTGATGAAATTTAATTTACTCTGTTGGATAAAAAATGCCTGTCAATTATACAATACACAAAATTTACAGGAACTGTTCTTCTATTCAAAAATGTTCTACAAACTACATGCATATTATAGAAATCCAGTTTGTATGTAACAGAGGGTGGCATCATAGATGCTGTCAGCCAGCTCCACAAATCAAGCAATCACTTCTTACAAGGAAGTATCCAACACTATTTATAGTTTTCATCCACAGTAGTTTGATATTTGTACAGAAATAATTTCACACTGCTAGCAAGTGCAATTCCTGTAGTAATTACTGTATGGAACAGTTTGGCAAATGTTCACTAACATTCTGGTGAAATCAGATTTTACTTTTTTAGTTTAGAGATGGCTATCAGTGGCAAATTGAATGCAGATACAATACACTTTAATTAAATTCAGTTGGTCATTCTGTGAAGCCTGCCATCTGATTTGTATGTTTTCTGGACCCACAGACATTTTCAGAGAAGGTGTTTGTGCCAAGTGAATGTTTTTGAGAGGGTATCTGCAATGACATGTTCTTAACCCCACTGTCTCAATGAGAGTTTTCCCACTAAGTTCACTGAAAATAAAGGAGCCTTTTAATGCAGTGAGGATGGACCAGAGATCTCTCCTCATCTCGGCATAACCCTCTGCCAACAACCAACTTCAATAACCACTGATCTCAAGGTATCCCTTAACTGTTCTAAAGGTTTAGATATTTAGTAGCATATATCATTTTTTTTATAAATATATATACATATATGCACATACAGATATGTATTGCTACCATGTATTTTTATTTTACATTTCGACAGTTCTACTGAACATTATTTGTGGCAGTGAAAAACTCAGAAATCTATTCACTATGAGCAGACAGTGTGGGTTACAGAAGATGCAAGAAAAAATAGGACCAAAGTATGTCTTTGACAGCTCTTGAACTGCCTTTTTCCAAAAGGGATCTCTTAAATGCCCTTACAGTAAGGCAGCTCATATCACTCTATGCATATGAGAAAAGGGGCACAACTGTTACTATTTGGATCGCTAATAATGACACTCAGCTGAATGTCCTTGCTTCTGCTCTCTGTAGACTTCCCTTCTGTACTTGAATTTGTCCAAGAGTTCCTTGTTCATCCATGCAGGCCTTCTTATGTTTCTGACCAATTTCCTCTTTTTGTGGGGGATGCATCACTCCTGAGTTTGGGGAAGGTGCTCCTTGAATATTAACAAAGTATCTTTGGTCCCTATTCCCTCCAGGACTGAATCTCATAGCATGCTACAAAGCAGGTTCCTGAAGAAGCCCAAGTCTGTCCTCCTGAAATCGAGGGTAGCAAGTTTGCTGCATGATCACCTTGATGCCCTGAGGATCTTGAATTCTACTTTTGGAGTTATTGGCTTCAAAATTCCAACATGCACCTTGTATCTCTAGTGTGGTAAGTAGTACAATAGAATATAGTTATAGAGACCATTTTCTTAATCCAGATCAGCACATATGTCAGCAATAAGATTGTTAAGCTAAAATTTTTCATGAGAAACCCACTTGGTTAAAGCTCCTGCCAACAAAGAACTAGGGCAATGACCAAGGTTACCTTCAGCAGATACCCAGCTAAGTGAGTCCTATGAGGTCCAAAGAGGTGTGTATTTGTAGCAGTTCAGTAGCTTATGTCTTTGTAGCTATTTGGACTCTTTCTTCCATGTAAGCTCAGATAGACATCATCCAACCAGGTGGGAAGACTGTGGCCAGCTGGACAGAAACACACACACAGACACAGCGTGGCACTGTGAAAGCTGTAAGGAAAAGACTTGAAGGGACTCTGCCCTTAGAGTAAGGCTCACATTCCTACCTGTAATCACAGCCTGTCTGATTCCCTCATCACATAAGCCAAAAGCACATGTGGTAGCTGAAAAGACAAGAAATACTGGGACACTTTTTCAGGCAAAGAGCACTTGATTGTTGCATCTCTATAGTCTATTATGAGTTGTCTTTAAATTTATTCAAGGGCCTTTTAGAACTATACTTCAGATACTTTTTGATAGCTGGGTTTCATATTTTTTTTTAAATTCCATAGCAAGTCTGATAAAGAACTGTTACATTTGCCTATTTTTAGTTGGATCTACAGGTAGCCACAAAATATTTCTTTATATTGACTGGATACTTTGGGATTCAGTGTTTTATCTTCCTGTTTATGAACAAAATTTGAAAGCTTGGATTATCTGCTCTCTTGGGAAAGCTTATAATCTGGAAATAGGTCCAACCTCAAAGCTCTATTAAATAAATAAAGCTATAATGCTAATAAAAATAATATCAAATCTCTCAGGTCAGCCAAAACATTATACTGTAGCTTATGGTTTTGATGGAATAGAAACAAAAATCACATACAAAACCAAATGAGTTTGATATCTCTTGCTTTTAATAGACTATAAAATTTAATTTATGTACTTTTAAAAACAATCTCCCCTAGTATAGTGACAATAACATGAACATTGAGATGACTGTCTATTTGTTCTAGAGGTTAAAAGAAGTTCAGATTAACCATTTATTTAGAACATCTTGATTAAATAATGATGATTCTTTTTTTCCCAATGAATTATGGTGATCTATCTGTAGTACTTTTCTGGGAAGAACCACTGTTCACTAGAGACTTGGTTGAGCTCAAAAAAACTACATTTCATTTAGGACTGCAGGTTTTACTTGAAAGAGATTGATGTAGCCTATTGTCCACTGGATATGAACTAAGAGAACAAACCCTATTTTCTTCAGAAGTATTAAGAAGACACCTGGGAACATTAGACACAGGACCATAAACCCTGTTCTATTGCAACAGATAATACTACTTAGCATAAGGGAAAATATAGGAGCTGTCCTACTGTATGTACAAGTGCATCCTCTGTACAGGCATATTCACATGTAACAGGTCAGTTTCAATATTCAGTTTACAATGTTGTTTAGACCTTCAGAAAATGTATACTTTTTCTTTCTTACAAAGAATTGTACTTGAGATAAAATACCAATGAAAAGCTTGTCTTCAGTAGCCTATGAAGCTTAAGATGCCCCCTCCCTAGAAGAGTTCAAGGCGGATGGAGTTTTGGACAACCTGATCTAGTGGAAGTTGTCACTGCCCATGGCAAGGGGGTGGAACTAGATGATCTTTAAGGTCTCTTCCAACCCAAATGATTCCACAATTCTGTAATTCTATTCTTGTTCCAAGGTTAACATATGTCATGTTCTCTTTGGAAATAGTTCCTCCAGCTGTGGCCTACTACTTTCTTTTCAAATATGTATTGGTTACTGGTAAACTCAGCTAAGCACAGATCATACAGTGATTTCCATCTGAAACATCTGTAACAAACACTTTTCCTCTCTGCAGAAAAGAGGGAAAGGAAGAACAGGTGGAGGAACACATGCATTTGAGGCTTTGGTACAGATAGAGAAAACCATGAGAGAGCTCTATATAATGTAAAAGCTGTTTTTTACATTCCTGTTCATTGTATATGTTTCTCTTCATATTCTTTCATGCTTGGACTCAGGACTGCTCTGAAAGTATAACTAATGGTGAAAAAAAGAGAACAACCTGAGTACACCCTGCAGGATCTTCCCATCTTCATGCCCTCATCAAGTATCTTTCCCTATGCTGTATCTTATCTGCACAAATACCAGTTCTGCTGTGGCAAAGAGTCCTCTATTGTCTTTTAGTCAGTGGATACACTGAAGATATATCCTATATATTTTCATAATTCCCAAAGTAAATCTGTCAGGGTTTTATTAGGAAAGAGATAAGCATCTTAGCCTGCAGCCTGCTGTGAAAATCACTATATATGCTTTCCTAGATGTAAATTACCTTCCATTTCAATAAGGTAATTTCTCTGTTAACTGGGTCTCTGCAAGAAACACAAGATAATAAAATGTAAAAGTAACATGGCTAATCTTAAATCACACTACATTAAATGGATGTCGCATGTATTTTAGTGTATTTGAGGTGATGTTCATAAATTCCACCTCCATTTGCCACAGGACATTGATTTAAACCCAAGAATTGGTCTTGGTAGGAGTGAATTCTGTAATTATAAGTATGAATTTCCTTTGTTTTGGAGTTCACATAGCAAAGAATATAGTAAATGAGGGTCATTAGCAGCCCTGTAAATACACAGTACAGAACTGGGTGGTTGGAATTTGTGTTCAAATGGATTCAGAAAATGAGAAATGATGATAGTTCAATATTTCACACTTGAATTCAAGTAGTATATCTTGAAAGGGTCTTTGCTTTTGATAAGAAGCACACATTAAAGAATTGTTTCAAACATCTTAGAGATTTTTATTTTTATTTTTATTTTTATTTTTATTTTTATTTTTATTTATTTTTATTTATTTTTATTTTTATTTTTTAATGTAGGAAGTCAAAACCAGATATGCAATACTTTTTTTGAGCTGCTGAGTTCCTGGATAAAATAGGGGAAGCAATGCTGAGCAGTAATTTATATTCAAGGACTATAAAAAAAAATAAAGAAATCAGAGGTGGAGGGCCCTTTACATTGCTAACCCTTCAGGTGAATTAATATAGATCCCAATTTGGTGGAGAAATTGCTCTCCAGACTGGAGTAAATCACAAACATCTTGGTTTACTTTGATCCATAACATCTCTTTCTCAAGCACGTCTACTACTCAGCTGCCTCTCAGCCTGACTTTCACTGTTTGAAGTTGTAAACCTCCTCCTATACATTACACAGTTTCAATGCCCCTGTAGGAGGTTCATACAGGACTGGAGACTCCATATGCTTGGGTGATGCTGAAGTGCCTTTGATTATTCTGAATAGTCAGCAGCAGTCAGGTGTGCACATCCTCCTTGTGTCAGAGCTGAGACTTGGTGCCCCTCTGTATCCCCTTTTCCCCAAAACAAGCTGTGGCTCCATGATGCCAGCAGCCTTCTTGACAGCGTTGCATTTGGAGACTGTAAGGGCAGCAGCCCATAGCCTGTACAGAGTTCTGTGGGTCCAGCTTCTTCTTAGCATCTTCTAGTCATTTCAGTGGACAAATGAAATAAGTAGGCATTGCTGTTTCATCTCTCTGCATCTATTCCCCTTGTAATGAATCTAAGCTTTCTAAAATATTTTTAAGCTTTTTTAAAATGTGCAAATATTGAATGGCTTTCCAACTCTTTTACAGTTATTTAGTTAGTCAGATGATTGCTTTGTTGTTTTATTTTTCAGTCTCATATTGTATCTGGATGGTTTTCTCAGAACCTGGCTGCTACCAGCTGTCACTCCAGATTGGTGGTGGTGTTGTTTTAGCCAGGTGTTGGCTGATTTTGCTGATGGAAACATCTCAGGTATAAAGCTATACTTTTCAGAAGTGTGCTCTCAGTTTTAACTTCTGAGAATGTTCCCTTGGAGGGTTTGGCACTGCTTCTTTCTGTATGAACCTGCTGGCCTGGATACGAATTCTCCCATTCTTTGGTCAGTGTGGTTTGAAAAGTGGCATTTTCATCAACCTCTCCTCTCATATCCATGTGTAATGACTTGGGTATTATAGTTTTCTCCAGTCTGTTTACAGGACACATGATTCTGGCATTGCTGTGGGGTGATGACTTTTGTGGGTTTCTAGCTGTTACTGCTTTTGAGGTAAATTAAATAGTTGTTGGTGCAAATTGCTTTTTAATTTTTTTTGTCATGTTTGTGGTTGATGTTTTTTTCTTGTGCATGCAACAGTTTATTATTACCTACATATTATTTTTGTCAGGCTTTTAGCATTTGAAGTTTGATGCATAATATGGACAAGTATATTGTTATATTTAGCAGATCAAACTCTTTTTTTTTTTAATGAAATCACAGAAACACAGAATATTAGGAGCTGGAAGGGACCTCAAAAGATCATCTAGTCCAACCCCCCTGCCACAGCAGGATTCCCTAGACCAGCTCACACAGAAGCGCGTCCAGACGGATTTTGAATCTCTCCATAGAAGGAGACTCCACAGCCTCTCTGGGCAGTCTGTGCCAGGGCTCCGGCACCTGAACTGTGAAAAAATTTCTACATGTATTCACACAGAACCTTTTATGCTTCAGCTTACAGCCATTACCCCTTGTCCTGTCACTAGGCTTCACTGAGAAGAGCCTGACCCCATCCTCCTGACAGCCACCCTTCACATATTTAAAAGCATAGATGAGGTTACCCCTTAGTCTCCTCTTCTCCAAGCTAATAGATTGATCTGGGAGTTAATCTCTCTTCTCTAAATACTAAAGTAAATTATGACCTACATTTTGAAAATAGCTAATAAGATTTTAGCTTTTCATATCTCATTATCTACATATCCACATTTAGGTGCACTTTACATCATGTTCTGAACTTTTCAAACACTGATTTTTTTTTCCTCTGGAAACCAGAAAGCAGCTTTTTCTTTTGAGTTTCTTTCAAATAAAAGTAACTACAAGGGAAAAACATGTGCAACCTCAAGCTCAGTTTAATTTGTCTTATGTTATCTAGCCTAAGATGTTTCCTCTGATACAAAAGGTCCCTTTAGCTCTGTTAAAAGATACTTTGTGTGGCATGTTTTAGTGCTTTTTAATTCTTCCCTGTGTAATAATTCAGATATAGAACAGCTGTTAAGAATACATTTAAATACTGATGCTGCACATCTGATATTTGATTTTGCATGAGCACCTCCTATCAAATCTATGTTTGAATCAAGAAACCTACCACCCTACTCTTGCATTAGTCCAATTTACTGAGCAGGTTGAGCTGAATTTTATATTCTGCAGCAGGCTGACTTTCAGGTTATATGAGCTCAGTGAACATAGCAAATCAAGATTCTGTTTAGTCAGACTACAAAGGATAAATAGCAAACAAAACCTAAAAACTCATCAAGACAGATAAGTGGTTTGTATTTACTAATGACTTTGTTAGGTTTTGTTTAAAGTGTTTGCTGGAGCTGAAGTGTCTTTCCTGAAAAAGCTCTTCAGATGCCTTTCCATCACAGAACTGCAAGAGGATGGACAAGAAAATTCTGTATTGCCTAGCTTTCCAAGGCAGGATCAAGCATAAGCCATTATCTCTAGCAAATGTTTGTTAAACTTCTTCACCAAACAACTAAAGCCATTTCATCAAATCATTAAACCATTCTATGTCCACCTTGACTGTCCTAGCAGTATGAGTAATATTCTTTATCTGGTTTGTCTATCTGTCTGTAATATTTTCAAAATGATTTTAGCAAAGATTAAACAAGATTTACTGTTGGTAGCGAGGCAGATTGGGCTTCTCAAACCCTCAGACCTAGGGCTTTAAACAAGAGTTTCTGAACAAGATGCTCTCATTGGAGAGGTGAAAGGGGTTCTGCTAGATTCTAAGTGCACAATATAAATTAAATTTTTGTTAATTGAATTATTTTATTATTTCTATATTAAAATTACAGCAGTTCTTGTACTTTAAGTGGAAAACAGTAAAGAATAATTTTCTAATTTTTACGTGTCTGTATGGAAATTAATTACTTTTCATGTCAAATTCCTGGAGTCATATTTTACTTAGGAACTCAGTGCTGATTCCCTTTAAATGCAATTTCAGATGCTGTTTCTTTATTGTTTATCTACTGTATTACTATTTACCAAGTTATGTTGTCTTTAGCTGTGTCTGAATACAGTTTTCAGTCTATAAATGTCAAATATAAAGTTGTCAGAGGAATCTCAGATGTTTAATTTTCTATTTGTGGATATATGTAGGTGGTAATATTTGGCATAAGTTTTGCTTTGTAATTGTTTTCCAAATTATCTAATTCAGAAGGATATAGAGTCTTCAAAATATCTGTCGTAATGTCTTAGCTGTCTACTTGTATTATAGTATCTTTTCTGACTAACAGTCACTTGATTGTATCTGAATATAATATTGTTCTCTTTAGAACTGGTGTTCTACAAATTTTCAATTGCATAACTATCAGATGTGCAGATGCTAAAAATGTCCAACCTATAGATAACCTTCCTGGTTCTTCACATTAATTTAGCTGCAGATACAGTAAGCTCTGTAGGTTAATTATGTTCTTTGTTTTCCAGAGTGTTCTGTCAAATTATTTTTGTGGCTATCATAATTTACAAACTTGGTCACTACTGATAGTGTGGTTCCTTCTAGCAAAATGATCTTGAGGGTCCTTTCCAACCCTAATGATTCTATGAGTCTATGAAAATAAATGAGCAATGAAGAACTTTCTGTACAGTGCTTAGTGAAGGAACAGAGGTCACCACAAAAGTCTGAGGAGAAATCAGTGAACCTATGTGAGCAGTGAATGCATTTGGAAGAAGTAAGACTTTGCAAGTCTGCAACAATACATATGTATGCTTAGTGCCATCAAGCCAGCAGGCACTGCCAGGAGTGTGGCAAGGGTTTGCTAGAGGGAGGCTACAGGTATTGCTTCTCTGAGAAGGTGGTAGAAGTTTCTCCTATGTGTGATAGAGCCAATGCTGAGTGGCTCCAAGAAAGACCTGCTGCTGGCCAAGACCATCAGCAATGGTGGTAGTACCTCTAAAATAGTATATTTAAGAAGGAGGAAAAAAAAGTTGTGTGACAGTAATTGCAGCCAGGAGTGAAGAAGGAGGGGATGGAGATCCTCTGGGCATGGGTGCAGAGGTTCCCCAGTAGCTTGTGGTGAAGACCATGGTGAGGCAGATTGCCCCCTGCAGCCCATGGAGGATAACAGTGGAATAGATATCCACCTGCAGCCTGTGAAGGATAGTGGAGGAGTAGATGCCCACCTATACCTTGTGAAGGATGCCAAGCTGGAGCAGGTGGATGTGCCCAAAGGAGGCTGTGATCCCATGAGAAGCCTGTGCTGGAGCAGGTTTGCTGGAAAGACCTTTTGTCCCACAGAAAAAGGAGTCCACAATGGAGCAGGTTTGCTGGCAGTTGTGTCCCCATGGAAGGACTGTACCCTATGGAAGGGACCCATGTTGGAGAAGTTCATGGAGGACTCTGTCCCATGTGAAAGACCCCATGCTGGAACAGGGGAAGGGTGTGAGGAGGAAGATGTGACATAAACAAAGAATTATGAACTGATCACAACTCCCATACCTTCTCCCTCTCTGCTGCTGAAGAGGAGGAGATAGAGAAATCTGAAGGGAAACTTAAGGTTGGGGAGATGGGAGAGGTGGGGGAAAGATGTTTTAAGATTTGGGTTTATGTCTCTTTATCCTACTCTGATTATGACTGGCAATAAATCAAAATAATTTCCTCCAAGTCAAGTCTGTTTGGCTTGTGATGGTATTTGATGAGTGATCTTACCATGTCCTTCTCCAAACCCCTATGAGCCTTTTGTATATTTTTCTCCCCCTGTCCAGTCAAGGAGGAGTGATAGAGCAGGTGGGCACCTGGCATCCATCCATGGTCCACCCACAACAGTAATGTTCTGAAAAGGAACAAGAGCTTGTAGTGAATAAAGCCATTGCCAGAAAAGTGTTGTTTAGTTTGTTCAGAAATGTCATGTAGTGAAAATAAGAACTCCTTGTGGCCATGCTGGTTGATCAGTGCCTGGATTCTGTGGTTGAATTTGCTGTGTAGTGCTAGGAAAACTACATAAATGAAGCCCCTGCAGCAAGTCACTGATGTCTTTCACATGTCTGTTGATGGAACTTGAGGCCTGGAATACATGAATGATTAACCTATTTTAGGATCTGTGCTATGAACATGAAAAGTCTCTTATGTTCCTGTGAACTTGAAAAGAATCAGATCTCTCAAATGCATAGACTTGTTCAATGATTTTAGGATTAATTTCTCCATGTCACCTCCTTATACATTAAATACAACTAATGGTCACAAGCAATTTTTGTCTCAGATGAGCACTGTGTTGACAAATACAGTGGTAGGAGAACCACAGAAAGCCCCATGAAAAAATTAATGGCTCTGTATTCAGTATAGAGTTTGGATAATGTGCAGTAAATAATGCATGGATCCACACAGTGAATGAGAAGAAAAAAAATAAATTAAAAAAATAGCAAAACCCCCCAAACCTAATGCTGTCTAGCTCCATAGTCAGTGAATGCCATCCCTCTCAGGAACTGAACTAATTAGGGGCAGTATGTTGGTGACAGGATTCAATTTTTGAAGTCAGACTTGCACCATAAAACATAAAGCCCTAAAAAGTAGACTATAATTCTGGGATTTTCTGACTTTTGACTTTTTCAGAGTTAATTATGATTTTTAACACAGTTTTTGTGTGCATATAAAAAGATCATCATGTTCTAGTTAGAGTCTATTATGTTTGACAATGAGAACATGTTACCTGCAGTAACCAAACATGAATTGCAGTTCTCAAAAAAGAAGATACAATATGTTCTTAACTCAGTGCATCACAGCCAGTGTTATGGCAAGACTTTCCAAATACATTTATAGTTAAGAAAATGAGGTAAAGCATCAAGGTACTCTGAGTCAGTACAAATGCTTTATGATTCAGTATTCCTGCTCTCAGAGATTGCTTTGAAACAGTGAAACATCCTTTCAAATGATACAACAAAGCAGTTCTTTTGGATTTGTATTTTAAACAATAGCTCACTTAGCAAGTACATTTTCATCTACAAAGATGTTATCAGGCAGAATTTTATATAACTGGATGACAGGCTTTTGTGTGTGTGAATATGTTGACTTTGTGGGGAAATATATTAATATACTGAGTAATGCATCTGAAGAAAATACATTCACTTTTTTTTGATTCTTTTTCATACTAAGACATACAAGAGCTTTGCTTTCTACCTATGATGTGTTTCCAGAGTCTTAATTAGAGAATAGAATTATTTTAATCAGTATGTTACATTGTATTATATTATTCATAATACAGTATTATTTTATTTTTAATATATGTTACTTGAAAACAATCAAATTAAATTTCTTTTATACAGTGTTATACTATGTGGAAGGTAAAATTTAGACATACTTTTATAGAATAACATAAAAGTTCATCTACTGTCCTAGTTTTATATAAAGACAGACTAGTCTTTAAATTGTGATTTAGGTGAAAGTTCCACTGCCCTTTTATAATTAAAATATTGATTTTATTTATGGGAAGAGATATTCAGGAAGTATATATTTAAGGACTCACTTTGATTGATTCTTGAATATGTTGCATCATCCAAGTGGGAAAAAGGAACAAAATACAAATAACAGTACAGATACATGCAAATGAAGAAGTCCCTCTATACCTGACTGAGGTTGGAGGCAAGATGAAGTCTGTGAGGCCAGTCATGGACCTTCTCTGGAGCTGGTGGAGCCCCAGAAAATAATTTTTAATCCAAGTGTGACAGTGTCCAAGAAGGCTTAGTGCTTCAGGTCCAGGTGTGACAAGCTCCCTATCAACTCTTACCTTTGGCAACCACTAGCTACAGTAGTAGATTGTGCCTGGAATAGAGCATGATACAACTATTATATCTGTTGTAATGTGGGCATTTTGGTGGTGGTTTTCTTTTTTCCTTCTCCCTAATAGTTTTGAGACACAGACATAGCCTGCAGAGGTGTCTCCATTTCAACCCCTTCAAACTTTCAAGCAGTTTTCTGATATTGTTAAATTTACATATTTTTTCCTTTAAATTTTTCTAATGTGGAATTGTTTAAAATTTGTTGCACATTTTGGATACTCTGACCCTTATATGTTCTGTACTTCCTGTGCTACACAGGATGCTAATGCTATTCCCATATTCTATTTAAATTCTTCATTTTTCAACAATGATGAGGAAAGTTGCAGATACTTTAAATACAAATTATACATTTGAACATGATTTGGGTCTAAGGAGTCCTTTTAGCTTCTGGTAGTAGTTTTACATAAAACCTAAGCTCTTTCAATGCATATAAATTGATGAATTACATTTTTGACATTTCTAATTTAATACAGTTCAGGTATAAAGACATGGAATTTGAATGTCTCTTTCTTTCTACTCTTGAATCTACACAGAGATTAATCTCCTACCTAAGTAATGCTAAGTTATCAATCATTCATGCCACTAAATGTCAGAGGCAAAGAACACACTGTGCAGTAAGAGTGAACTCTTGCTTTAAAGAAAAAAAAATATATATATATTTCTCAAAGACAAGGAACAAAATGTTTTAATCATATTTACTTGAAAAATGTTATGGGTGAAAAATTCCCTAGGTGCTTAAAATCCACATTGTGTTGTTGAAAAAGTTCATTTTAAGAAAGACTGAACAGATTTCAGTTATCCTCTCAGTTTGACAAAGAGGAAAACAGTTTGCAACCTAATGAGAGTAGGGCATTAAGATAGGAGACTACGAAGACTGATGACTCAAAGAGGCTGTCAGTGAGATAACAGATGAAGAGGCTGAAGGGGGTAAGGCCAGAGGATAAAATACTTCAAGGTTTCTTTAACTGTAACACATTCAAAGATGTTGGAAACTTTCATTCCTCACTTCCACCTCCTTCTCCTCACTCTGCTGTGCCTGATTAATGCAGTTAATACGGTGTTTAACGTGAAAAATAAATGAGCTCAGGCACTTGCACTTCCTGTTGGCCAGGAGGTGAGATCAGAGCTACTGGAAACATTAACTAAGTTCTACACAGAACTCGGACAAGAAGGAAGAATGAATCTGAAAAGTATAGTGCTTTCTTGGTATCATTGAAAAAATATTTCTGTTTGGTTTTTCCCCCCTAATTTTTTTGGTTGGTTTGTTTGTTTGTTTGGGGTTTTGTTTGTTTGTTTGGGATTTGTTGTTTTTTGTTGTTTGGGGTTTTTTTAATCTCTTCCTTTATGTTTTTTTCCCTGTGTCTTGTTACTGATGCAGTATTCCTGCAAGAGAACTCAGAATAACAGGAAAGTACTTTCAAGTATGGAAAGTTCAGGTAATGTTGTAGTCCCTCTGTGGGCTGCCTATGATCAGATGTTTTCTTCCTCCAGAAGTAGAGGAAAATGTGTCTTCCTTTAGCCCCAAAAGTGTTTTAAGATAATGACACTAAATTTTTGGACTTTTTTTCCTTGTTTGTGTGTGTGTGTGTGTGATATGGCAAAACTTTTTCTTCCACTGTTTGGAGATATTTCTTCATGGATATTGTTCTCTCTACTAATAGAATCATAGAATCATCAGAGTTGGAAGGGATCTTAAAGATCATCTAGTTCCAACCCCCCTGCCTAGCAGGGACACCATCCACTAGATCAGGTTGCCCAGCCCCCCATCAAGGCTTGTCTTAAAATCTTCCAGGGATGAGGCTTCCACAACCTCTTTGGGCAACCTGTTCCACTGTCTAACGACCCTCATAGTGAAGAACTTCCTCCTAATATCCAACCTAAACCTACCCTCCTCTAGCTTACACCCATTTCCCCTGGTTCTATCACTGTTTGTCCTCCTAAAAAGTCCCTCCCCAGCTTTCTTGTAGGCCCCCTTCAGGTACTGGAAGGCCACAATATTCCTCAAAATTTGAGTGCATCTGAAATAATATTATAAAACAGAATTGCGGGGACATGTCATGAGAAAAATCATTTATTTCTTTCAGTATGGGTAGTAGTGTTCACTGTCAGCATTTGAAGACAGTTACATTTGTTTGCTCTTTAGTCACTTCTCTCATTACCTTTGGCCCTACAAAGCAAGCAAATGCAGCTTTCAAATTTTTCTTTGAAAGAAGGTTGACATTTCTATTAACTTGAATGAATGAGGATTTGAACTGGAGTAACAAGTTGAATTTGAAGAACTTTTGCTAGTATTAGAGTTTTTAAACCTTTTTAACAGCCCTGTTAGATTGCAGACAGCAAGAAATGTTATATATAAGATGAATAGTAGATGTATGTTTTTCCCAAGGGTTCATCACTGGTGGCATTTTTTTAAAAGAAGTTTGTTTAAAGTGGCAAACAATGTACTTAATATGGAGGTTTTGTTACTACTAAACACTTTGAGACCTATTCAGCTTTACATCTTTTATTTTCCCCAGCAAATAAGAAGAAGGGAAAAAAAAAGGAGAAAATTTTCTTTTGCTAACTATTAATATTTATGCTTTCTATGAAATAGAAGCAGGATTTAAAGGATTTTGTTGTTATTATAAATAAGGAAAAATCTAAACATTTCAAAAGGACAAGTAGAAGTTTATATGCTCATTCTGAAACTAATAATACGTAGCAGAACAGAGTAACCAGAAAATGTATATTAGTCACTATCTGTTTGCATATACATCCTTCATCTAGTATACAGCTATGACAAACAGAAATACAGGTACAGCTATAGGCTCTCTTACTTCCAGAAGATAAAATGATTTACCTTAATTCTAATACCAATATAAAAGTGCTTCCCAGAATTATTTTTTTTATAAGAAATGTACCTTACTCTGCAGAAAGTACATCTTAACTCTGATCTTCTCTAATTCCAAACTTCCTGAGCATGTCTGAGATATTAGGAACAGTCAGTAAGCTGTTATTTGGAGCCAGCCAAATGAATTGGTTCATGTTAAGTGATGTTAGAAATGCAGACATCACACACACACACACACACACACACACTCACCAGGTTCCCAAGCACACTCATACTAGCAGATCCCTCCAGCATGTGCATGGTCATTCTGCCCACCTAGTATCCCTGCCCTCAGGCCCCTTACCTGCTCCATGGTTCCTGACTCACTACTAGGTCCAGCTCAGTGCTCACTGGCAAACCTACAGCACTCACATTCTTGTCCCTCAGGCATCCTGCATTCACAAGCCCTCCCAGGAGCATAGACTCCCTGCCCACCTACTATCCTGTCCCGGACCTGAGGATCCCCTACTTGCCATTAAAATTTGAAAGCAAGTTATCCACACACAAGTGTACACACACCTCACCTGGGGACACTTGTCAGCCCCCAGCTACCCGCACCAGGCACCCAGGCTGTGACCCATAGTCCTGCTCCAGCTGCCTATGCAGACAACCTCACTCACATCAGTCACCCTGTAGCTGGTTTTGGGAACACACACCACTCCAGTCTCTGCAGCTGGAAGTTAAAGATCTCCTACTCACTCCAGTAGTTGATTCAAAACCCATCTGGATGCACTCCTGTGTCTCCTGGTCTAGGGAAACCTGCTGTGGCAGAGGGGTTGGACTAAATGATCTTTTGAGGTCCCTTCCAACTCCTAACATTCTGTGATTCTGTGACATTGAGACCCCATTAGCTCCAGTAGTTGACACTACAGGCTAGGAGTGGNCATTGAGACCAGTATGTGACATTAATGTGACCATAATGTGACCATTGAGACCAGTAATGTGACATTAGCTCCAGTAGTTGACACTACAGGCTAGGAGTGGTTACACACTCCAGTAGCTGGCACTCAGTCCACTCACACTGATCCTCCCAGTAGCTGGCACCAAGTCCCTGTAGTAGACATACACACAGGATAGACAGTGAGATCACACAGTGACAGAGTTGAGAAAAAAACTTAATGAGATGATAGGGCAGGCTGGTGACCAGGCACAGGGCTCAGCCAGACAAGTGTATTTACCAGCCCCAGTTTATATGTATTAGTCACTTTTATACCCTTTTCTGCCTATGTACTCCTCCTGAATCCCTTTCTTTTGTAAACCACCTCCTCTGTTGTCATAGCCCCCTGCTTTCCCTTCCTTAAGATCCTGGACCCTCAAGTTTGCATCCTTATTAGCTGCAAACACCCCACTTTGCCTGCAGTTTGTTTGTAGTCCATCAGTTAGTGTGACTGACAAGGTTTGTTTCTGGTTATTGTCTTTAAGGATAATTGGTCAGGTTTTGTTTCTCTCTGTGTTTCCCTCCTTTTTCTTATCATCCCAATTTGGCAAGGTCATTTGTCAGACAGTCTCAGTGAAGAAAAATCCTTCTCATGCTCCACATATCCTTACCAATTAGTGTGACTACCTGGGTTTATTCTTATCATGACTGCCCTTATCAATTGTCAGTCAGGTTTGTCTCTGTATGTTCTTGTTTATGGCTTCTCTGACCAGATATCCTTAAAAGAGCAAATTCTCTCCTTCTCCTTACCCTTGCAGAGCATTTTAGTTAATTAATAAAAGAATTTTAGAGATAATTTTATATATACTGCAAGCTTTTATGGCAATGATTAGCAGTGCCTAGCCAGCTCTTCCTTTGGATTCTAAAGACCTGTTTTTTTCAGAACATTCAGTCAGAATGGAAATTAACCTAAAATACCATATTTTTTTCAGTCTAATATATACCTATTTTGGATATCTATCTGGACATATAATTAATTTGAAATGTTTTCAGTGTTATACTGAGTATGGGAATATAAGTCACTCTCACTTATATTTTCCTTTCTGCCATAGAATAAATCTAGAATTCTATGTGTAGAATTACTCCATGTTTATTGAGTGTTTATGAAATCAGAATGTGCCCAGTGTTTTTCACCATAGTTACAGGAAATTGTAAACCTCACAAACTTGTACTTCATTTGCAAAACAAAGACAGTTTATACTTCCATGACTAAAATGGTAGCTGCACTGTAAGCTACAAGACTGATGGGGGCAAAAATGTTGTCCAAGTCTATTCAGCATCCATATTGTGGGCTACAAGAATAAGGGATAACACTGAGAGAGAAGATAAAAAGATCACTTACACTAGTAATGCTAGATTTAATTCCAGTTTCTGGAGAATGTCAGAAATACTGTCAGAGTGAAAAGGTTGAGTGACAATGCAATCACTGATATCTAAAGAACTAAGATGAATTTTATGTCTGCAGTTCAAGGAAGTATTGGCAATTAAAAAAGCATTTATCTTGTTGAGGTAATAAAAGAGACTTGGCAAAGATTAGAGCAAAAACTCAGTTAATGGAAAAAAGATAAAAAGTAAAAAAAAAATACCAAAACCCCCTNGAGCTTGTAGAAGCAGTCAGATAATGATGCCCCTAGTCCTCAGAAGTCAAAGGCAAACCCATCACTTTATTTAGGCTTTTATCTCCTCTCATTTGAATTTAGCCTGCCTTTTCGTCCATTTCACAGAGTAGAGAAAGCAGATAGAAAGGAGCATAGACACCTCCCAGAGTGCTGTGAAGTCTTCTTGCTTTCCACACTATGCATGTTTCTTTGTTCATTTCCCTTTTCTGTGTGAGCCTGGATGATACATTTTTCTGTCCATCCAGTGTCTTGCTGATGTCTTTGCTTGATCTATGCAAAAGCAGCATATGATGACCACTACATAAGATGTGAGCAGGAATTGCCTACTTATATCTGAACAGTTCTGCTTTCTTGATGAGTATATTCTATGTGCTCTTTCCTTTCCCTGACTTTTCTATTTATGATACTGATATAAAGGAAATAGAATTCTCTTTCCAAGATACCAAGACTATTTAGATAGTAATCTAATTTTCTGTGCCTAAGAAAAATATAAACTGAAATCCACTGGTCCCAAGTGCCCCACAGCCAGCTGTTTAAGACCTTGGGTTACAGCTCAGAACTGGTCATTTACTCACTGGAGTCCTGGACAGTTGCTGCAGATGGAGCTTCATGATCACCTACTTGCCAAAAAAGGAAGTCAATCTGCCTTTCAGTAGGTAAAAACAGTCTTTACAGTTTCTTTGGTTTGATGGAAATCTGAATCTCATGTCATACATTTTTAGGTTTGTTTCTTTTTTTGAAAGAGGCAAGAAAAACAATTTATGGGACAAACNAGTCATATATTTTTAGGTTTGTTTCTTTTTTTGTCTAATTAAAATTTTGAAAGAGGCAAGAAAAACAATTTATGGGACAAACATGATTAGGGCTAAGTAATGTTTTGGTGAGATTCTGCCAAAGTAATTGGTGGTATAACTGAATTTTTCTTAATGGATTCCTGTTTGCCTAAAAGAACAGGTTTAGCTTAAAGAGTCAAGCATTTTTCCAATCAGGCTTTAATATTGTCACTGATAATATCACCTGAAAAAAAGCCTTTTCCTTTCAGAAAACATGGAAAGCCCTAGGTGGGTGGTGGCTACAATTCTATCTGCCTGTAAACAACAACTACAACAAAAAGGAATAATACAAGGTAGCATCTGCTTTATCTAGCAAAAAAACCCAATATATTGTGCTAATGTTCCAGAAATAATATTCTATGGAAAGAACTCTATAATTTTCCAGTTGTGCACAACAGGTAATAGATTCTGTCTGATATTTGGTTGTTCTACTGTGAGGCAAGAAGGAAAAAGTCTATGGGTAAGGATAAGATCTTAAAAGTTGTTTGCCTTGACTTTAGTAAGGCTTTGGAGATGGTCTCCCACAGCATCCTGTGTCTGTGTTGGGTAGTAACAATCTATAGGGGAGTAATACACAATGATTAAAAAATGGTCACACAGTCAGGTCAGTGAACAGTGGCTAGTAGGCAGTGCTCTACCTAGATATCACTAAAAAGTAGAGCACCTTTTCCTTCTTGGAAAGTGAAGCACCTCTTCATTGAATAGATGTACTGATCTGTTTTGACTCCTATTTAGTTATGATGTTAGCTACTCATCTCTTTCCGTGCCAAACCTGACAGAATTCTAGAAGCATTTGGACAACACCTTCAGACAGATGGTGTAATTTTTGGAGTTGTCCTGTGCATGGACAGGAGTTGGACTTGATAATCCTAGTGGGTCCCTTCCAATTCAGGACATTCTATGGTTCTATGATTCTGTGACTGTGATTCAAGTATGAACGTATTTCAGTTCACTGTAGAAAATCACTTAAGTGTGTGGGCATTAGTCCTTTATCTTCCCTTGAAGAAACAAAATGATGCCATTTAGTGATGAACAGTATGCAATAGCTTGTGTTCATTGAAAATTTTCAAGTAAATTAAAAATTAAATTTGCAGTGACTGTTCTCAAAGGACAGTTTATCAGACTACTGAATTCGTCAGCACATACTGATGACAAAGTCTTGTCTTCGTGTCCAGAGAGGAGAAAGTCCGAAAAACCAGCAGTTTCCACTATGTGATGCTTAGAAGCCTTTCACCTTGCTCTGTTTTTTTATGTTGGACATATGCAATCCACAGATTGCTGCTGTAAAGGCTTGCTCACCCTTGTGTTTTCACTCCTTTCTCCCTCTCCATTTCCTCCTCCTGCATCTCTCTCTGTCTTTCAGACATGAGTTCAGAGTTTTCTGTGTCAGCTCTAGCAACTGTGTGGCCATCTAATGAGATCAGCTTGTTGATTTGAAGGAAGTGAATATTCCTTTCTGGTACAGTTAGGGCTTCAGAAGGAGTATGACAGTGCAGTTTTAGCATAGCTTACACCATGCATGGGCTCTCTTCCTTGAATAATTAAGTAAGAGCAAGTTCATTCTCAGAAACTAGGAATTCTACCACATCATTATCAGCATGAAGTATGAAATATAAGTTTGATTAAAGAAAAGAAAGAGTGATGGAAAAACTATCAAGTTCAGACTGTTTTTTGAAACCAGATATCCTCTGCCAAAAAAGCAAATTACACCCATGTACACACAGAAGGAAAGAGTACTAGATATGGCAGTACTGACTGTAAAAGGTTTATCATATTCTGGCTAAGTATCAGTACTGCTAATCCATGCAGATCTTAACATGGATCTCATGAAAGATGTATAACTTATTTACAAAGCTTGGTGGTGCAAGAATTTGGCTTTATTTGGGAGGATATTGTCAGTTTACATCAAAGTGCATTTATTAGAAGAGTATGCTTCAGGGCTGAGGGTGGTAGTTAATGCTGCTGCAAGTTGAGTAATCATTGCTGACTGCAAAGACACAATTTTGCATCATCTGTGTAAACAACTCCTGCTCCTGCTGTAACTCTCTTATCTCAAAATAAGACACTAAAAAACAAACAAAAATCTGATGAGCTGTAACCTCCACAAACCAATGTAATTAAATTATAATCCTCTTTATTTTTAATCTAATTCAGTTATGATCACCCACTTCATTTCTGATGAGTTTAAGTAGGCATTTTTTCTTTTCTTTGTCCTTTTCCCTGTACTCTTACTAGGATCTCTTTTCTGGGGAATGTTACATTGCTGGCAAAGGGTTCCAACTGGTCTGATTAGTGTCCAGTATAAGGCAATGAAATTTAGCTTTCAATTAGTCATCAGAGTCAGACGCTGTCCTCTTGAGTATAGAGAATAAAAATTCAATACTTTAATCGCTTTAGTAAAAGATTCTCTTGGGGAACAGAAGCAGATTAAAACTATGCTATCAAAGATGGTGAGCCTGCCAAATGTGCCTTTGTAACTAACTCTAAAAGGCTGAGAATATTTTCAACATGTTAGGGAGCAAAATGAAACGGGGGGAGCATCATCATTAGAAAATTACACGATCTGGCATATTTGTAAATGGAAATAATCAGCATTTCCTTCTAGAAAGAGCCCTTTGTATATCAAATTTGCTTTCAGTCTATATTTTTTAAATGCTGTTTTAAGAATTGTTTGTTCTGGTCCTTAAAACATATTCATTAAGAAAATGTTTTGATAAGCATTAAA
Organism: Galbula dea; assembly: GCA_013399015.1. Taxonomy (NCBI): domain Eukaryota; kingdom Metazoa; phylum Chordata; class Aves; order Piciformes; family Galbulidae; genus Galbula; species Galbula dea. The sequence continues at coordinate 387,670 of VWZX01006539.1, forward strand.
GGACAAACCTTATAGTGTTCATTGTCTATAATCAAAATATGTGACTGTCATATTAGGATGTTCTTCCTTTGGATCTAGTGCTATGCAGGCAAAATATGATTGTAGCATTAAAAAAACCCCCAGCACAATAGGCTCAGTGGTGGATCAGCTATTCACTGTAAATTGCTGTATACAGTCAGTTGAGTTTCACAATTCCTCCTGTATTCTGCTTTTTTCCTGTCTTATGTAAAACTGTTTCCCATGATTTTATTTCTTTATTCTATTGTTCTATACCAGAGCTAGATGCATATGGGTTTGTTCATTTCTTTCCTTTATTTGTTTTTGTTGGTTGGTTGGTTTGTTGGTGGTGGTGGTGGTGGGTTTTTTGGTTGGGTTTTGGTTTTGGTTTTTTTTTTTTTTCAAATGGGCACACAGTCTTATTTGCAATGAAAGAAGGAAAATTTTTGTCACTGTTACCTTTGTATAAGAGTCTTGAGCATAGATTTTATAGTTAGGGCTCTGAGGAGTGAAAACCTGCATTCTCTTCTTTCTCCTGCACAATATAACTAGTGGCCAAGGTGGGACATGTTTGGGAATGGGCATATGCTGGGCTATCATAGATAGGGAAAAATCACTGTTGAATAAATCTTCCATTTATATTTAGTGATAGACATAGCAATATTTTATCTTCTGAAATCACTCAGAGGTTCTCCAGGCTGAGAGAAAGCAGTTATCACAGAATCACAGAATATTAGGAGTTGGAAGGGTCCTCGAAAGATCATCTAGTCCAACCCCCCTGCCACAACAGGATTCCCTAGACCAGCTCCACCTAAACCAATATTCAGATAATAATATATTTTGGCTTCATAGTCACAAATTAAATTTCACAACCAATATAGACTGTGTAAAGAACTGTGAGAGTTAATTTTTATTTTGTGCTTATATAGGTTTCTCTTCCTCTTTTCCCCAAGGGGGATATTAAGTCTTTCTCATCATTCCCTGTGGAAATCATAAAATAAAATTATTAAGTTCTCCATAAGAAAGAGTGGTAGAAGTGAGATACTGTACAGTAACCAAAAAATCATTCATCAGTAATTTTTTTTTTTGTAATTGAGAGGAAGAATATGTCTCAGGAAGAGCTTTTACTATGGCACATTTTGTGCCAAAAATGCTTTGTAGAACCTGTTGTTAGCCAGGTTTAGAATAAAAGCTTAATAACAATTAAAATTGACTATTTCTCATCACTTTATTTCAGATACTACTGAGAGATATAGAAAGATTTACTATGTGAGCTGTTTGTTTTAAAAGTTTAAAAATTTATGGCAATATCTTTAAAGTTAAGTTATTGCTATAGCATGTATATCTATATTTGAATGTTTTTTCTACCATGAACAGGTACCATATCCTGCAACAGGACAATGCAAGAGGAGTTCATCTTGCTGATCATTTTAGCTGAGTGTGATGTCATACATTTTTAGAAGTAGAAAGCCTAAGCTGTAGATACTTTTTTTTGGCTCTGCCTAATCTACGGACATTTTTTTTATATCTTGGATCTTGTCAGTGGGGTAAAATATGAAAATTGTTCTGCCACAGTAGAATATGGAATACCATTCTTTTTCTTCACCTAACCTAGTTTCTCTTGGAATATTATCCCTTTTATTTTTGTACAGCAAATATTTGCAGACTATTTTGCAGCATTTTGAAAATTTTCTGCAGAAATTTTTACTCTCACAGAACAGTTCTGTCTTCAAATATGTGCAGAAAGTCTTACATCAAAGGAAATTCCTCTCTATATAGTAGTCTCTAGGCCCTCATTTTTGAGAAAGTAGTGAAATGCAGCATAATGAAAGGTATTTGTTTTAAAGAGGACAGATAAGTCTCCTGAATAGCAAGTTGGAGCAAGAGTTTAAAATATCACTGCAAAGAGGTTTTAATATATTATCATTCTGCAAAGCTCAACAGAAAGCTTTGATCAAATGTTTTGCATTTAATGGCAGCAGATGAAAGAATTAGATTTAAAAATAATTCTTCCCACAGAAAAATAAACTATAAATAAAAATACCTATTTTTATATTGATTCATATTTAAAGTTACAGCATTTTTACCACATAACAGAAGATAGAAATTTAGAAACAAACACATTAAAAACTTCTACAGCTATTAATCTCATGATGTGCAGTGAGATATTCCAGAAATGTTCTGCTCAATTAATTCATTTGGACAAGTGACATCTATACCATAAATTTATATTACTGTCCTTCAGCACCAGTCTTATTTTCTCCTTAGTCACCAATCTGGTAACCAGCACAAGGTGTTCAATAAAGAGATCAAATTAAATTAGTGCATGCTGGTATGATAGCTTAAGGTATAGTCCCTTAAATTAAAAGTGGGAGACACTGCTTACATCATAGTTCATAAAATCACAGATTGTTAGGGGTTGGAAAGGACCTTGAAAGATTATCTAGTCCAACCCCCCTGCCACAGCAGGATTCTCTCGAGTAGGTCAGTATGTACTGGTTATAACTGTTCAAGATCTCTCAGCTCTCTCCAGTTTCTTAGCCATACCTTGATTTTTCAAACATTTTAACCATAACATTTTATTTTAATTCCGTTTTCCATTGACCCAGGTAGTGAGAGAATTTCCTTAGGATGTATAAATATCTCTATTTGTTTATATTCTTTTCCCTTCTTCAGAATTCCTAAAATAAGGTGAAGATGGAACCACATGTTACTTTCATATCAAGAAATGGATGGTATGTACAAAATCTCTGGTATGTGACAAGTGAGTAGATGTGGTTCAGAGAAAGTGATGTAGGGGTCTGGAAATTCATGGGTGAATTTGAATTGTATTGAGTAGACAAATGTAATGTACTTGGAAAGTAGCAGTTATTTGTAAAGCCTGTTGTATATGATGTCTCACTTGATGACTCATGTGACTTATGGTGAGCTCTGAGCTTGTGAAAGTACCTTTTCTACTTCTTGACCTCATCTAATCCTTGCTGAGCTTGTGTTGGCTTTCTTGTTATTAAGCCTGTGTTAGCTTCATCTCTGCGAACAAAACTTCTTTTTAAATAGAGGTCATGAGAAACAAAACAACCAAAAAGCTATTATGGATTTTTAATGATGCTTATAAGCCCTTCTGTGAAGCTGTATGAAGTAGATGATACTTGTGTACATCCTTATTTACAATAGTTCTCTACCCACAGAAACCATTCTTATGTTCATGGATTTTTCTACAAGAAGTTTATTAAATAAGGTCTGAGTCATTGAATTTAAAGTAAGCAATATCTTTTTCTCTGCTGGCTTGGATGAAAATGAATAGAGATATTACTTTCAAGAATATTAACTGAATCCTCTATCCTTATTAGAAAACAAAGTATAATTTATTTTCCTTTTATGTAATCTTTTGATCCAAGTCATACATGCATTGGGTTTTTTAAAGGTATTTCTATCCCTACATCTTTTTTTTCTGTGAAGATTTAATTCTCTCAACACCCTAAAAGTATGATGCATTTAGTGAAAAATTAGGAAATGCACTAAAATATTTGACTGAGCTATATAAAATTATTCTGCCAACAGGAAGGTGTCTATGGAAGCAGATAGCAATTTGTCACTTTTATAAAGTAATATCAAGAATTCTTCTCTAATCTAATCATACCTAATCTAATTATTTTGAAATATATCACTCTGAGTATTTCCCCATCACTGTGTCTATGTATCCTTCCTAATAGTCTTCTACAGCATTAAAAATACATGAGGCTTCAAAAATCAACAGAGGTTTAAGAATATTGTAAATCAGCCATAGAAATATGTGCATATGCAAATGAGAAATGGAGGGCATGGGAAAAGGAGACTACATTTTTGAAAGGGAAAGAGTGATAATCTTCTAGAAGGAGATGCAATATGATTTAAAGTTCCAATCTCTTCTGCAAATCCTTGATTCTGCTCTCATCTAAATATAAAAGATGAAAATCCAGTATAGCTTCATAATCATGATTAAATCACAAGATACAATAAGCTGCACTTTGATCAATATTAATGTTGAAACTAAAACTTTGTTATTAACCTAATTAAATCAAACCTGAATGCACAATAGGACTCAGTGTCTGAACACCACCTATCAACCACTTCTTTGGCTGCAGAATTTGTCTTTCTGAACTTATTTACCAAAATGACATAGGAAATGGCTGTGAATTGGTAACACAGATGCCACCACTGTGTGCACATCTGTACCAGAGTCATCACAAGAGTAAGGACTCCATAACTGAGAGCTCTGAAATTGGAAAGACAATTTTTCACTTCTGAGAAAGGAGTTTTCTTCACCAAATAAAATACTTTCCTTTTTCATGTCCTCTGTTTCTTTTTGTTGTTTTTTTTTAATTCTGCATGTACTTTAGAAATTTTTGAGGTTTTCTTGACTGTGTTCACAAGTCATTGACCTTTGTGAACACAATTAGGCCACGTGTGCTCTATTAACTGGCTTATGACTTTTGAGCCCTTCAGACAGTTTTTCTGCTTTCCTTACAGAGAAAATGCAACTGACTTCCAGTCTATGACAATTTTAAATAAAATTCTTAAGTACTTGACTGAGGTTGAAAATCCAGTTCCAGTTTTCTGAAGCATTCTTTCCTCTGCATGCACTTCCCCCACAAACATAAAAAATCCCAAACCAGACCTTTCTATCTACTTTAGTCTTCAGGAAAATAAAGGTATGTGAACACATACTAGACTTTTTTTTACTATAAAGTACCCCTTATTGTAACATCCCTTACCAGGGACTGATCCAGCAGCTAATCAATGCACCACTGATTTAAAATCATGTGGGTATCACTGGCTTAACTTTTGTTGCAAGAGGATGAGAAAGTTCTGGTGTATTGATGTTTGTCCCACAGAGTCACCACTTGGAAGATTTAAACAGATTTTACTTCTGCATTTGGATCATTTTTATGGTATATATACTTTTTCTATATATGTATTGTACTCCTGTTTTAGTTGTGATATGAAAGTTTAGTCATAGAAGAAACAATGTTTCCTTTCCTTAGAAACATACTAGGGGTACTTTATCTGTCAAATTATATTTTCTTATGGATTCTTCTTTTGTGAAGAGCTTGATATGAGAAAATTTGGGTATGAAACTTCCTCTATGAAATGCTTTCTGAGAAATTTTGTTGCTTGTACATTCCAGAAGGATTTCTAGTGTTGTAGTTGCTAGTATTTGCCAAGCTTGGTGTAAAAAATATGTGACAAAAATTGCATCACTTTGCTAGCAATTTAATTTTTTGTGTCCTTTTGACTTACATCTTTTATACATACATATATATATTTATATTTATATATAATCACACAAAATATTGCTAAGCTTAAAAAAGACCAAGAACTCCAATATTGGGCTTGATGCATGAGGGCCATATATAGATGACTGAAATACCTGGAAAATGAAAACGTCTCACTTAAAGCTAAACAGATGACTTGTTCTGAAATGCTCTAGGAAAAGTATAACTAGATCAAGCAGTTAACTGATTAACTAACTACTTTGTAGACACCAACTTTATACTTGTTTTCTAAAAACAGGTGGCAGAAATTGATTGGGAGAAAAGATCAAAGGACAGTAAACATGAAATCACAATGCAGAGAGTCCATGAAGCACAGAGTGTTGCAGACTAGTATAATACACCAAACAAGATAGAATAGACCAAAGGAAGGACTAGAGATGTACCTTCCCTCTGACATGTTCTTCCAATATACTTTATCAAAACCAGAACAGAGTATGTTAGGTCTGATACAACCCCTGTATTGTAATTTTTCCTCAAAGTGTTAAAACCTCCTCTCTCTTTCTTATTTCACTAACTTGAAAATCTGCTTTCCCACCCTAAACTACCTTTTGTGTTTCACATCCTACCCTACCTCATCCACCATCACAGACTATTACCAGTGATCAATATCCTCTCCCAAGACACCTCTTTTCTTTCCTGCTTAAATTTCTAAGGCATTCATCACTCTCCTTTAATCTTCTCTCTTTGGTGGTGTTTCTATCCACTCCTCCATTCAACAGGCATGGGAAAAGGAGAACTGACATTTCATATTTCCTGCATTGGGCAATGCCATGCAGGCAGAATGTGGGTGAAGAGAGAGAAGACACCAAACTGATGTGTTGTGATGTACCACAGAGCAAGCTGTTATCATCTTATCCTTCCTTTTTGTTTTCATATGCTGCAAACAGAGCAAAGTCCAGCAAGGCTGGAAACAAAGATAAAGCAGCATCTAAAAGATCTGTCATTATAATTGACCTGCTTAGATATTGGATAACATAAGTGTTTTTCTAGCTTTCTGTCTCTAGATGGCACAGTGTACATCACCTTACTAGGACACACTAGAAACATCTGCTTAATAACACATTGGATATAATGAGCTGAGTCTCCTTCATGAGATGTTTAGAGTATTTCAAGACATCTCAGTTGCAGCCTCCTTTCTTAAAGGTGTTCCCCTCTTGACATAGGACTTCACCATTTCTAAATGGCTCAGGGGATAGCAAAGAACATCAGAAGTATAGAGGGCTCTTTCTACCAGCTGATTCCTCCAAGGAAGTCCAGATTTTTTAAAACTGCAGTAGCAAGTAGATAGAAGACATTGTTAGTACCCAGTGATAGTTTGTAAATTAGTGGTTGTGGAACTCCATCACAATCCTGCTGTGGCAGGAGGGTTGGACTAGATGATCTTTTGAGGTCCCTTCCAACTCCTAATATTCTGTGATTCTGTGATACACTTTCTCAAATGTACTTCATCTATACTTTGCTGCTCTAATCACATAATTGTGTTTCAGAAGACAACATTTGCTTAGTCCAAATGGCACTCATCATATATTCACCAGTCAGTACACAACACCTTAACATACACATACTACACAAATGCTTCCTTTCAGTTACAAAAGCTATAGTAATCCATGGTTACTCTTAATAAACAATTAATCTGAACAAGCAAAAAGGAGAGTGAGGAAAAGTTTTTTTAATCTTTTATTTCTTAAAGTCACATGAATCTTACTGTGATTATTGTTAGTCTTAACTTGTCACCATTTATTTTTATTATGATATGTTATATGGCTTTTTAAAATAAGAAATAAATTATCCTGTCTGCATCTGTTTCTACCCCACTAAGGCCTTTGGGGTGAATGGATCTGTTAAGTCTCATTGTATGGAATGAGAGAGAGAGAGAGAGAGAGAGGCTGATCTTTATTAGATTAGACACTCCACAGAGCTACACTCTACGGCTTTGGCTCTATTTTACTCCCCCTTTCATAAACCTAATTTTAGATGTGAGGCTTAAGATTAAGAAATAGCTAAGAAAACAGAAACACAGACTGTAGAAATGTATAGTGTTTGTCACAAACTTGTAGTGGTTTCTTGTATGTACTTTTTTTTCTATGAGTGGATGTAAGAGACTGGAAAAAGAACAGCATGGACTCAAAAGAAAAGTGAAAACAGAAATAATTGATTGTGTTCATTAAGCTGCATAATAATACTTGGATGGTATTTTGTTTTCCTTTTTTCCCTTTTCCTTTTCCCTTCCACATCCTCTTCCCCTTCCCCTTCTTATTCCTTTTATTCTTTTTCCTTTTCTTTCTTTTTTTGGTTTTCTTTTCTTTTCCCCACACATGGAACCAATGCAATATACATATAGATTTCAAATGAAAGGGGTTTTCTACTAGCAAAGGTCTTATTTGCAAGGCTATGATTTATACAGTTACAGTCAGCTAGAAATGTAGCTTAAATAAAAATATAGTCTTTCAGAGATGACAACTAGGAAATGTATGGTCTTCCATTGTCCTGCATTTGTATGCTTTACATGTGGAAGACTCAAAGAAATTGAGAAATGACTTGAGGAAACAATCACAAAGGTGATACATACATGCAGAAAGCTAACATGAAAATGGAAGTTCTTATCTTTCACTGATCCATTCAGTGTGCCATAAATCACAGATATTTATATGATGGTTTTTGCTCCACGCACCTCTTATGCCATGTGAACATCACTCAGTATCTTATAACAAGCCCAGGATCTTTAATGTAGAGGTGAGTGAACTGAACACATTACCTTCTTCTGTTCAGCTCATTTGTTCACATACTGAATAATGCTTACAGTAATGTTAAAAAGTACCCAAATATTGCCATGAGCAGATGGTGCTTGTGCATTATGAGCTGAAAAGTAACACCCTTTTTGTTAGTCTGATTATACTGACACTGTACAATTACATCAAGAAATCATGTGGAAGTAATCATCAGGCAAAAGTTATTAGCTTCATCCCAGATTCTGAAGATACAGCATCCAAAAATGAATGAGCTAGATGTTGGAAAGTTATTTTATTAGCATCTTGTTGGTATTACACTGAATGGAATATTTGATTTGATGAGATAGAGAAGTGGTTTGTGAAACAACTAAGAATACACTTTTTTCTTTAGTGTGGCTATTGATATATGTGTTTCCCCTTGTGGAAAATGTATTTGCAATTTTTTAATTTATCACAGTATCACAGAATATTAGGAGTTGGAAGGGACCTGGAAAGATCATCTAGTCCAACCCCCCTGCCACAGCAGGATTCTCTAAGACTAGGTCACAGCAAAGATAACTAGTAAGTAGATTCTGTTTTTTTACACCTCACTCCAAATTCCAAGGGTGTTTCAAACAGTCATTTTCTTCTATTTGAACAATACAAAGACTTTTAAAAACATGACAGTCCTCCAGGTCCCAGTAAAAATGATTTGATGTGATGTGCTGTTGAATCAAGGTGATGTGTAGAGGCAGATTTTCTTTATTTCTTCATCTATACTAGTTAATCCTTTTTCAAGAAAAAATACTAATGCAGAGCATCTTTCAGAATCTCTCACTGCTTAAAATAAAAGAATGTTACCTTGTATAACAGTGCAATTCCTGATGTTGTCATTGGACTATCATATTGAGCAGACCTAATATTTATGTATGTTAACAGATGTTACTTTTTACCAGTGTCCCAGTATGACTGTGTGTATATGCTTTCCACAGTTTCTGAGCTTTCTGTGGTTTTTGGGGTTGGTTTTTGGCTTTGTTTTGTGTTTTCATTTTGTTTTGGTTTTGGGGGGTGTTTTGTTTTGGTTATTTTTGTTTTGGTTTTGTTTGTTTGCTTGTTTGGGGGTTTTTGTTGTTTTGGTTTGTGGTTTTTTTCCCCATCCCTCTGTTGTTTAAATTTCTTACTTTTTGTGTCAGTTTTGATCTCAGATGCATTCTGGGTAATGGAAATATTTTACCTGACCTCTCTCTTGTAATAAGTAGCCTCACAGATATTTTGTAACTCAGTATCTTCTTTTTCACTAACCTGAGAAAATGTGAAAGACTTTAGCAGCTTTACAGTTAGTAAATCCACTTTTAATATCCTGACATTTTGCAAAACATATCCTGTGGTACTGTTTTCATAAAAGGATAAGCATTATGGTCTGCCAGACATTAAGATGAGCTACTACAGAGCACAGCACTATACTTGCTGGCATTTTTGTTTCTTAACTGCTGATCTTGTAAAATTTTCCAGTTCCATCTTAGCTATAACTGTAATATACACCTATATCGTGTCTTTTAGTGATCTTTATTTGATCATTTAGATCTCTCTTTTTTCTTCTTTTGTTTTTCTTCTTTTTCTAACAAAAAAAAAATCTCAGAGTATGTTTGATACTCAAGAATGCAGGTTAACACCTGCAAGTTGTAAAAACTTCATAAAATGAAAAGTGGAATAAAAGTAACAAATGACAGATCAATCAAAATCATGCTGAAGATGTTATAGACAAATTTATGTAATTGCAAGTCCAACAAGGTCTTTTTTTGAGTTTCTAAATGTAGTTATGGTGTTATATGTAACTTTATTTATATTTTTATAAATACATCACAGGTTTTTTTCTCTTTTTACAGTGTTCCTGAAGGTCATTACAACAGTTAGTCTACTTCATGTCAGCTTGTGGAACATTTATTTCAGGTGGTACTTGCTTTGTTCTTATGTCTATGAGTATGATTTAACTTTTAATTTGGATCTAATTTTGAAATAGATCCTACTTTGAGTAGAGAGTTAGACCAGATGACCTGCAGAGACCCCTTTTAACATAAAATATTTTGTAATTCTGTTTAATTTAGTCAATGATATAGTTTTCTTCCTCCTTTTCCTCCTTCTTGTAGTCACCTTTTTTGTATAGTCTTACAGTCTCTAAGTATGTGCACCTTGCTGTCTTTGATCTAACTTGATAATAAGCCATAGTGAGAGCAGCCCAGTTTGGAATCTTGACATTCTCATGAATACTTCTTGAACAAAACTGAGTTGCACATAGCCAGTTTAAGTAATTCTGCCCTGTGTTTCACTGGTCTTCTGCTTCTGAAACAAATAGGCTTTTAGGCACTTTATGTCTGGCTTTGCTTGTGTGAAATGGAAACAGTGCATTTCCAGTCTTAGGTACCTGTTGGTGTTTATAAAACAAGAGACAAAATTTGCTGAGATCATCATTATGATTACCTAAGATAAAAGCAATAATTTAGGTTCAGTACTTGGTTTGAGTGATACAGATTTTGTAAGACAAAATATGAAGAAGAATACCAGGAAGATAAGACTATTTAATACGTTGAAGGAGTCAAGGACATCACTACAAAAGTACCATATTGAGAGTGGAATTGTGATGAAGAGGGACAGGAAATATGAGTTATAGTACACAAGAAATTCTAAAGACAGGATCTGTAGGTCATGTAAATTAGCATAATAACACTGAAATCCACCAGGTTGCATGAGTTAATAGCAACTTAGAATTATTAAGCTATAGCAGCAAACAGTAGGTGTGAAGCAAGCCTAAATCTATCGTTATAAAAGCATTGTCAGTAGGCTCATGAAGAAGATGACTTGGTTAGTATATAGTCAGCTATGATTCCTTTTTTATAATCTTATCTGCAAGGAACTGGCAAAAGATTGTCTAGCTCTTTATGAACTCAACTGAAGAGATTTCTGGTCCAGATGCACCTCAGAACACGTTTTTCACACTATCATCCTTTCACTTAAGTACTCCATAGGAAAAAATACTTTAGCATAGAATTGTTTGACTTAATAAAATTTCTCCATATATTTCTGGATGGCAATTTCTTTTTTCCTTATTCTCCTCCCCCACCACTTCAAGCTTTGATACATACTATTATCTATAAATCCAATAAAATATCCTTGCTGAACATGTAGATATGATTATTTAATAGAAACTTAAAGAAGGAAATTCCTGGTTCAAACAGTGGAAAGATTTTCTTTGTTTAATGCAGTCTTTCTGTACTCTATATTGTGTTGTTTTTCTTCCTTTTCCACTTCTGCTTTAGCTACTATCTTATTTCCAATGTAATTTATTTTCACTTATTCTGTTTTGTATGTATCACCACTATTTAATGTGTATCTGCATAAGTGCCTTTGTTCAGATGGGAGTTGTGTATGTGGAGTAGATACATGATAATTCTGTTTAACTCTCTTTGGTTTATAGCTTGGAGAAGTCTTGGAGAGTATAAAGTAGATTTTTTCAAGATTGAATTGAACTGGAAATAACACTGCAGCAGCTCAGAAACATATAGTTTGTTTAAATGGACCACAGTAAAGATACTCTAGCCCCTGAAATATGTGTGGTGTGGACTAAATATCATCAGTACCAATTTCTTTATCCCTCAGAACTGCTCCAATTTGACAACACTTTTACTGAAGTAGACTTAGTCTTAATCTTTTGAGAACTAATGTCATTCAGTGAAAATTGTGCTCCCACCCCTTAAATTGTTTACCTACCTTTTGTAAGTTGAATCATGATTATGAGGATGGAGGAAGACTGAGGAATTGAAGTGATGTGATATGAAGTCCAGTCTTGGGTTCTGCCAAGGAAGATATTTCCTTTTAAGGCTGCTAATTGTATTTAAGTTTCCTGCTAAATTAGACGTTTATATTCTTTATGCTGACTCCTTTAGAAGAGAGATTGTTATTTTTCTGAGGTGTACTTGTTTTTCATGTTTCTTTTTGGCTTTCTTAGGTGCTGTTATAGATAGTCCTGTTTCAACTACTTCTTTTCTGAAGCTACCTGCTACTGGTAACATATGTATGTCTGTGCCTTTAGAAAAACTACATCAGAAATCTAAGTTTCTCCATGGAAAAAATGGCTAGGTGGCCAGGTTTAAGATTGTATGAGTCTCAAATAATGGTAAGTTGTAAAAAAACTTCAACATCTATATATTTCACAATAAAATATAATGTTATTATGTTATATATGAAATAAAGTATTAATTTTCCTGTTCTCTTAGAATTTGAGAACATAAATGAAAGCTTCCCACGCTCTGTCCACTCAGAGGAGGAGGTATTTTGTTTTCATTTGCAGTACAGCTCTGAAAGTAATATTGATGTATGTGTCTTGGTTTCTCATAGAATAAATATAAATTTATGGACAATGATATCAAATTTCTAACATGGTTTCATTTTGTAGTGTCCATATATTATTATGAACTGATTTTTGTATTTGCTGTAGTAACTATGTTGTAATGAATTTTTTGCTGCTTCTAATTAGTTGCAATTCATACTTGTGTAGTATATCCATTTATCAAACAATAATATTGTAGCTTTTCTTCTTCCTCTACTTACTGTGCAAATTCATACTTAGCAGCTATCAGGCCTTTTTCTAGAAATACACTGCTCTTTATCTGATTTCTTTCTTCCTGAGTGACTGAGAACCTTTTTCTCTAATCCCAGGTAAATATAAGCAATGCTCATCTGCAAGGTCATGGGAACAAATAAAAAGCAGAAGTGAGCAGCAATGTTGATTTGTCAGATGGTGCAGGAATATACAGATACCACCTCCTGTGAAGAGGCTGGCTCCACTGCTTTCCTGCTAAACTTGTACTCAAGCCTAGGGCAGATTTAGGATGTAAACTGCAGCCAGTCGCTAAAAAAAACAAAGGCAAAGTCTGATGTCTTCGAACTCCTTTCAATGAGCAACCTTGAGTGACCAAAATCAGCTTGTCTAGTGTCTGATTGAGGTCAGCTTGCTCTGGCTGAGGTTGTGATTCCAGGAAAAATGATAATTTTGCTTCATTTGAAATGTATTTAATTACATTTGCTCTATTTGAACTATGCCCAATTTGTTTTAGTAGAGTAATATCCCAATGCATGTAAAGACTCTGGAGCAATTATAGGTGGAAGCTGAATTGAAGACCTCTGGTTCATAAACCATAAGGTTTTTCTGGTGAAATCACTTTTTAGGTCAGGGTAGCATGTCTGCTGTTACAATCATATAGAGACTACCTGCTAGTGGGAGATGACAAAGCTACAAGTTATTTTGTGGAGCACACAGCTGCCCTTAAGCATATGGTCTGTTACCAGTGCTCAAGGAAACTCTGCTTGACAAATAATTAGAAACTTTGTGATGAGGTCTCTGCTCTTTAGGCACAATATTCACAACAGTGGTGAATCAGCTTCATCAGCAGAACATCTGGGGGAAAGAATATTGAATCTTTTGAAGCAGTTTATTCTGTATTAAAGTGTATTTTAACAGAGAAGGTATATATTCTTTGCAGAGGAAGGCTGTAATACTAGTATTTATCATGCCATAGACAAGGAGAAATGTGCATCTCTCCTTTGAATAAACAATACTTCTCCAGTTATTGAGATAATATCTGGGGAAAGTTGGTTTCAGCAGTGTCAAAAAGCCAGAGATATTCCAGAAATTTGTTTGTGATGCATGGTTTGTAAAGTATTTGCTGTTGTTGATGAGATTGACTTCAGAGTCTTAAATCTTAGGCATATATATTTATTTCTCCTCTTCTTAAAAGAAAAGGAGAATAAGAGACAGTAAAACCTTGGCTGCTGAATGTGAATGACTGCTCTTCTCATCAATATGGTAATCTTGCTCTAATGCTCTGCGTGCACCACTGGTATCTGAGGTTACTGATGTTTTCTAATGAAAAGTGTTGTCTTCAGTTTCTTACAATGTCATAAGAAAGTAGGGAGGAAATGTTACCACAATGTCTAATAGTCTCTCTCCTTTGCTGAAGAGCAGAAATTTGGAATTTGTGAAAGATTTGCCTTTTGCAGATGTAATTCTGCACTTTCAGCCTGAATTTGTTTCTCAAACAGCTGAAATAGTATGCAGATGAAATTCTGAACACATCACTTGCAGTCAGCTGGCCACCGTCACATCTCTGGTTGCAGTCTACATCTGCCTTTTGGCTGAGCATGTTCCAGTGTAAATGAGGTATCTATCCACCTGTGATGTTTACACCTGAACTAGTATACAAGGAATTTGGGGGTCTCTGTGTCACTGGTAACATTAATCCCCAATACTTCTTGAATACAAAGAGTAGGGAAATCTACTTGTCTTAAAAAGTGTGGTTGGAAAAAGTGAAATCTTAAGAGATGGATGTGGAAGTGAATACTATTAGAGAAACTTTAGCAGATGAATCTGAAAGTGAACATAGAATCATGAGGAAGGAAGAACCTGTCCTTGCCACTTTTAATAAGCATCTCCTCACCCAGTAAGGGATAGTTAACTGCTGAGCAATAGGGAGAACAGTAACTGTCAGTGACTTTGATGCTATGCTAATAAATGCAAAAGAATAGACTATAGGAAAGCTGGCAAGTGTTTACTGTGCCTTGAATAAATAAGCCCTAGCCTACTTTTTAAATAGCTGCTTATTAAGTGATTTTTGCCCATTTTACGACTTAAGCAAATTGGGATTCTTGCTGGCAGGGAGAGGCAAAACAGTGCATTTAATTATGCAGTTTAAGGAATAGCTTTTGTCTCCTTCACATTGGCATGTTTTAAGTGCTGAATAGGAAATGTTGCCTGAGCTCCTCTAGAGAAAAGGTAAAACCCCTGAAACTCAGAAAAAGATAAGACAGGAATTATAATTTGAGTTCACAGTAAACACATTTCTTTATTTTCATATAGTGATTCCTTAGAAAACCTCTAGTGGTAAAATGGACTCTTATACTGCTTCTATTCCTGTTATATTGAGACATCTCAACAGTATTGGTCTTTATACAACATCCAAAATAAGCACTGATCTCTGTTAAAATGTTTTATATTGGTTCCTGGGTGCAAGTTTGTCCTAAAATGTCATTAAATACTCACTGATTTCAGATATTCCTTATAAGGTCCAAATTCAAGAGCAATTTCCAGACAGTTTGCATGCATAATCTGAGTAAAAAGTGGTATATTTGAAACACAGTTTAAAATTTAATCACTCAGTTCCTTGGCTCAAATGCTGTATAACTTTGAAAGAAATCCAACCTAGTGGCAAGGAAGATTTGGTACTTTTTAAGACAGCTTACCCTGGCTTCTAACTAATAAGACATCTCAGACCTGGCTTTGGTCTTGTTGTGCTGGAGGCCCTGACTTTGAAGGAGTATTCCAAAAGGAGAGGAGACTTCTTCCAGACCTTGCTTTGGCCTTCTGTCCTTCTCTTTTCCCAGCACAGCTCCCTGCTGACCCTTAAAGGGAAAAGTAGCCCTTGGAAATCACTATTAAATTCAACCCTAATCTTTCCAAATAATTTCATTTGTAAGCATCTCTGCAAGCCTTATTAAAAGTTTCAACCTTCAAACTTTCAGCTGAAAGTGTATGCACATGGAGTACTCTACTCAAAGGATGCAGGGACCTCTCTGCAGTGAAGTAATGTGCTGTGAGAACATGTAGAAAAGAGGTGGGCTGTGTGCTCACAGTGAGGGACCCCAGTGTATCCAGAGGCTTGAAATGAGAAGAATGGAGGCCTTGGAGGGAAGAGGGGCACAAGAAAACTGGGTAATATTCAAGGATTAATCCCTCCAAGCTCAGGAGTAATCCATCCCAATGAGCAGAAACTCAGGCAAAAATGCCAGAAAGCCTACATAGAAGAACAAGGAACCCCTAACCAAACTCAAACTCAGCTAAAACCAACAGTTGCTTCTACCTCTCTAGGGCAAATCTATCTAACTTAACCATATATCATATTTCCCCAGCCTGGTACCTCCTTCTCTGTTTCTGTTGGGCCACTGAACACAGTGGAAGGATATTGCCAGAAGGGGACAGCAGAGCAAGCAGCTTGAGTATCCAGTGGTTCCTCTTCTATTGGTCCTTTTTAGTTCAGAAAACTAATTCAGTGCTTACAGCAGTCAAGTGTAATTAGCAAAATAATTTCTGTTACTGCTATCCCCTTTATATTCATGCTTCTGATAATCTGCAATTTTCTGCTGTTGAAATTTTAGTAGTCATCAGCTTTTTTATGCATATGGAATGGCTAGCACAATTTGTATTAAGAAAAAAAGGGAATGTTTAGGCTTATTTTTAGTTTCATCTGAAGCATTAGCAAGTAAAGCATAGCTCTAAGGCATTATAACTTTAAAAAACAATCAGATTTACTTGGTATGTCCATGTAATTTCATGTCCTGTTTAGGTTTTTTTTCATGGTCATGTAAGGTGTTTAACTATTGCAGATTCTTGCTTTGTCAGGAGTTCCTCTGGCTAACTGTTTAGAATTGCATTCTAATTCATGACAGAAATTCTTCCTGTAACCATTTGCCCAAATGCTGCTTTTGTGTATGTTGTCTTGTTTCCTCTCTTTTGGTGTTTTTTTATTTCTTTTGGTTTTGTGTTTTTTCTTTTTTCTTTTTATTTGCTTTGGAAAAATGGCTTGTGATACTCTCTTGTCTAGACATGGAAGGTTGGAAAAATCTTTCACTTGACCCTCAGTAGAAGAATTTCTCTGTGTCACTGAGAAATAATCTGAAGATATCTTGCATGAGTTACTTACTGGAATATGGTTTGGTCACTGACAGCTAGCTACCTTTGCTGTTTTCAATGGCTTGTATAGGCTCAGATTCCCTAGATAGAAAACTCCTTTCCTTCTGAAATCCTGACATTGGCCCTTACCACAATTTTAAGTGTAATATCAATTAGTTATAGATCATTAAAGTATCATTATGCTTGACTAGCACTGTGAGGAAGCTATCATTAGTGGGAGGCATTGGTGATGAAGCTGGCAATAGGCTGCCTATTGTTTTAGAAGCTCAGAGAGCACAGTTTCAAGAAGAGTTTAAAATTCACTGTAAAAAAAGACCCCAGGTGTGTATTTCTGCCTTTACAGAACATATTTCAATAAAATACTGTTATTTTCTTTCAAATTTGTGAGAGAGTTATAAAAAAGAGATTTCTGTCTCTTGACAACTAAATCTGCTTTTTATTATTATTTTTTGTAAGACAAAAGGAAGTAGTAGATGCATTTTTCAATGATCTGAAAACACCTTGCCTTGCAGCTTAAAAAGTGTCAACTTTTGGTATAAATGTAGGTTGGGGGATGATGTTATTGAAAGGATCCCTGCAGAGAAGGACTTGAGAGTATTGGTGGGTGAAAAGCTGGACATGAGCCAGTATGAGCTCATGACCCAGAAGGCTAATCTTACACTGGGCTGCATTAAAAGCAGTGTGGCCAGCAGGTTAAGGGAGTTGCAGAGTGGAAAAGGAAAGGACCTTGGGGTGCTTTTTGACAGTGGCTGAACATGAACCAGCAGCATGCCCAGGTAGCCAAGAAGGCCAACAGCATCCTAGCCTGTATCCAAAACAGTGTGGCCAGCAGGACTAGGACACTGATCATCCCCCTGTACTCAGCACTGGTGAAGCCACAACTTGAACACTGGGTTCAGGTTTTTTTGTGCCTCTCACTACAAGAGGGACATTGAGGTGTTGGAGTGTGTCCAAAGAAGAGCAACAAAGATGATGAAGGGCCTAGAGAACAAGTCTTATGATAAGTGGCTGAGGTAACTGGGGTTGTATGGTCTGGAGGAAAGGAGGCTGAGGGGAGACCTTCTCGCTCATTGCAGCTATTGAAAGGAGGTTGTAGTGAAGGAGGGTTCAATCTCTTCTCCCCAGGTTACCAGTGAGAGGAGAAGGAGAAATGGTCTGAAATTGCACCAGGGGAGGTACAGGTTGGATATTAGGAAAAAATTTTCCACCAATGTATTGGTTAAACATTGGAACAGGCTGCCTTGGAAGTGATTCATCCCTTCATTGGAAGTGATGGTGTCACCATCCCTGGAATTGTTCAAAAACTGAATAAATGTGGCACTTTCTGACATGTTTTGGTGGGTATGGTGGTGTTGGACCAACAGTTGGACTTGATGGTCTTAGAGTTCTTCTGCAACCTAAATGGTTGCATGATTCTATTATTCTGGCTCTTTACTCCACTCTGATTGGATCTTACTTGGAGTGCTGTGTCCAGTTCTGGAGTTCTCAGCACAAGAAGAACATGGAGCACTTGGAGTGTTTCAAGTATGGGAACACCTTTTCTATGAAGACAGAGAGAGCTGGGGTTGTTAAGCCTAGAGAAAAGAAGATTCCATGGAGTGCTTATAGCAGCTTTCCAGTACTTAAAGTGGCCTTCAAGAAAGATAAGAACAATCTTTTTAGCAGGGCTTGTTGCAACAGTACAAGGGGTAAAGTTTTTAAATTAAAAGGGTGTGGATTCAGACTAAACATAAGGAAGAAACTTTTTATGCTGAGAGTGGTGAAACACTGGCATAAGTTGCCCAGAGAGGTGGTAGAAGCCCCATTCCTGGAAACATTCCATGTCAGGGTGTTTGGGGCCCTGAGCAACCTGATCTAGTTAAAGATGTAACTGCTTTTTCAGGGCAAGGTTGTACTAGATGACATTTAAAGGTCCCTTCCAACGCACAACAAGTCTATGATTCTGTGGTTCTTATAGAATTTCAAGTTTAAAATTATATTCATTTGTTGGTACTATTAAGATGCAGAACAAATGCAGAAATACTAGTACTGTAGCTCTGAAATCTTAGACTTTGCTATCCTGAGTCTTGAAGCAAATACTTCATCAGATAGTTATTTAGATTAACTATAGAAATAGTTCATTTAGCCAGTGGTAATGGTTAATAGCTTATTCTAACCACGTTTCTTCCAAGAGGCCTTGAGAATGAAGGGCATTTAGCAATGTGGTCTCTTATTATAACCTACATATCAAAGCAAAGCCAATCTAAGGATGCATTCTGATGAGCCAATAGTTATCATTTATCTTGATGAGTCTGAACCTGGCATGCAAAAAAACATGCAGTAGAATTGACAGAGGGATCCTCAGAGAAAAGAAAAAAGTCTCTTCTCATGTTCAGCTGATTTCTTGCTGCTTCTTTATTACTACTATGCCACTCTATATTTCTGTTGCTTTTGTTGGTTTTGTTTTCTTTTTCCAAGTACTCCACTTTTCCAACTTACTGTACAAAATTGTAGCTTGTTAGAAACAAGTTTATGCATGAATAACATGAGTAGGTTATTTTAAAACACCTGAAAATCTGAAGATCTTGCCTCTATTAGGTAAACACTTGCAAACATTCTGTCTGAAAAATTTTTTAGGATACAGTTCCCTCTTTATCACACAGCTTGAGTGTCTTCCCTAGGGATTTTGACTTCAAGTAAATTGTCAATGTGCTGCAGATATTCTTAAATGTGACTACACATGCTTCAGAGACTCTTACTTAGAGACTAAATTCTTTAAAATGTGGTCTAAAATGTCAGAAAGACAAATAATCCTGTAAAGAAACATCTTGTCTTCAGATGGTGGAGTATTTGATCACATTTTATTTTCTGTTTATTAAAGTTTTTATATCACCTAGAATATTCTACATTGTTACATGACCAATTGTGTAGCTGTGACAACACAGATACTAGTTTAAAAAAGATTAGAGACTACTGTAAGAACCTAAGAGACCAAAGTCTGTGATAACTTGGTAATTCATTTATTATAGCTACATGTTATTGAGGCCTGATGTGGCTGATGTTAAGCTGTGCTGAAAATGATTCTTATGTTCATATCAGATCACTACTGTAACAGCTTCAGTCAATTTTGTGAGGTGAGGGAGAGGGGTAGTAGCTGATCAGAGATCTTTCTGCTTCTAAACTTCCTAACTTCTACAATAGCTTTCACCTCTACTGCTTCCATGGGCTGTTTCTGCTTTCCTAAAGGGAATATATTAGAGTAGGTTTAAGACAGATGCATGTTTCCTTCAGTGTCTCCCCTCCTTTTGGACCATGGTAGCTACAGGGAAAAGCTCTCATGGTTTTCTGGAATGGAAATGTGGTGTTGTGTAGAGCCACAGAGTAGCATCCCTTCTTTTCCAGTGCTCTCAGGAGGATCATAAGGAAGAAGCTGAAAAAGCAAAGCTTTGGATATCTGTCTAGGGGTTTCCAGAGGAGCCTGGGATTGTCAGGGGAAAGAGTTCAGTATAAAAACCTATTTATCATGTTCCTGTTTTATGAGTGATGCTTTAACTGCAACAAGGATACCAGGAGGGATGGGTAGAGATGTCTTCTCAGGTTTATCACACTGGAAGAGTTGTCTTTCAAGGCTTTCCAGAGAATGTGACTTAATGCAGTTATGTTTGGATGTGAAGTATCACTGGAGATAAAGTTTCTTAGGAGTTTCTCAGCTCTTCCTGACTATCTGTCTTCCTTCTTATTTTCAGGGGGAAAATGTTTATGCTTCCCCAAATTGTTTCAAATTACTAACCAGCTTCTGGACAGATATCACACATACATTGAGAGGTATGTATCTGCATCTCTTAAAAACAAATGTAAATGTTATTTTAAGTCAAACAAAACCAAAAAATCTTATGATCCTACTTAATGGCAACTTCTAGCTATATGTTTTGAATTCTCAGGTTGTAATCATGGATTTGTGGTCTATGTTTCATTGGAAATTCAAACAAAGTTGTATTAACTTTAGTTTTAAAAGACACTTTTTTTTCTTCTTTTTTAACCAGTTCCCAGTGACAACAACTCTCAACAAATTTTCTGACAAAACATAGTTAACTAAAAATTCCCATCTCTGGGACTAGTCTATCTCTGCAGTTTATCCAAAAATAAAAGTACTTGAAGAAAAAATTTACCAAAACCCCCAACTTTACAAATTACTTCACCTAGGGAGATACTTCAGAAACTTTGTTTCAATTTCTTTATTGAGCAACATATACATTAAGTCTGGAGCTTTTTTGTCAGGTATGACAAGTGAAGCACTATTTGAAGTTGTCCTTAGCCAGTAACTTAGAAGGGAAGAAAACCCTCTGAAATGATTTCTCACAGTTTGTTCCTACCATACAATAATGTACCAAAGTTTCCATAGTAATATCTTAATACAAGGCCAAAGGCAACACCTTAAGAAAAGTGAGGAACCTATGTCTCAAGATTTTTGCTTGCTAACCATGCAGCATATCAGTGACAAAGATTAGAATAAAAAGTAGGAGGCTAAAAGTTGTTTTAGTTTGTTTAGGTTCTTTTTCTTGCTGTAAAGACTACTTTTTCTGTTGAAATGTCAAGTTCCAAGAAGCTACAATGCCATTCACTTACTCATTTTTTATTAAATTAAGAAACAAAATGAAACAGTAAGAGAAGAATGTCAAGATGTCCTGGTAGGAGTATGTTATAGTCAGGAGGAAAAACCTTCATTACAAGCATCAATAACTGACATGCATGCCTTCAGTGAACATTCAGTCTGCAGGAAAAGACTTGAAACTAATATTTTATATTCTTCTTTCATCTTTTGTTTTGTTTTGCTTTGTTTGTTTGGGTTTTGTTTTCTCATGACCCATGCTTATCTGAGATTAACATTTGATGTCATTGCTAGGGCATAATAAATTTCTCCTGGACCCAGGCTTGAACTCATATAAACCAATGCCTTAGCTCTTTGTGTTTTAGAGATGAGACAAAACAGAATTAACCTTTTCTGTTTACCAAATACAGAGCTACTAAGTACTTAGAAAGCAGAGCAAGTGGTAATTTACCAAAATCAGATGTATTTCAACTCATGGATTTATTTTGATTTGTGTTACTGACATTACTTTTTGAGTAGCTTTACTTGCAATTTCCTTTGTAATTAACTCCCATTTTTTTAAAGCAATCACTTATGGTAAGAGAGGAAATCATTGTTTTTTATAAAAACCTTCTGCCAGTAGAGGTGACTTCCTGAATATAATGTATAGAGTCATTTCATTGTCTTTAATAACAGTTCTCATGGGAAATAATTGCATTGGCACTGGAAACCCAAAGAAAGCATCCTAATTGTTGGAAAAGGAAATGACAAACATCCTAACCTTGGGATACAGGCATAAAATAACAAAGTTTGAGCAGGTTTTTCTCATCATCTCTTTTACTGCCCACTTGAGTAAACTTTATTACTTAGAGGACTGTGTACAACATTCTCAGTGAGAACCTTTGGATACTAGCACTCTTGATTGCCTCTTTTTCCTCCTCTATATTAATACAGAAAACCCAAACCCACAAACAACAAACCAAAACTTAATAAATGTCTTGAGTAACTAATTGTTAGTGTTTTCTATTTTAGAAAATAAGTACAGAATTTCTTTATTTTGATATGTTATGTTCACCAGCTGGTGCTTTCACACATATTCTAGCAAGGTATTATATAGAGAGTGTATAATTGTTAAAAATATTCTTTCTGAGGAAAATACAATGCTGATTTTCTGATAGATTTTTGGCAGTAAGAAAGGTGTGACAAAGAATTTGCTCTCATCTTTACAGAGAAGCTCTCATTTTTATAGTCTGAAAAAACAGTCTAACCTAAAAGCAAAGTTACCACAAGAAAACAAGATGCTAGTGCATAATAGTGTATCAAGAGATCACTCTTTTGGAAAAATAGCAAACTTAGTGATACAAGCTGCATTACAGCTACTTGTATCATCTGATTGTATCAGCAGTAGAACTGCTATTCAAGAAAGACTTATTACAGTACTTCAATACCATCTGAAGTTCTGGGACCCTGATACAAGAAAAACAACAACAAAATGGAGTGAGATTAGCAGTAAGCCCCCAGGATCGTGTGAGGCTGGAGCACTTGCCCAGTGGGGAGAGGCTGAGGACCCCAGGGGATCTTGGAGGGCTTCAGGAGCACCTTTCAGCAACCTCCCAGTGACTGCAGGAACATTATTGAGGAGATGGAGCCAGGATCTTCACAGCTGTGCCTGGTGGGAGGAAAAGGGATAATGGATATAAACTGAGAAAGAAGATATTCAGGTAGGATACAATGAAAAGCTTTTCCTCCTTGAGGACAACACAGCAGTGGGACAGGCTGCCCAGAGAGGCTGTGTGTCATTGGAGCACAAACCTCCATCACTGGAGGTTTTGAAGACACAGCTGGATAAAACCCTGAGTAACTGGAGGTCTGAACTCTGAAGTGTCACTGCTGTGAGCAGGGGCCTGGACTAAAGACCTCCTGAGATCCCTTCTCACCTGACTTATTGTGTTGGCTCTAAAGCATATTCCTTATCTTCTCCATACTTCTTCTTGGCTATCAGATAATTTTAAGCTTTGACACCTACTCTTTCAATTTATAGACCAGATACAAAATATCATCTGTTTAACAAAAATTGTTTAGGGAAGATCTTTTTTTTTTCAAGGAAACAGGAAAATAAGTGAAGCTAAATGAGATTAAAACCTGCAAATATTAGCATATTTTCAAGTAGTCTTTAGTCAGTAAAGCACTGACCTGAAATTTCTCTTCTGTAATTGGATAAGTACAGGCAGCTTTTTTTTTTTTTCTTCAGTATACATGACAGTCTGAACTGGTTTTACTTGTGTACTTCAGTGAATGCAGCCTCTGTATTGTCTTTGGAGTGATTTTTAGAGAAAATTTAATTCAGGTTTATATAATATAAGTTTGATTCAAAATTTTAATTGTGTGAAGTAACTTTGGTGATCTGCAGAGTTTCAATAGTCCATTTTTATTTTTTCTTCTTAACTCTTGTTAAGAAAGAGTGAAATTTGTAATTTTTTTGTTCTATCTGCTTCCTAGATGTGTAGAAAAAAAAAACTTGTAAGTGCTGTGTGTTTGCTGACATCTTCTGCTCTTTGAATACCCCAGATAAACTCTTAATTTGAATTAGGATTTGTTTTACATTGTTATAAAGAGTGATGATGAAGTTGTCAGTGGAATTCATCAATGTTTGTGCATCTTCAGGTTCCTCTAATATAAACCAAACAAAACCAAAGAAAGAGAAAAGAACTGCTTTTATTTCATATATCACTTATTAACATCACGAAGGCTTACAAGGTGTGTTTTAGCACTTCTGAGTTCTGCTTTGCCAAACACCTTCAGCCCAGAAACTGATTATCCTGTCAAATGTCATAAGAACTTCCACAAATGTTGCAGACTCTGCAAAGGTGTTTTGCATTACCTCACACAAATCATTTTTATTGACAGATGGTTAATTTAACTTATTTCAGCCTGACGATTTCCTACAGGTATTATCGTTCCAGTTAGATCTTTGCTGCTGATGTGGAGATTTAGATGCACACTTCTTGGTGATAAAGTGACACAGTGATATGTAGAGTCTTAGAATGACTGACAATTCCAATTTTCTGTTAATTTGATTCTGGTGTGTTTAGGGATGGTCATATTATAGGTATGACTAGCTGTAATAATTCAATTTATTCTTATATACACTGTTCTGTTTCTAAGCTGGGAAGGTTCAAATTCTATTAAGGATCAGAAACAAAAAAGGGTTTCAGAATTGTGTCTGCTTTGTGAGTAATCTCTGTGGATCATCAATCACTTTACTGAGGTACTTGTTTTCTGTTAGGTAGAAACATGAGTATTCAAGGGTCCTTTGTGTATCTCTGTCTTTGGTGTATCCTTAAGTGTGTGTAATCAAGCACAGATGTACTCTCTTTCGCTTCTGAGAATTGTGGCTTGAGAAACAATCCTCACATATCTCTAGAGCTGTTTAACTGCTGTGCAAATCAAAGAATCAAAGACATTTTGAAATAATTGTGTTTAATTCTATTCAGTTACTAAAGACTTCATTTGTCTCTGGTTTATAAATATTAGCTATAAAATGCAAGACTAAATAACTTTCCCAAGGTGACAAGGGAGGTGCTTACCTTTTTTGACATCTGTTGACATCGTATCAGAAGCTAATAATTTGGTCCTCAGCTGAAAAGAAATGAGCAATAAGTAAACAGAATTAAATATCTTACAAGAATTCTTTTGAAATACCTAAAGCTTTTAATGCATTTAATCCATAAATATCAATTGTTGTGGGGGATATGGTCTTCAGTGTCCCCTTTGGAAAAACATGTATGCTCTATTGACTGCTCTTCTTTGGTGGTATAAAGTAACAGTATTAATAAATAAGGTACTTTGTGGCAATAGAAATATTATGTTAAGGGAAAATACAGTAATATTGAGTTACTAAACCAAAGTGTTTCTGTTCATGCCAGGGGAAATTATTTTCCTTCTGTACCAGTTTTTCTGATGGCCTATGTCACGTTTCCTACTCATAAGTGTCTGTTTTGAGGAGTAGTTCTACAGAGATAGATGGTTTTTAATAGAGGGTCTGGTGATGTTTCTACTGAAAGTGCTGCAGTTAGAAATATCTTTTTGCTTACAGTTCAGGGAAAGCTGGTACACAACATCCTGACTTCATTCTAAATCTGATTTCACACTCTCCAGTTCCTATTCTTTGTTTTTCTTATTAACTGTAGATAAGACAGGAACACAAGCTGAAGGCACAGTATTTTCCCCAAGATTTTTCCCTTGGGATGTAATTTACTAAGTTTAATAAAAGCTAAATGTGAGACCCAATTATCATATGTCTTTCTGTTATCAGGTCATCAGAAGTTTCTTGGAATTTAGCTTTTCCCTATTGTGTGCTTTAGAGATACTTTTCCAAAATTTCTGTTCTCTCTTCATGATACAGAGTGAGTCTGAACAGAACAGTGAAACCAGAGACAGACTTGAAAGCTTCCCTTGAGGGATGACGACATCAGGTGGTAAAAATGTGTCCTAGTGTTGCCAAGCAACAGGATAACACCTGCTTGTGCAGGAGGTTGACGCATGTGTATGGCACTTCGAAGAGAGGGAAGAGCTTAGGGCTCTACAGAGTTCTGTGGGCAAATAGATACACTGAGAATTCATCCTCTGTGGCAACTTGAGGCAGTTCTCTGTTGTGTAGTGTCTTTCTTCTCCAAAGGAGCACTCTCTCAGGTCACATGGAGAAAATGTCACCAAGTTCCTTGTACTATTCCCTTTTGCCTTACTCATGTTGACTTCCCAAGCTTCCTCACAGTGACAGCCTGAAAGTCTGATGGGAAAAATACTGCCTGGAGTTGTGCTTTGGACAAGAGTGGCTTGAAGACCAACCTCTTCCTCATTTTCTCATTTTCTAAAGTGAATCTAGGCCATCTCAGACACATCTTGCAAAGAAATTACCTCCATGCAAAAAGTTTACTTGAAAATATAGAGGAAAATAGCAAACATCACAAAATAGCATATGCAGCTTACTACCTGGATAATGGTCTTAATTTCCCAACACCTATCTATCTGGTTATCTATCTCTCAGAAAAATCCCAAACCAATGGTGTCATGTGCACGTCCATCTTTGTCAAGACTATCTTTTCTACCTTCCAGCAGCATTTATTTTTCTGGCTATTAGCTGAATACTTTTGTTCTGGCAGCAAAGGACTAGTGCATTATGGGAACACAGAAGTGGAGAAAACCATCTGAAGAAGTCTTTAGCAACCAAATTGTAAATACTTTTCAAATTAAATATAGGGTTTTTAGGCTTACTCTTTCTGATGGGAAACCTATGCACAAACTCCCTTTTCTGTTTTTAAACCAAACTCACTCTCAGTTGTGCCAATCTTGCCTTCAAATATAGTTAAGTGTTTCATGCCCTTGTTACTGTCTCCTATTGACTTCATAAGGAACAATCACATGTCCTTTACTAAACCCTTAGTTTATCACCACATGATGAATGCACCTACATGTGAGCTAACCTTATGCCACAGACCCGTGCCAACTCCCTCTGTCAGAGGGGATTACTAGCCTGACCAAGAGAGAGGTTAATACAGCTACAGCTTCCCCTGCTGCACAAGCCTATACAGAAGTATCTGTGAGCATACAGAACATCTTTCTTCTAGATGGATGTCCTCTCAGAGTCATTTTCAACTGGCAGCATCTCTGATTCTTGCCTGCAGTTCCATTTCTGGCTGCTCATCCCTGTCTTGTGTCAGGATAAGTGTTCATATGGGTATCTCCTACTCTCCTGCACTCGATGGCCTCATTAACTCTTATACCTCATCAAAAGAAGTGAGAGCAAGTAAGAAGGAAGAAGGGATCAGTGGGAAAGGTTTATTTGGCCTCGTTGCCAGTTTATGTCAGGTTAAATTGACTGTGAAACTATGACAGTAAGACTGAAATCAACTGTGACAGCTAAACTGGTTTGATAGCAACCTGCTGCCATAATTTTATTTTATTTTATTTTTGTACAGCCATCCTGTTTGAGTGTGCCAGAGCTATGGGCTGCAGCACTCTTCTTTTCCTGCTTCTGTAAAAGGAAGTAGCTGAGTCCAATACTCAATTTTTTCTTTGGGTAGCAGGGGCAAGGGTGGCTCATTGTAGTCTAAACAAGAAGTATGCATGTGTTGTTCTCCTTTGGTTTCTTTTCAGGTGGAAAAATAAGACTTTTAGGTAAATTAGATTTATCTGATTTTACTGTAACTTTATTGTTGTCTTCTCAGCTTAACCAAAAGTGAAAATGAATAATACATAATCTTGCCATCTTTTAAGCCATGTTTCTACATTATACTGCTAGGGATTTCAGGTCCAGGTGAACCTGAAATCAGCAAAAATAATCTGGATCTGGAAAATAGGGTTCAAACATTTCCTGTTGATTTTATTCTACTAGCTAGATTTTCTCTGTTTTATTTCTGCATGCATTAAAATAAGTTGAAAAATGAATATATACTAGTCTGAGCTGTGTAAAAGCTGAATGAAATATGTTGTTTATTCATTTTTTTGGGACTGTGGGTTCTGAACAGTAATAAAATACAATAAAGAGAAGGGAAAAGGGTCAGGACACTACTGCTCTGAGAGTTCTGTTACACACTTTCTTCAAGACCCTGTCACTGTTTTTAATTTCCTTGCCTTAACTTCCTACCTGTTAGGACAGAATATTAATTCTTGTCACTCAAATTGCTCATTCAGGATTGCCTTTCCAAAGAACTGTAGCTCTAATGTTCTGATTCTCACAACTCATGAAATATGAAAAGTCATATTTAGGAAAACTTCATGCAGAAATAGGATCACTTGTTTAATCCCTATTTGTCTATCCAACAGAAGAGTGAAAAAACCCAATAAACCAACCCTGTTTTGTATTGAGTAATTGAGACATTGGTTACTACATTGTTTCTCAACAAAAAGGTTTGTGAAATTTTATAGCTATCTTCCCTTGGCAAGAAAAAATAATAATAATTAAAAAAAACCCTCTGAATAATTCTGATTGAAGGTAACCTTTCCACTACCATGAAGATCTTTGTTTGCTACAGTCA
The DNA here is from genome assembly GCA_013399015.1 of Galbula dea. Classification (NCBI taxonomy): domain Eukaryota; kingdom Metazoa; phylum Chordata; class Aves; order Piciformes; family Galbulidae; genus Galbula; species Galbula dea. The sequence continues at coordinate 416,034 of VWZX01006539.1, forward strand.
TCATCTGAATAATAGCTGAAGTAACACTACTTTTTACCTTCAAGTTGGAAAGAAGATTGAATTACACAAGTGAAAAGTGTGGTGTTTTTACTTTTTTATTTCTTTTTTGTAAGCTCATTCTAAAATATTCCTTCTCAGATGAAAAAAACCCCCAAAACCAAAAGGTCTTTATAGGCATTTGTCTCCTCTTTTCTACAGGATAAAAGACCTTAAGGACTTAGTGTTTGTACTTCCCATTAACATGACAATTTATAAAATTTGCTTATTTAGCAAGACTCAGGGGAAGGCCAGAGACTGTATTTTCTGGAGCACACTAGAGCATCAGTGAGACTGTGATAATTGCTATGAGATAAAGTGAGGTTAGTGGATTGTGTGAATTGAATGGATTCATTTAAACTGCTTAGGAGTGACAGTTTATTAGTTTTGTTGATTATTCAGATTGTTCTCTTTTCTTTGTGTCCATTGTGCCTTCATGTAATATCTAGCATGCTGGTGTTCATTTTCCCATTCTTATTACTGCCTTGTTTTGTTGTTGGTTTTATTTTTCAGTGTAGCTGATATATTATAATAAAATAGGACAGCTGTGTTATAAATTAATATATATAATCATTAGAATATCATCTTAGGCAACAGGTTGTCTTTGCTATTATGCTACAAATTTGATTACAGAATGGCATTACTAAAATTTTCAAGACAAAGAAGGTTGCTAATGAAACATAATGATAACATAATAATAATCTTTGCTGACTTTATAGTCCTTCACAGTCTGAAGACTCTTTAGAAATTAAAGGGGAAATGACCTGCCTTTATGGAATAACCAATAAAGGAGAAACTTCAAGATACTGCTTTGTTAGGTTTCCTGATTAAGTAGTTAAATGCTGTAACTGCTTATGTGTACTTAGTTTATGTTTTACTTTCAAGATAAAAAGAAAATCTACCAGCCTTATTTAAAAAATGTAAAAAATTCTATACATATAGTGAAATGCCAGCTCAGCTTGAACTTCTGAGTTCCTGTCCTTAACCTCCAATGCATGCCCAGGTTACTGTGCCACCATATCTTCTCATGGACCTGGGGTTACCCATCAAAGAAGAAATCTATTGAGCTGTGTTTATGTTTTGACCAGATTATTTGTTTGAAACAGCTGATTGTCTCATCACATGTGTAGTGACTTTTCTCTAAGAAGATGGAACCCTAGTGCTATTATGTTTAATCCTCCTTAATTTATATTGCATCTGAAGTTTAACTGTGAAATATAAAATTAATTTTAATAATACTTATAGTTCTAGTGTCTACACTCCCAAAAATATGTTGTGTGAACAGCCAACAAGGATCACCAAATGAGAAGATGAGTAGGGGTTAACCAAATAGCAATGGATAAAATCATGACTCCTCTCAACTAGGTATTACTGCAATGGAATCAACAGTATCTCAGTATCCAAACTTGTCCTTGTATGTAAATTATGTCAGCAAAATTGCAGGCAGATCAAATATCATATACTTTTTTAAAGGTTGAAGGAGACTAAATCATATTGACTAATATTTTTAGATTATGGGATCTGGATTGCTTGTATGAGCAGCATTTGAACAGCAGTTACACCTAAAAAAAGTAGTTGAAGTGAGAAAACACATGCCTTGTGATATGTGCAATTTCTAAAGAAAATTCTATCAGAACAGATCTCAGCTATTTTTATGGTAACACTTTGACATGCAAGATACTTGCACAGAACTAAGGTTTTTGACAAGTTTTATAGTTTTGCAGAGTAGCAGTCATCCAGAAGCATTTAGGGCCAAAGTTTCAGGTGGAAGTTTCCCACTGAGTGTAACAATTTACAACACATAAGAGCATATTTTTGATCAGGATTTGTTCTGATGTGTGGTGTAGCTACAGGATGTATTTCCATGTCCTGTTTTTAAGGGTGATTATGATCTGCCTGTGCCAGTCCTGGGGGTAGCACATACTAACTGGCTAGGCAAAGCTGTTCCATTTCAGAAAGGAACATTACAATTTACCTTCTGTCCATGACACAACATTTATAACTTGCACTTACATATACAAGTACATGTGCTTGTGTATTGCCACTTTATTGTGACCTCTTTCTTTTATTTGAAGGTCTTTGGCTTCAAAGTTCTTTATACATTAGAACCTGGTGAAGATATATTTTGTGGCCTACATGTTTTTATATGGAAATATGACTAATCAGATAGACTTGTGCCTGCAGGTATCTTTACTGTATGTTTTTTTGCTTTCTCCACTGTAAGTATAATTAGAGGAAGAGATGAAAGCTGATTCAGATATGTTTATTTTTTCCTTTCTTCTTTAGAAAAATAGAAAATGATGTGTCTGTGATCTGAAACAAAGAGGACTAGGTTCTATTGTGTTATCCGTCTTTTAGCCTCTTCACATATTGTTTTATTCACCACACTTATGGAAACTGTATCATTATAATGAGTTGTCATTTCAAAAGGTGAGTACACTGTGAGATGGAGGTAGACAATCAATACTACATGCTGATTGTGAAGTACTGTTGGGAGAAGCTTTTATTCTTAACACAAATAGAATTATTTTGTTTGCCACAACTTGCCAAAGACAAACTACTGTTATTATCAGAAACTGTGAGTTGAGGTGGCACATTAAGAGCTGTGACTTTACATTGGAATTGTCTGTGACTTTTTAATTATAAAGATTTTTCCTACTTGCTCTGCACCTGTCATGGTTTAGGCCCACTGAGGAAGCAACAAAGCACCACACAGCTGCTCTCACCCACCCCTACCCCACTCCAGTGGAAGAGGAAGAGGAAATACAACAAAAGGCTTGAGGGTTGAGATGAAGGACTCACTCACACAGAATCACACAGAATATCCCAAGTTGGAAGGGATCCACAAGGATCATCAAGTCCAATTCCTATTTAGGCACAGGACAACCCCAAAGTCACGTCATGTGTCTAAGAGCATTGTCCAAGGGCTTCATGAATTCCATGAGAGGTGGTGCCATGACAGCCTCCCTGGGGAGCCTCTCCAATGCTCCACCACTCTCAGGGTAAAGAACCTCTTCCTAACATCCAACCTCAACTTCCCCTGGCAAAGCTTTATGCCATTCCCCTGGGTCCTGTCACTGGTCAGCAGAGATAATCGATCAGCACCCACCCCTCCCTCTCTGGAGAGGAAGCTATAAACCGTAATGAGGTCGATTATCACCAATTGTTGTCATGAGCAATAGACAGACTTGACTTGAGGAAACAAAATCAATTTAGTTTAAACAAAACCACCACCAATTCATCAATCGAATCAGAGCAGGACAGTGACAAATACAACCAGATCTTAAAAACAGCTTCCCCCCAAAACTCTGTTCTTCCCAGGCCCAGCTCTGCTATCTCCTCCTCACCATCAGTGCAAGGGAAAAGGAACAGGGTTTATGGTCAGTCCCAGTCCATCTCATATTACCTCTCCCACTCCTTCTCAGGAAGAAAACTCCTCACAGTCCTGCCCCACAGCAATGTGGTGTCCTTCACATGGCAGACTCAGTCAGTACTATGACACTATGACAGTCCTCCGCAAGGTTTTCCCACCAATATGGGGCCCTTCTGCAGGCTCAATCCTTGTAGTGATGGATAGCTCCAGAGCAGACTTCCCTCAGAGTCACTGCCTCCTTCAGGACCAGTCCCCTGCTCTGGCCTGAGGTCTTCCATGGGCTGTAGACAGGATTCTTCTCCACTGTTGATCTCTGAGGGTTACAAGGGCTCAGTTTGCTATCTCACCATGGGCCAAAGGGGAATGGCTGCTCCGGTGTGCCTCCCCCACTCCTTCCTCACTGACTTTGGTCTCCACATGGTTCAGTCTCTCACATCCCATGCCTTTCCCAAACAAAAGAACCTCCAAAACAGAAGAACTCACCTAACAGTTTTTTTCTCCTCTTAAATATGTTATCACAGAGGTGCTGATTGGCCTAACCTTGGCAAGGGGTGCACCTAACTTGGAGCTGGGGATGCTTCTGCAAGCTTCTCACAGGAACTATGTCAGTGGCTCCTCCCCACCACCAAAACCCTGCCAGATACAAACCCAACACAGTACAACACAATACCTTGTCAGCAAGGTCCACATTTTTTTATTAGCCTGCTCTGTTGACTTAATAGTGCATCTGTGATATATTTTATTGGGAAATTTTAAGAACTAAAGTCCAATTTCTCCTTTGACTACTTTGAGATTTAGGAAGCCTCACTTCTCAAGAAGCTGATTTTGCTTCTGCAGCAACAGGTGATTAATATGGCAACCACAGTTCCAAACTTACTAATTTTTCAGCATTACTGGTACATTGCACTCAAGATAACTGACTTTCTGCAAGAGCTTGATCTTTTTTTAATACAAAGGGAAGCAAGGAAGAATCAAGATGTACTTGTTTGGGGGGTTTTTTTAAGATTTTTTTTAACACTTGTTAGAATACTTCATTAGCAGTCTGTGTTCTCATGTATCACAGCATGTTTTCAGGTATCATATTATGTTCTGCCCTGGAGCATTTGAGAATTGAAGCTGGAATGACTAAGGTAACTGACAGAAAGCAGAGTTAGAAGGTAGAGCTTCTGCAGGGAGTGGAGAGAAACCTAGAAATTTGGAGTTGAAAAAAATCTGAAAATAACATCTAGTCAATTTTTCTGCTCTGAAGTAATCATAATGTACCTAGAACTTAAGGCTTGCTCAGTATATGATAATGTTTTTATTTTCCAAAGGTTGAAGTGTTTTTTTCCATGTCATCTAGTTTAAACTGCTCTTCAATATAATCAAATGCAAACTCATTAGTCATTAAGAGTATGGCAATGTTTCTATTTTCTCTTCTTTGTAACAACTTTATTAGAAGACTCTTCTGTGTACAGCCTCTACACTCATGGTTGGTCTTTTCTATTAATTTGATTGGTTGGTTGGTTGCTTGTTGTTTGTTTGGGGTTTTTTCCCTAAAAGTAATAGAATTTATTTGTATCTTTTTCACAAGATGTTTTTCCAAAACTGCTTATAATTTTATTGCCTGCACTTTGTCCCAGCTGTTTATATTCTTTCTGAAAAATAATGCCCCAAACTGGACACAGGTGTTTGCTAAAAAAATCTGTTTCATTAAGAAAGTGAGGCAATTCTTTTCTATGTGTGTGAATGACAGTTCTGAATATCCATATCAACCACTGTTTTGTGAAATAATTCTGTTCCATTAATAGTTGCCATTGTGATTTCTTATTCTGCATTTACACATTTTTTTTTAACCTCTCCTGTTCCCAAGGACTTAATTTTATATACAAATTATGGTGTTGTTTGCTATCTTCTATTCTGACCATCCTTACTTCAGCTAGTGCAGAGCAGCATGAAGAAATCAAGCAAGCAGGACTGCCTTTCCTTGGAGGTGAGGTTCCTCCCCATCAGAATCCCATACACCTTGCTCAAAATCTTCATTTGCCATTCTGTCCCAAGAGCAAAATGCAATGATTATATGATGGACAGCTAACATGTAAAAAATCACCCTTAACAGGTTTCTATAGCTTTTTGTTTGCTTACTTGGTTTTACAGCAAATATTACTGTTTACCACAATTTTTCAGCTATGGTCTTCACTAGCTGATAAACCTTGGAGCTGTTTCTGGAATCAGGGGACTGACTCTGATTATAAGACTAACCTCCCAAAAATTATTATTTTAATCCAGATCAGCTCACTATGCACTTGTACATCTATCTAGCTCTGAAACACAAGTGGAGGAATGGAGACTGAAGCAAGCAGCCAGGGTTTAGTAACTATTTTAACTGGCACTGACAGAAATCTGGGTAACTAAGCCTGAATGTAATAAGTCTGTGCTTGCTTTCATTGATCTCGGAATGAAGATATTTTTCTGAAACAAATACATTTTCAAGATCTTCATGCTCCAGAGGGAGCTGCTATTAAAGGCACACACCACGAAAAATCAAGCTCTGATCTGCTTTTATTGTTTCACTGCATAATATTTAATTTAATAAATAGAATAGTTTGTAGTTTCTTGTTTAGGAAGTCCCTTCAATATGGATCGATGGAGCTGCAAGAGCAGCTTTCCATTACCATATGAAAGGAAAAAGCATTCTTCTTCATATCATCCTCTATTAGCCACTGTTAGAAAAGGTGCTGGGTAAATCTTTGATGCTATTTAAGACTCTATAGGGAAAAAAAAATCAAAGTCTTGCTGAAGAGATCTCTAAAAAGTCACCTATCAGGGTCAAATTAGTGCCAAAAGTACATGGATATGTTTATGTAAATCATGGGCAGTGTGAAAAAGGAGCAAGAAAGCCCCACTTGTCTGTTGCCACACACCTCTGGAAGAGTTTCATTGTTATATTTATGAATTGGATATCTTCTGAAAATCATTTAATTATTTAGCAGTTAGTATCTCTGAAAATTATTTATAAGGCCATAAACATGGCTGACTCTTTCGTCAGACTAAATAGGAACTTCTCTTTCAAAATCACTAATGTATCAAAGCAAAGATAGCATTTCAAACAAGTGAGGTGAAATGTAATCAGAATTTGGGGAAGGAGGCAATGTTTTTTCCAGAAAGTAATAGGTACTAAGCAGTAACAAGAGATATGTATATATTCTATCTCAGATACTGGAAGAAAATGTCCTTCCAGGTGTTATTTGCTGCTTATCTGGGACTTTAATAGGAATATAGCCCAAATTTTGGTGCTGGTCAAGGTTTAGGTTGTTTTTTACTGTGGGTTTTTTTGTTAGTGTTTAATTTGTTAGATTTTCTTACTTGTAGACCAGACATCCCAAAGGACTGTTCCTAAGATAATGGAAGCTATTGATTCTAGGCTGTTTGTTCAGACTTGCTAAAGGTCAGTAGAACAGCGACAGAGAGTAGGTAGTTCTGATCTGATGACAGCTTAGCAAACTCTTTGATAATGTCCTTCTAGCAAGCAGATATTAATATCCTAAGATTTCTTAATCACATTATATGAAATATCAGCCAAAAAGAACAGAGTTACAAAGCTGTGGGCAAAAGTGAAACCACCTTTTACCTTGACTCTTTTTTGAACCCTTGATGTAAGACAAACAGTGATTGTCCACTACTGTTTAAAAACCAACTAACCAACCAACCAAACAAACAAAACCAAAACCCCCAAAAGCCCAAAACAAAACACCCAAACAGCAGGAATACCCACTGTTGTGATATTTTTATGCCATAGAAGTGGAGTTCCGATAAGTCAGGAAATGATTATTTATTTATGATACATTGTTTCTTTGTTCCTTATATACAGGTAAGCAATTTTATTTCATCCTTGCATTCACACCTCTATTTAGCACTTGCTAAAGAGAGACAACAGTTTTATCCCATTTGTATTTATTGTAGAAACTAATGAATAGTTGGCCTAAAAGTTTAATTGGGAGAAGTGGTTTTTAAGATTTATTATTCCTTATTACCCTACCCTGGTTTTAGTTGGTAATAAATAACATTAATTTGCCCAAGCTGAGTCTATTTTGCCTGTGACATTAATTGGTGAGTGATCTCTCCCTGCCACCATCTCAACCCAAGACCCGTTCCTTTTATATTTTCTCCCCTGTCCAGTTGAAGAGGGGAGTGACAAAGCAGCTTTGTTGGGCACGTGGCATCCAGCTAGTGTCAACCCAACACAACTAGCCCATTAGTGTTAAAATCAGTGTAGGTAAAATATGAAGAGGTGTTGATTACTTTTTTTCTATGTGGTAGATTTCAGTTCTGTAGAGGCAGACTCCTTCCTGCAGTCAGACAGTGGCCCATGTGAGATAGCAAGATAATTTATTGAGGAGGAATTGAACTTTGTTTATTTTGTACCTACACTAACAATGCTGGAGGTGGAACACAGCATAAAGAAGCACAAGCCAAGTGGAGAATTCGAATAAACATGTGGAGAGAGAAAGAAAAATTACACAAAATACAAATTGAACAGAGAGTGCCTTCAGGAAAGACACCTTCTATATGAACTCTCTAAAAACACAGTCCTGCATCTGGGGCGAAATAATCCTCACTATCAATACAGGCTGGGGGATGAGGAGCTGGAGAGCAGCCCTGCAGAAAAGGACTTAGGGGTGTTGGTTGATGAGAAGCTGGACATGAGCAAGCAGTGCTTGCTGGCGGCCCAGAAGGCAAATTGCATCCTGGACTGCATCAAGAGCAGCGTGACCAGCAGATCGAGAGAGGTGATTCTACCACTGTACTCTGCTCTGGTGAGACCTCATCTGGAGTACTGTGTCCAGCTCTGAAGCCCTCAACACAGGAAGGATATGGACCTGCTGGAGCGGGTCCAAAGGAGGGCTACTAAAATGATCAGGGGACTGGAACACCTCCCCTATGAGGATAGGCTGAGAGAGCTGGGATTGTTCAGCCTCGAGAAGAGAAGGATTCGGGGGGACCTAATAGTCACCTTCCAGTACCTGAAGGGGTCATATAGAAAGGCTGGAGAGGGCATGTTTACAAAGGCCTGTCGTGATAGGACAAGGGGTAACAGATTTGAATCAGGGAAGAGTAGGTTTAGATTAGATATTAGGAAAAAGTTCCTTCCCATGAGGGTGGTGGAACATTGGAACAGGTTGCCCAGGGAGGTGGTTGAGGCCCTGTCCCTAGAGGTGTTCAAGGTGAGGCTGGACAGGGTGCTTGACAACCTGATTTAGTTAGAGATGTTCCTACTCACTGTAGAGGGTTGGACTAGATGAGCTCTAAGGTCCCTTCTAACCCTGATAATTCTATGATTCTATAATTTTATGATTCTACAGTTTTCCAAAACAGAAAGTGTATTTTTTCTGCACCAAGAATTATACATTTTCTTAAAGTCCTAAAAAATTGAAATTCTTTTCATGTTCAAACAAGAATTAAACTTTCCTTTGTTTTATTTTGTTAGTCACAATTTAGATTGATGTGGGAAGGAACTTACCTTTCCCTTTTTCAATTTATGTGGGCTATCAGCCTGACTGCCTCACATATCTTACTTTCTTATAAGTGATATACCCTAAAGAGTGAGGAAATGGTTTTCATTCCTTAAGAAAGTGGAAAAGCCAAAAAAAGAAGAGATAATATGTTGCAGTTAAAGTCATGCAAAAATTTAAGATTTTTTCTTGCATCAGGCATGACCTCTAAGCTCTTTGAAAATCAAAGTCTAAATGTCAACGCATATAAAGGGCAAAAATTAATCATTGCAAAAAGGGGTAGAAATTAATCGTTACTCCATGGTCAAATATAAAGTAACTAAATTCACTTCAAGTAAGAAAGAGAGAACAAAAATCTTCTTAATAAATATTTGTTTGTCATAGTATTTAAGTGACTTTAAAAAAAGTTAGACCTCAATGTGCTACTTTGTTGGCTACTGTTAACAAAAGAAATAGAAAAGATTTCAATTGCTATGTTCAAGTTCAAAATGAAAACATATATAAAGATGTTAAAGTATTAACAATATCCATTTTCTTTATTTCCTTCCAAACTGAGTAATCACTTCTCTTTAAAGCATCATTATAGTCCAATTATTGATAATTAATGATAACATTTGAAATTAGCTGCCTTTTAATATATTAATTCTTCATTAGTTTCCTTAGTTTTTGTTGTGCCCTTAATAAAAGGTAATGCCTTCTAAACATATGTTACAAAACTAGTGAATACAAGTATTACAAGACCAGTAGAAAGAACTGAAAAATCATGGTTTGTGATAATCTTCTGTAACAGATTATTTCTAATTGGTGTCCTTTCTTTTCAATTATGTATCATCTAGACTTTTTATAGTGTACAGAGAAGCTTTTGCACCATTTTTTTGTTTTACAATGTCCTTATCTTAGTTTCTGGTTTACAGAAATACAAAAAGGAGTGTTTTATTTGTATTAACCATATATTTCTTTTCTGTGGAGAATGGCCTTGAAAAAGGATGTCTTTTTTTTCTCCCAGTGCATCATAGATTACAGTATCAGGATTCTCTAAAAACCTCATGTGGAGAACCATGTGGACAGCATTGACAGCTCTAGTGTGTTATTGGACTGCCAGCTGCTCTCGGTGCCTTTCTCACTGGCATGTTGTTTTCCTCTCAGCAGGAAAGAACTTGAAGCAAGAAGCAAAGAAGTGTTTCAACCATGTTTTTTGAATTCATTCTAATTGCCTGGTTTTTGTGCCTCAGATTTTTTTACTAGCTCACTTCTGGCAGAAAACTATAATTAGTGGCAACTGTCTTCTGACTTTGTTCAACCTGCTGATACTATATTTTTTGTTTAATACCTGCTATTAAGCTAAGCTCAATATAATGGCTGCATGTTGGGGTATAAATGCACCTAGATAAAATACTTGTGATTTCACTGACTTTAAGCATCTTTATAGGATGCCCTTTGATTAATTTTATTCATAGATGTGTACGGTTTATCTTTTCCTTCCTTCTGCTTATTTTTGTTTCAGATAAATTTAAGATTTTAAGGCAAAAAATGATTAATATGACCAAACTGAAATTTGAAAATTATGGCATTTCCAGAGGTGGACTTTCTGATATAGAATTTCACATGGAATTTAATTGAGGGTTTATTTCTTAATTATGAGATGCACTTGTATGACAGATAAAATTAAAAGGTCTTATCATCACCATGCCAAAAAATAGGCTTTGTGCAGGATTAATTTATGTTATCAATTTATACCAGAGAATAGATTTACAGTGACTAGCAACGGGTGTCACAGCAAGAGAGGAGAAATTATTCAAGAATTATAACAAGTTTTAAAGCCACTTAATACAAAAAATATAATCCTTGTGGGAAAAGGGAAGAATCCCAAGGGGTTCTGATATAAAATTCTTACTGTAGTTAGAAAAAGACTAAGTGTAGGTATACAGGAAGGCTAAAAAAGCCTTATTACTAATAACAAGAAAATGTATTCCAGCAGTTTATATCTCTTTTAACATCCAGAGGAGCAGAATAGTTTAATATAGAGGAAAATGTGACTGAAAAGTGACTTACCTGCTAGTGACAAAAAAGCTTTGGCATTTTATTCTTCTCCTCTTGACATCTGAGAAGTCCCTACCTGTTGTGATGATTTGAGTCAGGTGTGCAAACCTGACTTATAAATTTAGATTTACAGTGTGAATCCCAGTGCAAAGTCATGGAGATCCCCATATAACATTCCTTCCAGCAGCTATTGCAAAGCTGATTGCCAGAGCGCTGACTCCTTGTACTCGGCACTGGTGAGGCCACATCTCGAATACTGTGTTCAGTTTTGAACCCCTCACTACAAGAAGGACATTAAGGTGTTGGTGTCCAAAGAAGTTCAATGAATCTTGTGAGGGTCTAGAGCACAAGACTCATGAGAAGTGTCTGAAGGAACTTGAGTTGTTTAGTTTGGAGAAAAGGAGGCTGAGGGGAGACCATCTCACTCACTAAAACTACTTGAAAGGAGGGTGTAATGAGGTGAATGTTGGTCTTTTTTCCCAACTAATAAGGTATAAAACAAGAGGAAATGGCTTCAGGTTGCACCAGGGAAGGTTTAGGTTAGACATTAGGAAAACACATCTTCCTCAAAAGGTTTTTCAAGCCCTGGTAGAAACTACTCAAGGCAATGTTGGAGTCACCATCCTTGGAGGTATTAAAAAGATATGAACATGTGTTGCTTAGTGACATGGTTTAATGGTGAATTGACAGTGCTAGGTTAATGCTTGGACTCAATGATCTTAAGGGTCTTTTACAACCTGAATGTTTCTATGATTCTATGGTGATTCTATGATCTTTGTATGAACTGGCTCAGGTCAAGTCAGCTATCATGCCTTTGCTGCCAGATCACACAGTATTGCTGCAGTGGGATGGATGGCACCTGCTTCCACTGAGCCCCTTACTTGTGCTTATTTCACATTTCTGAGCACACTTGAATCAGCACAATGAGATTTGTATTAGTGCAGAGCTTTGCATCATGTAGCAGTGGCTGAAATACGAGGTGTTTTTTTTCTGGGCTCCCTATACAGTCAGTAGAAATCACAGAATGTATAACATTAGTGATGTGAAAATCTTCCTATCTCTGTATTTTTATTCAGCTGTAAACTAATTTTTTTCAAGAAGCTCAAGGGAAATGTTTCTTAAATATTCTGACAGTTTATAATGAGTGGGGCTTTGCCAAATATTTTACGCAGAGATATCAGGGAAATAATAAAACAGAGTAAATCAAGCCTGACAGTACACAGACTAGGAAAGGCTGGATAAGTGACTTTAACTAAATTGTTTATTTCCTATGTTGGTAAAACTGATTGGTTTTGACAAAATTTTCCAAAACTTGACTACCTTATATTTTAGCTGTGATGACTTACTGGAAAAGTAAACTACAAACCAGAGTACCTTCATAGAAGTACTTCATACCTTTGACAGGACAAGAAGAAATGTCCTTAAGCTGCACCAAAGGAAGTTTAGATTGAATATTAGGAAAAATTTCTTCCCTGAAAGGGTTGTCAAGCCCTGGAACATCCTGCCTGGGGAAGTTTTGGAGTCACCATTCCTAGAATTTAAAAGATGTGTACATGTGGTGCTGAGGGACATGGTTTGGTGGTGACCTGGTAGTGCTAGGTTAACAGTTGGACTCAGTCCTAAAGGTCTCTTCCAACCATTAATTCCAACCAATGACTTTGTATTCGTAAATTGGCTGCAAGATGCTCTTAGGTAACTGGAGAGCACTTGCAAGGTGAGGAGAACAGAAGTCTAAAAGTTTGGACATGGTGAACAGTTTTTGATAAGGATGATATTTGTCTTGTACTCTGGACATCAGCTGGCTAATTTCTTTGAAGATTAATTGTAAACAAATGAGGCAAGGCTTAAGCCAACTCATTACTTAAACCAACTCTCTTCTATCTGTTCTTTCAGTATGTACTATGTTGAGGCTGGTCACTTCAGCTCATGACTGACATAGTTGTATTTAAAAGCCATATTATATGTCATATTAGCCCTCAAGCTTTATAGTGTGAAGTGCTCCATGTCAATATATATATTTTTCTCTTATATGAAACCTACTATAATGTGATATGTCCAGGTACATTAATATCATAAGGATACTTTCACCAATAATGTGTCATAGTGTTAAGAACACAAGAGGGAAAAGAAATGTGGAAGATGTGAAAGTATAGAAGAAGAGATAAAATATCAAAACTTTAGAGCCCTCTGGGCAAATATAGTATGCTGTATTTAGTGTAGACATTGCTTCTGTATTTGACTGACCACTTTTCATCCTTCTTGACCTGTTGGTTTGCATGTTATAATATAATATTTAGACTTTTATGCTAAGAAATACATAAACTTTAAAAATCAACTTACATCAAGATCTAGTAGGGTTCGGTTTTGGTTTTGTTTTGGCTTTTGTTTTGCTGTTAGCAGAAATTTGAGATAGCTGAAGTACTTAAATTGTTTTTCTTGTGTGAAGTGGTTTTATGGCATGACTTCCTTCAGCAAATGGAAGTGGGTGACTATAAGGGAATGATTTACTGTCAATTAAAAAGTCTGAATAGCATTACTGGGTAACCCACACAGATAGTGAAGTCCCCAAAGTAAGGGAACATTATATTAAAACTGGCATCACCCTGCACTGGATTCATTCTGTTCTACCCTTCACATTAAAAATACAAAAGCACAGATGAAGCCAATGAATTAAAAATAAGCTACTCATTTGGAGTCAGAATGCAGATCCAATAGGTGATAAATTTAAAGAATAATTAGATGAAATTGTGTTCCAGTTTAAAACCTTTGGAAAATATTTCATATTTATATGTTTATAGCATCTTAACTATAGCTGCTGTTGGACTGATTCTCAAAAAACCTTCTTAGAGAGAAAAAAAATGCTGGCTTATGGAGATATTTTTACTTTTCTATTTATTTTTCCATTTGTTGTTTTAATTGTATCAGTGGTATTACTGTAATGAATTATTTATCATCAGCAATGGAACCCTGTATGTAAAAATTCTGATTGTCATTTACAGGAAGCAAAACCACTTTTTGATAGGTTTAAGAGGATTTCTTTCTAGATTTGAGTTAATTTGTACTCACAAATTTCAGCAGCCTATACAAGGGGAATGCTAACATGATACCATCTCCTCAAAAAACAAACAAAAAACAAAACACCCACCAAAACCAAATATCTGACAAAAAACAACGAACCCAAACCCCACACCAACCACCTCCCCAAAATCCCACCAATCTTTATTTCTGAGGCCAATACAGTGTCAATTCCCTTAACTTGTTTTTTTTTTCTCTGATCCTAAGAGACAAGGAATCAGCAAGAAAATGCTAGATTAGTGAGATGCAGTCTAAAGGGTTAGAGACTCAGCTTGCTAGTGCATAGGTTATTGGTTTTGTTGAGGTGTACTCTTGACCAAGGAAAATGCACAGCACTCAACAGTAGGAAATAAGCTATACCTTGCAACTTAAAGGATAGTCCTGTTAGCAATGCTGAACCTAACACTGAATCATCTACACAGCTTTATCAGATGTACTATCCATATTTCTGGGGCTTAAGCACAAGATATTAAGTCATGAAGATACAATGGAAAGATAGGATACTAAACTATTCTCAGAATGGGAATTATTGAAAATCAGATTGTACCTGAAGGAATTAACATTTACAAATCCAAAAGTACTTTAGTATTTTAGCTAGTGTTTGAGCATAAACCTGAATAAAGACTAAACTTTGTGTGTGACTGAACTAAAAATTTTGAAACAAGAGGAATCCTCTGGATTTATAGGACTGCTTCTGTGTTACCTTGTCTGAAACTAGGAAAAAACCCTTCAGAAGCTGAATGTAATCTGGAATCAAATTTATACTATAAATTTGAATATTATACTATTTTTATACTATAAATGTACACTATATATATTTGAATAACAGTCCATCCTGTCTTTGAAATTGTATTATTTCAACATGAGGTGCTTTTTCTGGGCTGAAAGCAAAACTTAAACTTTCAGTTATATAATTCATAGCTACTTTTTCCTTGTTTCTTTTTCTCTTTCTCTTTTTCTTTTTCTTTTTCTTTTTCTTTCTCTTTTTCTTTTTCTTTCTTTTTCTTTTCCTTTCTCTTTTTCTNTGTTTCTTTCTCTTTCTCTTTTTCTCTTTCTTTCTTTTTCTTTTTCTTTCTTTTTCTTTTTCTTTCTCTTTTCCTTTCTCTTTTTCTGTTTCTTTCTCTTTCTCTTTTTCTCTTTCTTTCTTTTTCTTTTTCTTTTTCTTTTTTTCTTTTTCTTTCTTTTTCTTTTCCTTTCTCTTTTCTCGTTCTTTCTCTTTTTCTTTTTTCTTTTTCTTTCTTTTTCTTTTCCTTTCTCTTTTTCTCTTTCTTTGTCTTTGTCTTTCTCTTTCTTTCTTCTCTTTCTCTTTCTTTCTTCTCTTTCTCTTTCTCTTTCTCTTTCTCTTTCTCTTTCTCTTTCTCTTTCTCTTTCTCTTTCTCTTTCTCTTTCTCTTTCTCTTTCTTTCTCTTTCTCTCTCTTTCTCTTTCTCTTTCTCTTTCTCTTTCTCTTTCTCTTTCTCTTTCTCTTTCTCTCTTTCTTTTTTCCCATAAAGGTTGAATTAAAGGAGGCATGGAAGTAAGAAATATTCCCATCATTACAGATGAGACATTGAATTCTCACACCAAGATAGTAGAAGTAAGTAACCTCTGTAATACAAAGGAAACATGATGAATTGTTGTCACCGAGTGAGGTTTTCCCATTAATTTCCTAGTTTCCAAAGCTTTGTGTATGTATTAAAAATTGTTTATTTCTTGCTAGGCATTTTCTCATAACATATTCTAGGAAGTTAGATTAAATGAAAATAAGCAATATATAGAGATTCTGCAATTATGCATTTACCAGTTAATAGTTGAGAGGAACTCTTCTTTTTATTTATGAAATTGTGAAGTTATGTCTTGCACACTAGAAACAGTGCTGTTGAATCATGTGTTCTTTGACTTGGAAAAGTCAAAAGTTAAACACAGAAAGTCCCATAGATAAATTCTAACAGCCTCAATTCTAACAGAATCAATTGCAAAGTTGAATTCAAGCAAACACACTGGCTGTGATTCAATAAGAAAATGTGTAAATGTTTTATTGATTTGGAACCTTAACTTCACAAGGGAAAAATTGAAACTTGGGGTTTTGAGTTCTGCAGACAAAAATCCTTTCAGGAATATCAGAATGTAAAGCAAAGGAAGGAATAAATCCTTTGTACCATAAAAAGCAGACAAGGAAGTGTAGAGTACAGTTGCATTTAAAATACTGAGAGGGGAATGAAAGCTAGACTAAAACTCGTAACTCACAAAATAGGAAGTATGGTGGATTCTTTATCTCTGGAGATTTTTTTAATTAAGACTGATTTAAAAGATGTTATTATTCAAAAAAGAAGCTGTGCAAAATCACTATGGGTTTCATAGCTGCAGAAAGTCTAGATGATTATAATGGGCCCTTCTGGCTTTAAAATCTGTTCTTATGAGCAAAGAAAATAATTTTCAAAGGTGCACTGCTCACTTATTGTCATTTATCTGTATAAAAATGCCAAAGGGATTCATTGAGGCTAAGAATTTAGATTAAAATTAAAAAAAGAGACTTAACATTTATATGAATCTCAGAAACACCAAGAATTATGCTGAAAGTTACTAATAAAGAAATGTTAAGCCTTAGAAACACATTTACATGTTGAAATGTAACTCTCTGAACTCAGGATTAGAATACATTTAGACAGCTAAATATGTTTATCCTATACCTTGAAAAGTAGCCAAAGAACAGTGACTGGTGAGCTCTAGAAATGCATATATGCATATAGATGTTCATAAAGAAAAAAGGAGACAGTAGTTCAAGGACATTGAAGCATTCTTAGATATTTTTATTATTTTATTTTACTTTTTTTAATTTTAATGAATATATAGCCATATACTGTCAATGACAAGATCCTAGTTTTGATTAACCTTGACTCTTTTACCAGCTAATTCATATTTTCATATGACAAAGTTGTTCCATTCATCCAATTACAAATGCAGCAACAGTTGCCTAACTGCTGCTCCGATGATTTTAGTCAAACTGATTAGAGTCTAACAATAAATCAGTCTGATAGGGTGAAATATTCCATTAGCCAAAAAAACATTTACTTAGTAAAGGTGATGAACCTCTTTAATCCAACTTACATGGCAGCATATTTAAAGCCTTAAATAAAAGGATGGAGAAATTGAAAATAGAAAAAAAAGAAAAAGCAGCAAGTATGTTACAGTAACTTATAGTCTTGTTTCCAAATAATCCATAACTAATCAATAAACAATTTGAAATATTACATGTGAAAGTAGTTCAGATATGTTTACTTTTTTTACTTAAAAGAGCCACCAATGAAAAATGAGTGACAAGCTCTAAAAAGCTCTGTGCTGTTGCTGCAGTGCTCCACATGAACCAGAGCTTTGATAGATATCTACCTCCTTGAGAGAGAACTTCTGAAACAGAGAACAATGCCCTTTAGGAAAGATGGAAATAAAAAAGATTTCAAACCACATCTATCCCCTCTGTTACATATCCTATCAGTGTGGGGTCTTTCCACTGTTCTTGCTGTTATCCCATCAAGCTTTATTTGCTTTCTGGGCCATAACAAACCCTACAAAACCCCTCTGGAAACAGCCTTCTGCCACCCAGAGGCTTTGATAAGGCTGCTCAGCAAAGCAGGCTGGGCAAAGCAGCTAGGCAGCCGTCCTTTTGTAGCTTTTTTGGGACCCAGCCTATAGTAACACATGGCAAACAGTGTAGAAAACAAGACTGGTAAACACTTGTCTCACTCATGCATATTACATGGAAAGGAAATATTGATATTTCCTGCTTTCATCCCTCATTTCCTTAATAGTGACTGATTCAGCAGATCAGTGTCTTCAGATTATGGTCCTGCTCAGGTTGCAGCTGGGTAGCTCTGCATTCCAAAGCAGTGCCCTTGTGAAACTGATTTGTCTGGATATTGACTGTTGACAATGCAGGTAGAAATATTTTTAACTATGTCTAAGTTTCTTCACACATGTATATACAATGTAGGTCCTGGCCACTGGCTGAGATTGACAAGCATAACATTAAAGAATGTCAACATAGGGGTTTGTTTTGTTTGTTTATTTGTTTTCCCAAGCTTAAAATAACATGGACCAGTTTCTCCTATGCCTTTTACGTTAAAACACTGTGGAAGTCTTTGGTCTTTCAAGTAGCCTTTCAAGTAGCAGTTGGCCTCATCTTTCTCCTGCTTGTGCTATGGTGCTGCCTTTGCCTCAACAGTGGTAAGTGGCTGACATGACTCCCCTTTGCTCTGCTCCACAACAGAAGTCTACCAGGAGGAGTATGAAACAACAGTGCTGAGAAAGGAGAAGGCATGAGTGGTAGCTCTAGAGTGTTTCTGCTGAAGGCAAGGAGAGCTGAGGAATACATTTGGGCTGAGGGTGACCAGAAGTAAGACTGAGAATCTTGATATGGGCACCAGAGACAATAAGGCACTTCGAGGTGAGGTTGGGATCCTCTTGATCAAATTTATCAGAGTAATGATGATGGAGCTACATTTTTGCAAAGTAAACAACCCTCTGAAAAGGTTGGGTTTAGGATTGCTATGTTCAGCACTGTAAAATGTGAGTATACTTATTAAAATTGTTCATGCTAATGCTCAAAATTAATATATCACATATAAGGTAGAGAGAGTACATGTAGCAAGTAGATTAACGTTTCTGGGAACTGTAGTTATATTAAGTGAATGGAATGAGTCTCTGAAGCCATATGAGTAGAAGTATGTTAGCATATCTGGCTTAGATCACAAAAAAGTCCCCATATTTAGCTTTTGTTAATGCAATAATAGCATAATGATTTTTAAAATATACTGATTAATTTGTCTTACACATCTACATTTGATGATGATGTATTGGCATAGGTGACAGGCTTTTACAAGTTGTTTTTGAGTTAAGATTGGTCTGATTTAGGTAACACACTTCTACTGTAGCTGTGATGGTAGAATCATGTAGAGGTGGTGGTAATGATAGTGTAGAAGTTATAGAACAAGATATTCCAGCTGTCCTGTGAAGTAATTCAGCTTCTAAACTTTCCCCAAGAGGCATAGCTTTTCACATGAGTTTGGCCACCTGGTTCTTCAAAGAAAACACTGTGAGTGAAGGTGAGCTCATAGAAATCACAGCAAGCTATAGCTTTGCAGGAATGTATCTGTTACAATAATAAAATAATAAAATAGTCTTCACTCTTGCTTTCTGCTTAACAACCCCATGAGTGTGGTGGTGCTTCATAAACACTTCACCTGCTTCTTATTTGACCCCACTGGGAACCAGCTCAGGAGGCCAAACAGCAGCAGAAAACCAAAGTAGAAAAGTGAATAATTTTCCACTGCACCAGGTTTTTTAACAGCAATCAGATGTGAACCAGAGCAAGAGTGAGGATGAGAATGCTATCTTTTACATAGTAATCCTAATGTGACTGCTCAGTCAAACATAGCTAAAGTAACAAGTATTAAATGGACCTTAAGCTTTCTGATGCCCAACTGCTTAAACTGCTTCTGGGCTAAGATGATTCATGAGTTTTTAAAAGGGAACTGTTGCACATTTAACTTCAAGAAAAAATATTTATGCTGCCTATTTTATTTACCTAGACTTTAAATTACTGCCCTATTACTGAGTCAATATTAAACAAAGTATAACTCTTAATATGGATTCCTAGTAAAGGAATATATAAGAATGAAAAAATCTTTAGGAGAGAGATGGTTTGCATGAAGAGAGAAAACATCACTATAAAAAACTTCTTCAACTGCAGATTAAATAAAAATAGTAATTGTGATTTCTCTTTATTTCACAGCAATAACAAGATGCAATTGTTATACATTTTTTTATGTATTTCTTTTACTATTATTTTTTCCTTTCAGTGACATCAAATTAACTACTATTGGAAGGTTCTCTGTTTTCCTTGCTTTATATTTTTTCATTATAGGAGCTTAAAATAAGTTTTGTCTTAACTGCTTTCCTACATGTCTGGACTTTAAAAGAGCAAATTTTTTAAATGCAGTCTGAATAAAAATCTATTACATTAACTGGCTACTGAACTTAAAGTGGTCTTCTTTTAGGTCTTCTTATAAAACAAGCTGGATCTCTAGAATTGTGTATTAGAGTCTAGCATTGCTCAGTGGTGCATTACCACAGATGGAAGGACTCTGCCCTTTATCACATGAAGTTACATTAGCCTTGAAATTACACACACCTTGGCCTTGAACTATTCACTGTTGAAGGCTCACTGGCTTTGATATACTTAAGCTAGTAGATTGATGCTTCAGAATTCTCTGTACTTCACATGTAGAACATAGGAAAAAATGAAACCTATCTATACAGTCATTTTTAAAGAAACAAACAAAAAAGCCCTGTATTTTTTAAGAAGTACTGTAACTTAAAATAAAGTTGCTGCTACATTTGCCACAGCAGCATCACAAAATAATCATCAACATCCTGTGTGACAGCTTGTATATAACTTTTAGAGGGGGGAGGAATGAAAGCAAGTGTCTATTCCATTTTAGACATTCAGATATTTGTTTAATATTTGTATACACTTTGCTTCCACATAAGAGAATGCCAACTGATGTTCATTTTTTTTTTCAATTTGACAGTGAAGGTAAAAGATCAGTTATTCAATCAGAGGTTACCAATGTTGTCAGAATTCAGGCATACATTTAAGAAGAATCAGATGAATAAAAAAAGAAATAAATGCAGAGCTTTCAGCAGTAAATTCACTTAAAAGGGATAGATTTGTCATCTGCCAGAGATGACAGTGATTTAGGTCCTCCAGTCATTTTAGCTAGAGAGAGTTTTTCCTACCATTCTCCCTACCCCTATAATTAAATATACATTTGGAAAAGCTGGAAATGTTTTTGCATGAGTTATTGTTTCTTATCACAGCTACTTTTTCCTAGCAGTTGTTTTTAAGAGGAATTTTGTAGCCTGTATCTGAAACTCTCTTTGGATTAACAACAGTTGTGGAGGTGACTTAATAAAAGCTGTACCTGTTTAAAGTAACACCACAATCCATCAGGATACCAACTGGAATGACAAAGATAGAGATGATGTAAAAGATGATCCAGCTGCACTCTTCCCTTTGCACAAAATCACATCTAACTTGTTCATGCTCTACTGTGGAATGAGGATAGTTTTCCTGGTTTACAGCAATTAAAAGATAATTAAATTAGAGGCAGAACTAAACACTTGAGATTCCTGCATTGTTTCAATATATGCAAGAGAACTGTGTGAACTTTTTCACTCCTGCATGTGAAAGTTGGGAAACCCTCCAGGAATTTGGAACTGCACCAAGATTCTGAAGCCTGTCATCTGAAATTATTTATGTATGTCTACTTAATTTACTTTCACTGCCTGGAAGTAGCAAAGGATTTCCATCCCTCAGTGTGCTACCTGTCGATGCAAGTTGTATTCCATTGTTATAGATATCATAAAATGATACCAAAGAAATTATAAATAGCACAACTGAGATATTTGTGTATCCCTCATCTCTATCCCCCTCCTGCAGAGAAGAATATATCTCAGCCAGAAAAAGAGTTTGCAATTCAGTAGCACATTTTGTGGCTGCCATGAGAAGCACATTCCCTGGACAACAGTAATATTTAACAGCCTTCTGCAGTGGCTTTCTTTTGGACATAGATTTACAGGGCTTTTTCTTTATCTCCTCACAATATTTTTGACAGACTCAGCTGTTTTTATCTTTTAAAGCCTTTTACTGTCCCTTTGTTCAAATATAACTAGTCATGTTTTTGGAGCACTTCAGTTTCAGAATACTTCCTTTCCTCTTTGTATAATTTATAAATGCAATAAATCCTCCCAAACAAAGATCTTCGATGCCATAAATGTTACAACTTCATTAAGCTACATTTTTGAAGCTGGGAAAAGCTATTAAGTAATAAACAGAAAGTGCCATCTTTCCTGTGACATCTCTACAGCCTATCACAAGATTTGAAAATCAGGTAGAAGGACAGAGAAAGTTTTGTTTCTTAAACCTCCATTTCTTTCATCTTTCTTTCATGTATTCTTAAACCCCAACAACACATACAATCCAAGGGTTTGAGCTGGGTATTTTCTTCCTCTTGACAGGACAATACTGGAACAGTTATCTTGAAGACATTTGTACAAATCATTTTCTAGACATAAGGTTTGTAGAATATCCTGGCTATCATCTATTAAACATTATGTCTGTCTTTCTGTCTGTCTGTATGAACACATAGACTGCTATGACCATCTGTGAGTCCTACTTCTAGCCACTCACGAGTCCCAGCTGGGACAGGTGCATACATTTCACCTGGGTTTTGTTGCTTACTAAAGAACATTGTTTAACTGTAATATTCTTTCAGTAGCATATTTTAGTGCTTAATAGGATAAAATGCCATTGAAATAAACCAGAAGACTTTTGTCATTGCTTAGATACAGATTTGCAATATTCCTAACTGTGCAGATGTTATGAATTGCACCTTTTACTTGAGGTTTTAGTTTGATTTTTCTTTTTTAATTATAAAAAACTCTGAGTATAAAAGCAGTTAACTTAAAATCAGTAGAATAAATATATTTGACTGAAGGTGATTGATTTTTGAAAGCAAATCATGACAGTTCTGTGCAATATTTTGAATCAATATTTCTTACATAATTCTCCACACACACTATCAAAAAAACTGTTAGCTTTTTCTCTAGGTGAAGTTTATTGTTCTTAGCTTTTAAAAATTTAAATATGTCAAATAGAAAAATGTTAGGGCTAGATAGAAAAATGTTACTGCTAGATGTTTAGATGATTTTTCCTTAAATAATCATTTCTAGGAACAGTGAAGAAAACATATGTACCACCTAGACTGGCACTCATTTTATAGACAATAATTAATAGTTAACAGTGTTTGTAATCCAGCATATATGTATTTCTGCTTAATGAAGCCATAATATGCAAACTTTGCTTATCCAAGATAAGGGCACAATATTTGGAATTCACAGATCTGTAAAAATTTGCAGATCTTGTGTAAATAATCTTTTCTACAGGACTTCTGGCTGAGGTTTCCAAGTTCATCTCAAATTACCACTGGGACTGTTTTACCATAGTATATATATAAAAATAAATATTTACCATAGTGTATATATAAATATTTACCATAGTATATATATAAAAATATAAAGATAAAAAAGATGGTTACCAAGTCACATCTAAAAATGTCTGGAAGTTTAAAGGGTCCTTAACCTCAAACTTTTTTTGTACTTTTAAAATTATTTATTTTTATCTGTGACTATGCTACTAAGGAAGGTAGACAATGAATTTGATGGGGAGAAAAAAGAATATGCAACATGCCTTACATCTTAAGGACAAACTGTCATGCAGAGCACTGTAACATTCTCATTTTAAGATCCTCTGCCAGAGGAGTATTAGTCTTGACAGGGTTTTCCCTTCTATCTCATTAGAGACAGAGCAAACATGCTGAGATGCAGGATTTCACATCTTATAATTCTCTCCTACAGGGAGGGAATGAAAAAGTTCTCTTCAAAATGAAGATCCTCTGAAAATCTGTTCTGTGAAACTGGTCTCCCTGCTGTTAGCAGACAGTGCTAGCAGCTATGTCATGTTACTGTATTTGCTTTTCTTTAAAAGCAAGACCTCTTGCATTCTCTAGGGAGGAAAGAGGTGTTAGAAATCTCCATCTACCCCAACGCTTCTCAGACTGCCCTACTATCAAAGTAGAGCTACAGACTTCTCCATCTTCATGTCTTCCTTCTCTTCTTCCCTCTGTTTCAGTCCATTCCTCTGTCTGTCTTTCTTAAATGCCTGTAGTTTAAGTCTGTTCTTGCTAGACATACAGCATTTATCCCAATTAAGAATTAAAGACATTGGCAACAGTGCTTTCCTGGCCATTGGTTAGATGCTAGAGCAATATTTGCTGATACTGAGAAATTCTCATTGATGTGTAAGGTCAGGGCTTGAACTAAATGTCACAAGCTTGGCTTTCACAACTACAAGAAAAAACCCCCATATTTTAAATGAATCTTCTGTAGGAGCTGTGTATTCTCATCTGTTACTCCAGAGAGCAACTGAACCTCTTGTCTGGGGTGGCAGAGCACACAGGGAACACTTTAATGCATGTAAATCCATGAGTGTGTGGGTACACATATATATGTATGTGTATATATCAATACTTGTAAAATTAAATAGAAAAGATATGAAGGTTGAAGGAAAAAAGTGAATCTTGGTTTTATAGGGAAAATAAGCTGTGTTTAACTCAATATGAAAAGCTTCTAAGTGCAGTTTGTTTTTCCTTTGTCTTCAAAGGACTATTTAAATTTTTTTTAATCTTTTATTTCGTATTCAAACTCCCAAGTGAGTCCATGTCTGAGTGTCACCTGACACTACAAGGACAGGCAGAGTGTTCTAGGGACCCTTGGTAGAATGAGGCCTGGCCCTAGGGTTGGAGTTAAAACTTCATTATTACATAAAAATCTTAATAATCAGCATAGCATATTGCTATCTCTAATTTCTAGCAGTTACTTTAGCTTACTGTTACACAAGACTTCTAGTGATTATCATAGCTTTCAGTTAAATAGAATTTCTAGTAACTTTCTTACTACCCAGAGCTTTTAGTTACCTAGAATTTTAGTAACCTGGAACCTCTGCAGATTGGGTCAAATTCTTAATAATCAGCATATGATACAATAATTATAATCTAGACTTAATTAAAAGAACATGAATTACTTCCCCAGTCTTTGGAGACTTTCAGTTTCACACCAGCCTACCAAGTGAACTTTGGGTTTCCTTGAAAAAAAAGGAGTTTTAAAACATATTGCCATGGAATTTGGGGAGTTCCTCATAGTAATGACTTCCAGCAGAATATCATGTCCTCCTGGACCAAGCATGACCATAATACATTAGCATTCTGTGACCTTCCAATATACAAACATCTGAGTTCTCACAAAAGCTGGCATTTTTGTGGTGTTCAGTAAGTGGTGATATGTGAGGTGTTTCTGGATCACTTTGCTAGATATACATATAATCTTTTGGTGTGCTTCTTGGATGTCAAATTTGTATTTGAACTCTTCAAATGTATCTTCTCTATAAAGATGTTTCATAATGTGTCATTTGTCTTTAGACTATTTTTCTTGTGACAAATCAGTGGTAGAAATATGACAATTGCTTTCAAAATAAAAGTGTTTGTGTCAATGAATCATAACAGCTTCAAACATTCTAGATAGTGTGCATGTTCTGAAATCACTCTATTATCTATATATATTTTTCTCCCTGACACTTTAGGGTGGTTTCATTTTTCCATTTTAATTTATATTTTCTTCTTTAGACTAAGATGATGGAGATTAGATTTCTGTTTCTTTGTTTTAATATGTTAATGGAACCACTGTCATTTACTAGATTAATATGAAAAATATCAGTATATATTT
This sequence comes from Galbula dea, assembly GCA_013399015.1. Lineage (NCBI taxonomy): Eukaryota > Metazoa > Chordata > Aves > Piciformes > Galbulidae > Galbula > Galbula dea. The sequence goes on from VWZX01006539.1 coordinate 441,425, forward strand.
TTTATCATCTTAGATATTTTTACTTTGTTTTCCTAGCATTGTTTAATTTCATAGTAGAGTTGTTCCTTCAACAGAGAAACAGTATGGTAACAGGGAAAAAATAAGAAAAAAAAGAAAGCTCCAAAATTTTGGAGTTCATGGAAGAAATTATTCAATTATTTAAATTAGTCTGGTTTTGGAAAGGGAGGAGTTGGTGTCACTGGGAAATGCCAACACACATGATGTGTAACTTGCAGTGTGGTCAAAGAGTAACTGTTACCTCTTGTGTGAAAGGAATAGAACCAAGATGTTCAAATAGCAGTGCAGTGGAAACCACAAGGAGCATCAGGTTTCTCAAAGGACTTTTGAAGTGACCTTAACAGTAAACTCAGACTCTGCTTCTCAATGTGAACTGCACACACACACAACTTTACTTCAAGATCCAAGGACCCATGCAGAGCTAAGTAATGATAATTAGTGTTGGGTTTATTTGCTGATAAAGAAAATTATTTATGGAAGATTTTAGGCAGATGCATTGTTCCTTTGTAGTGATGCACACATTATTGATTAGTTATTGACAGAACATTGTATTCTGTTAATAACCACTTGAGCCATTACTTTCAGTAAACTAATCTAAATTTGTAGACATACAAACTGGTTTGTAATTTTCTATCTCTGGATGATGAACCCAGAAAATTTCCTAGGATTAAAAATATCCCTGGCAATTTTTAATCAATGTTTACTTGAAACCTTTCACTATTATTAATTTTTTTCTAAAAGTTCAATGTTAATGATTATAAGAAGACCAAAACTGAGATAAAAATTAACTATTTTCAGCTTTAATAAACAGAAAAATTGTTTTTATTTGCATGAAGTCTTTTCTCTATTTTTTTCAAGTAAATAAATAATAAAAATAATCATAGCATATCACTGCAACAGAGTATTGTGTAATTAAATGTAGTAATAAAGTGTCCCTGTGCAAGTTAGTAGCTCTTAGTTGCAACTCATTTAATATGAATACATGACAGCATTATGCTATATCTTGCTTTTACCTCTACTACATACTTTTATAATGAGTAAGTATCCTTGATCTAAACAGACACCCTGAAATAAATTCGTCCCTTGAATGTGGCTGTGATGATTATCAGGCAGTGATTGCTATAGAAAAAAACATCTTGTTAGTTCCTTCATGTAAATGCAATCATACTTCTGAAAGTTGTTTGTTCCCTAGCATTGCTTTAGCACCAGGGATATCTTCTGGACCATGTTTTTCTAAAAGAAAAAATTACCATAACAGGTGTAGATTAATCATAAGACTAAAGTTGGGATCTTTCTCTTTGTTACAACAAAATAATTGTCAAAAGTAAAGTTCTGAAAGTTGTAATTTTTTCTACAACTGGCAAAATGAAATTTCCCCTTTTCTATTCATTCAATTTCACCCATTTCCACTGTGCAATATTGGAAAGTATTCCCACTGTAAAGCTTATGGTGAGAGAGCAGTTGCATCCTATCAGAAAACTGATAAACTGTTCTTCCAGGCAGGATGCCTGTCAACCCAAGTTTGTCTAATCACTGACATTTGGGCAGGGGAATGAGATGGGAGATGACTGATGCATGATCTCCACCTTTGTTTCTCATTCTGCCCCATGAGTCAACATCTTGTCAGTGTGAGAAAACAGGATGTTATAGGGGAAGATACTGGTCCCACAGATAAGCAGGAAGGATTTGGCTGTCAGCTATGACAAATTTAGTCTTCAGGTAGGCAAGTGGGATATTCACAGTTGACAGATTTTGTTGCATATTTCAGGTTAGAAACAGACCCTTCTAAGAGAAGTTAACCTGATTTTATATTAACGGTTGCTTTCATTTTCAGCAATAAAATTCTAAAGGTAATTTAGAACTCTGGATATGTGGGAAATGAGCTATATACTTCTGAATTAAAAAGGTTTTAAAGAAAAATGTCTGAATAAATGTATTAACTGTGTTTGACTCTGGAACTTATATTTGAAAATAAACTTATATGCAGTGAGTTTGTTAGCAAAGAGTTATTTTGAAGGACAGAGAGTAAACAAGGCTAATGAGAAGATTTAGATGGCAAAGCAGCATAGTTCACAGTTTCTCTGCATTCTGTAAAAAAATGTGAAGTATAAGCACAATGTTTCAGCATCTAAATATATATTTTAAGTAGTTCTCTTCCCACCTAAGATTAGACCAAGCCTATGCAGACTGAGAGGTTGCAAGGAGTCTTCCAGCTCCTTTGTAAGGCCAGGTGCGATTGCTGAAATTGCTCCCAAGCTCAATTTCTTTTCTCTATTTAAAAAGCTCTTACAATAGTCCATAAAGAAGGATTTAGTAATTCATAATGTTGCCTATCCTACCTGTTAACTGGCAAGAGGAAATGTTTTTCTCCCAACTGGGAAAAAAAATAAAATAAAAGATTGCTCTGCTTAGTCATTGACTTTCTTAAGTACTGAATGCTCAGAGTATATTGACTGCAACTCATACAGAAATTGGTCATTTCTCCATCTCTTGTGAGCTAGAAGAAATAAACTATAAAGTAATTTAGAAAGATGGTACTTGGACCTTAAAGCTGTTGTGGTATTTTTTTGCAGTCCAATATTCTATTGAAAACAAAATTCTGTCAATGGTTTGATTGCATTTTGATAAAGCTCCACTGATTTGAGGATTTAAATACCAGTGAAATGCATAACACAATTATCACATTTCCTAATAATATTGGTACAGTTGAATCCTAGTCCTGCAGTTAAAGAAGTTCTCCCTAACTTTTTTGAAAGCACAACCTGTACCAGTATGGCCAGTAAGAGTTCCTTGATGATTGCACTGATCATTCCTTGTTTTTCACCTTCAGTCAAAAGCTAAGAGATGAGGCAACACCTACAGTCCAAGATGCAGTCTTGTGTTAATCTCTGAAGGACAGAGGACAGGTGAGAATTACTGGCTATTTCAGAGTTCCATTAAATGTTCTTTCCCAAAGTCAGCTATATAATCTAAATATTTGTTGAAATTTCCTTCATTTCACATGCAGCATTGCAGCTGAAGAGATTATTTTAGGAAACAAAGAACAGTTCACAGTATCACAGTATCTACTGAACTGAAAGACACCTACAAGGATCATGAAGTTCAGCTCCTTGACCTGTGCAGGACACCCCAAGAACCACACCATGTACCTGACAGCATTGTCCAAATGCTTCTTGAACTCTCTCAGACTTGGTGTTGAGATCGCTTTCCTGAGGAAGCTGTTTGAGAGCCCAACTACCCTCTGGGTGAAAACTCTTTTTCTAATCTCTAGCCTGAACCTCCCCTGACTCAACTTCATCCCCTTTCCCCTAGTCCTTTCACTGTCCACTAGAGTGAGAAGATATACTTGATCTACTCAAGCCAAAAAAAGGACTTAATTTCTCCCAGTACTTGCCTTAAAGAAGAAAAGTGTGAATAAAATGTTTCACTTGAAGATTCAAAACAGTTTATCTTTCTCCTTTTCAAATAGAAAAACTCATTTTCTTTCCTTTTATGCTTTTTCCCCTCCTTTCCTTTTAACTTTATCTGATTTCCATAATGCATTCTACATTTTGAAGTCCATTTGTTGCCAGCTGGCAGAGACACTGGAAATTCAAACACTGTTTTTCATACTTGTGGTAGGGTGAATTCTTGAACTGGTATTTCCCACTGTGCTGCTTCTGAACAAAACCATGGGTCAGAAGGTAAAAGGTGACAATGTCACCTGGTGTGCTTTTTGGCATCCTGGCAAAAGCTACCTCTGCTTGCCAAAGTCTATTTGGCTAAATCTGAGTGCAGGAGAGGACCTGTTTCTTTGCCGGTGTGAAAGATTGGAGGAGACATCTCTGCTCACCAGCAGGGGCCTCTGCATTCCAGGCACTTCCTTCAGCTGTCTAGCTCAGGATGTTTCTCATTCTTGGTTTGCTCTAAAAATATTTTTATAACACTTGAAATTAATTTAATTTGCAAAGTTTGAGACTCACATTTTTTACAGTTATATAAAGAAGTCCTTTGAGAAGCTTCCAAAGCCCTGATTTAGTGCTCCCTGGCAGACACTTCCCTTCAGACTGCAAGTGCTGCTCTCTTGCCAAGACTGTCTCCCACTTCCTCCCTTTCCTAATGCTTTGCTAAACATGGATAAACAGTAAACTCATATAAGAAAGATCTCTGAGGGCACTAAACCTCATTTCAGTAGTGCAGCACTTCTTCATCAGAACAGTTACATTTCGGAATAGCAAATGCTGACACATCCCTGTCCAGAAGAACTGAACACAATGACAGAGGGAACTGGAAAAGAAACTGGGTTTTGACCATGTCTGTTTAGTGATTCTATGATCTTCCAGTACTTAGTTACCCCTCTAACAGCTTCACATTTTCTCATGTTGGATTTTCTGTAGGATACTTTGTATTTAAAAAAAAAAAAATCACTTGAGAAGGTGATTGTCATCCTGACTTCCCATTTTACATCCTTCCTGCAATCTGGGTTCAGGACTGTGTGAGGATTGCCTTGCATCAGCTTGATGTGAAGTGTCTTGGCTGGGAAAGGATTTCCAGCAGTAGGTTGTAATATCACAGTCCTGATGTAACCTGTCCTTTTTTCCCCATACACCCACCAGGCAGCTGTAGCCAGAGGAGCTGTACCTCTGATCAGGGCTGTAGCAAACACAACTTGGAAAGTGTCAATATATGAATAAAATTGGAGTTTCTTTTTTTTTTTAATATATCAAACTTGGTTTAAGGATTTATTTTTTTTCATCCTTGCTTTACATTACACAAGTTTTCATACAAAAAGTGAGGATTAAGGTATGCTATTACTTCTCATTTTATTTTATTACAAAAAGGAGCTTGATATACTAGAATAGCACACTGGATATTCAATCTGGATAAGGAAAGGTTCTTACCAAAATTCTGGTTAGATATTAGATTCATTATTATTTATTTCCATCTAAATATAAGAACAACACATTTCAAATATTTTGTCAAAAAATCCAAGAGAAACTTTGGTAGTTCACAACAATAAAACAATATTTTAGTAGTGAAAAATGAACTGCTTTTTGGTGTTAATACAAGATAAAAAAGAAATAAAAAAGAAAGAGAGAAACATAAATTTGTTTTAAGAAATAAATATATTTTAGACTTTTTTGTCTTCACAGATTGGTGATTTCATTTTGTAATGTGTAGCTTTAAATTCTCAAATTCTCTGTGCCTTTAAAGTAATGTTTGTCTGAGGAAATATTTTCTGGTGATGTTAGCAAAGTGCATGTATGGATATAATAGCGTTAATAAAATGTACTTACCCTTGGTAATATTTAAATTATAACAAAATAAGATTTTTTCCTGTTTTAACAATACTGCATATCACTGGGTTGATGGCAGAGCATAAATTGTTGGAATATTTTGTTACTAGGAAAATTTATTTCCTATCTTCATGGTAAATGATTTGACTCTCCAATCACTGTCAATAAACTTCAAATTTAATTTAGAATCACTGTAGAGGTCTGCCTAAGTTAACCTGACACTTGAAGACTTTTCTTTCACCTTTAGTTCATATTTTTTGGAACTTTTTTGTCCTTCAGTGTTTTTACCTCTCTGCTTCCTCTATGGTTTCAATTAATGCCTTTTGAAAAGCATTTCTGCAGTGTGTGATATCCCAGTGTTACACTGTACTTACCACGAAATATATAGCGCTCCTGGAAGTCTGGTCACTTGTCACCTCTGTTTCACAGGTCAAGAAATCCAGTTATTAATCCAGAATCTTTAAAAGTAGCTCTGTCATTTAGATCCCTTTGACACAACCCCAAATTTCTCTGAATTCATCTTGACCAAGATACCTCAGTCACATCTGTCACTTCTTGATGCCTCTGGAGTCATGCAGATCGATCTTAAAGTTTCCATGCTGAAAGTGGTAGTTAGGGTAGTGAGCTATTTGAAGTAACTGTCAGTCAGGCAGTGGAGAGTTTGTTAAGTTGAAATGTAACATGCACCATTTGACTTTTCTGACCAAATGGTTTGGAAGTATTCATTCCATCTGGCACAACTTAGAGCCAGTCTATGGGGGCTCTGTCTACCCTTTGCTTTGCCCCTTTTACTCCTTGCCAGACAGTAGGAGACAGAAAATGTGGAACTGCATGTTTGTCTCAAAAAGATTGCTTAGATTTGTGTTCAGGCTGTGCTATGCTTATGAATGGCTATTTCTATTCATTGTTTCTTCAGAAATCTAATGAATAAAGTCCCTCTGCATACTGAGGTATCTATTTTTGACATGTTTTCCTAAGTTTGTTGAATGTGTGTTGAATATGCATAAAGCTAATACATGTTTGCTGAGTCAGGACTAAACTGAGCATTATTTTGACCAGTACAATCTAATAAATGAAGGCTTAAATTATTTTACTAGAGTTAATCTGTTCTATAAAAAAAGCTATGGTTTTCAGTATCTGTAAGTTAATTCATGTAGGTTCTCACTATATATACAAATGCTCCATAGAAGTAATATCACTGGGAAGCTTTTTAATTATAAAATAAAAAGTCTAATTAAAACGGTAAATGAATTAATATAGATTATACAAGTAATTTCTTAGGTACATATAACCTTATGTTATAATTAAAAAGCTTTCTAGTCATACTACTGATGCATAACATTTCTATAATTAATTCCATGCTCATAAATATATCTATTAGTATGCTTCCAAAATAATTTCTTGTTTAAGCCAAAAATCACAATATTTATAGGGTCAGATTTTTCTCTTGTGGTACATTTTTCAACATCAAAAGAAACAGAATTAAAAATCACAAGATGTATTTTTGCTCAAAGTTGAAAAAGGTTAATCTTTCTCTTTTCTTAGATAAACATTTAAACACAAAATTGCAACCAAAAATTTCCTGTTCCTTTTAGCAGTCTATGTGTTGTTTAGGCTATTCTAGAAGGTTGAATCTGTAACTACTGCAGAACCTAAACTGTGAAATTCACTCTGTTAAGGCTGGAATGACTAAAGACCTCGTTTCTCAAGGCTAAAAGCAAAGCTGATTTTTCAGTGTGGCAGTCCTCCCTCAATAAGCAATTCCCAGAAAGGCACATTAGCATTCTAGCACCTTACCCTCTCTCCCAATGAGCTAGTCAAGCTTGGTGTCTCCAACAGGCTGGGAAAAAGGAAATTGTATACTTGTAGATAACAGGAATGTGCTTGGCATGAAGGTGCTGCATGCATAGTCAAGCACCAAGAATTTGCCAGAAAGCCCTTGGCTATAAATTGTTCATTGGGATTGTCTGGAAGGTTTTTTGTGATTTATTGGTGTAAAATACAGTTATATCTGTCTGACCTCATGGATACTTCAATACCTAGAGCATAGAAAATGTCAGTATTGTCAGACTAAACACAGAGAAGTACTTAAGCAAAGAAGCCAGGGTCTAGATGGCAGGCAATGGAAGGAAGGAGGGAGAAAAGATTAGATCTCACATGAGGCACTAATGGCTTCATTCTACTATTTGTTAGTTCTGACAGACTGAAAGAGATTTGTCTCTCTTAGATAAAAGACTTGAAATATTTTGTTTCCTGGTTTAGTACCTAATTTTAATGTGTTATTTGTCTACCATGTATCAACACAATGAGGAAAGACTTGAAAACTGTTGAAGGGTCTGTTTCCTGTCTCTCCTGAATCCAAGTGTGCATAGACTCTCCCACTTTTCCTCCTGTATCTGGGAAGGTTTTTACATTGACAGTTTCTGCAGCATGGAGTCCCTTGCACAGGAGACAGTCTTTCACAAACATTTCCAATCTGGGTCCTTCCTATGGGATACAGTTCTACAAGAACTTCTCCAGACTGTGTTCCTTCTGTGGGGTGCAGTCCTTCAGGAACTGCCTAAGTAATTTAGCACAAAGATCATGAACCATAAAATTCTGTCCTCATTCTCTACCTGCTTGGAAGATGATGGTGGTTTTTGGATAGATCCAGAAACTGTCTATGTAATTTTGATCATGCAGCTGTTAGCATATTTACACATACAGCTCCATGTTTAGTATCTGGGTGTTTTAGAAAAAGTCTTAGTTCTATTTGAAAAACAAAACATAAAAATGTAATAATAAAATTAAAACAAAACAAACAAACAAAAATACCCTCCACAATAAAGCCCTACAAGGATTAGTTCACCAGTTCAATTTTTAGCAGATTAATTATGGAATTGGGTGTATCTTGAGGAAAGCAAGAAGAGCTGGTAGCTAACCAAATATTTCTTTGCATATGCTATGCAGTGAGAACCAGCAGAGAGGGATAGACATCAGCAAGGAAATCCTTGTGTCATCTGAAGAGAGCAAATGAGTCATCCCACTTCTCAATATTCCACAAGTGCAAAAGTCACTCCAGTGTTTATTAAAATAGCTGTTTGAAGGAGAGTTCCTCTTAGATACTACAAAGTTTGGAGGTTTCAAAGTGCTTACTGGTGTGGGATTACAATTTGAATTGTTTCCAATATTAATGTTTCTTCTCTCACTTACACAAACATATCATGCTAGTAATAGACTTACTCCAGGACATGACAGTATTTTTGTAAGGCAGTATGTAGGTAGAACAGAGATCTTCCTGCACTACCCTGGTCAGTATTTCAGCACAGGGAACATAAGTCTATAGTAACAATGTCAAGGAGCTCGCAGCAGGACATGTTGCAAAGTAAAGCATAACAACATCTAGTAATTTAGTAGTATGGGTGCTTGGAATTTTGATGTTACACGTCAGTCGTAAGTAGCTTGCCACCACTTTGCACTCTGCACCGTAGTGGAACTACCTCCTCCTCTTAGGTAAGATAAAGCTTTTCAGTCCTTGACAGGGAAGAAGGAAACATGAAGACAAAGCTGGTTCACTGCCACATTTTAGTCTCCTAGCTGCTTGTCCACATTACTGATGTCCTCATATCTCTTAGTGCATTTTTGAGGTGCTCTGCTGTGGGCTGTGCACAGGAGAGGAGGTGAACAACAGGAAAGCTGCTCCTTCTTGTCTTGAGGAGAAACTTACATTGTTTCCTTTGACAAACTTTCATGATTATCCAAAACACTTCAGCCCCTGTAATTGCTAACTTACTAATGTTTTGAATTGAATAAAAAATGACAGTAAAACCAAGGAAAAAATCCTCTGTACTACTAATGAAAGTTATATTCTGGAACTTAAACAACATTTAAGACCAGCTTCCTAGTGAACCTGATAATAATTTCTCCTGAGAAATGAGATGAAATGAGCACGAGAGATATTTGTATGTTGTGGGATGTTTGATTGATTTTTTATTTATCTCAGACAAAGAGAATTTGCTTTATCTGTAACACAAACGAACAAAAAACAAGTAAAAAACAACCAAAAACCACCCAACCAAAAAAAAAACTACTACACAAATGAAACTATTTTAAAACAGCACAGCCACCTACCAAGTTTTCAGTGTTCAAAACAATTCCTCTATTCCATAACTCTTTTTTCTATTTTTCTCATGAGAGTAGGCTATAAAACTGAAATACTATCTGTTTACAATCTCCTAATATTAAAATGTCTGAAGAAAAAATGTGATAGTACTGGGTATTTTGCTGTAAGAGGTACAAGCATTCCTGTTGCAATATGTAGGAGATTTTTTCATTTTGTATATTCTGTCTTTTTAAACTTAGGGATACATTTCCCTTCAATATTGTAAGTATGCCAAAGTTAATGGAAGCAAATTCACAGTCAATTAGCAAACGTATTGGGAAAATATATGGATATATTTGTAATTGAAAATATTGCTCAGTTTTCTTAGCTTTTTCACATGTACTGTCTTTTGGTAAATTTTGTGGAAAATTTGCCAGTTTTTTTGCAAGATGAAATATGCATAAATGTGCTCTAAAAAACATTGAGGATTTTTAATAGCAGCTCTTTCATGTTTTAATTCATTGCAAATGCAAGGTATGTATGCTAGCAGTTTGCAACTAAGGAGTACTATTGTGTTAATCTGTAGAAATTAGGTAATAGAATCACAGATCACAGAATCACAGAATGTTAGGAGCTGGAAGGGACCTCGAAAGATCATCTAGTCCAACCCCCCTGCCACAGCAGGATTCCCTAGACCAGATCACACAGAAGTGCATCCAGACAGGTTTTGAATCTCTCCATAGAAGGAGACTCCACAACCTCTCTGGACAGTCTGTGCCAGTGCTCTGGCACCTCAACTGGGAAAAAATTTCTATGTATGTTCACACGGAATCTCCTATGCTTCAGCTTACAGCCATTGCCTCCTGACCCCATCCTCCTGACAGCCACCCTTCACATATTTAAAAGCATAGATGAGGTCACCCCTTAGCCTCCTCTTCCTTACATGATTGGCTTCTAATGACCTCAGTATATTAAAAAAAACGGATCTTGAATCTCAAACAATGAAGCAACAGGCTGTTACTAAGGAGTAGTATATGCCATGCTTGAGGTGTGACATTCCTCGTCTCAGCAACGTTTTTCACTCCACTGGGAAAGATATATGGAGTTTAATCCATACATATGGAAAAAATAATTCTTGTTTTGTTATGGCAAAAGCAGTTTATTGGCCAATTATCTTTCATAAAGTTTGTAGAAGGTTGTACTCTGTTGTAACACCCTTAAAAACTTAAAAAACACCATGCAAGGCACTGGAAAAAGGCAGTGAGTAAAAGCAAACATCAATTAGAAAAAAAACCCCAACAAATGCAGAATTCAAAACTATGAATGTCTCTATGCACACTGTCTAAGCCAGACCATGAATGTCATGTTAAAGGGCTATGAAATGAATATGCTCCTAAGGCAGGAAGAAAATCTCAGAGGAAAAGCCCAAGGTGATATCCTGTCAGAATTTGCCTTGACTTAAGCATATCAGCATTTTACATTCATCATGTGGTTAGACTGCAGTTTTAAATATTTTTCATATGTTATTGCTAAAGATATGTTTAGGTTGCCATGTTTCAGTTAGGGAGGACTTCAATCACAGTGTCTGACCTTTTTACTGGTCAAACCAATGCAACCTCTGTAATTGGTTTAGTCTTTTGTGTTACATTGATTATATGTTTCCTGGTCATTTGCAACAGTGAAAAATACCTTCTCACTTCTTGTCTTTCTTCTCATGCTTCAAGAGAATAAAATGCAAAGCATGGTAACAGTACCCACTCTTTGACAAAAAGCACATCAGGAAAGGAAGAAGTTACAAAACCCCAAAACTGGTAGAAGTAAATAGTCAGTCAGTCTGTGTTAGGTGGAGGTTAGATTACTGCATGCTCCAATATGCAATTATTCTTTACTCATAAGAAGCAAATTAGTCCTCAAATTTTATACACAGTGAAAATGACCCTTTAGCCTCATGAAAGTATGGGTATTTGTTTTGTTGGTGCTAAGATGTTTGTTTTCATATATGAACTAATTTTAATGAACTAAATTAGTTCACTCTTTAAAATGTCTAATATCTGTAGTGAGATTTTAGACAGTAGCTATGACGTGACTTACTGAAGATAGTTAACCTTTTGTATGCCATGCAAATTAGCTTACAGATGTTGAATACAACCCAAAGATGGTTTGCTCAAGAGCTGATCTTGCTTCAGGGGCACAAGAACAGGAGAAAGGAAGAGGAGGAACAAATGACCTGTCAATTCCGTGGTGCAATTTCAAGGTGCAGTCTTCTGTGTTTGTTGCTGCATCTGGAATGAACCTTTATAACAAAGATGATAAAAATACACTTGGACATTGTTTAGTTTTTTATATAGAAAGAAAATAGATTTTTCACTGAACCACACATTTCTCCTAGCTTAAGAAATCATTGTCAAGTTTAGTAGGAGATCGGGTAAGCAGTCCTAGCACCACACTGGGCTGTAAGTGCAGCTAGAGTCCTGCTCTCCAGCCACTGTGCCTTAAACAGTGCTATAATATTCATTTTCCTGTGTTATATGTTTGCTGACTTTGACAAGCATGCAGTCTTAAAGTATAAGCTACTCAGCCATTTTTGGTCATTTGAATTTATTCAGTGATCATAGAAACATAGAACATTTTGGGTTTGAACAAACTTTAAAAGTCATTTAATCCAATCCCCCTGCACTGTGCAGGGACATGTTCAACTACATCAGGTTGCTCAGAGACCCAAACAACCTGACCTGGAATGGTTCCAGGGATGGGGCATCTATAACCTCTCTGGGCAAGCTGGACCAGTGCTTCACCACCCTCAGTTTAAAAAATGTCTCCCTTCTATCTAAATTAAATCTCCTTCTTTTAGTTTAAAACAACCACCTCTTGTCCTGTCAGAACAAGCCCTGCTAAAAAGTCTGTCCCCATTTTTCTTCTAGGCTCCTTTAAGTACTGAAAAGCTGCAACAAGGTCCCCCTGGAGTCTTCTCTTCTCCAAGTTGAACAATCTCAATTCTCTCAGCCTTTCTTCATAGGAAAGGTGCTCCATTCCTCTGAACATCTTTGTAGCTTTAATCATTTAGTCAAACTTTTCATTTATTGGAGGCTGTCTTGTCCTTTTATTCTTGAAGGTCATTAGGGCTGATATCACTAAAATAAAATAATAAGGAATAAAGCTGTGGCTCTGGACTCTATTATAACTAAGGAAGTCTGTAAGTCTACTTTGGCTTTACAAAACATAGTTTTTATTTTATTGGAAAAGGAGGAAAAAAGTACCTTTCTTTTGTAAGTTTTGTCCATTTAACATGCATTAATGACCTCTAAACTGGTTATTATACTGCAAAATTTGTATCCATAATGTACACTTCCACACAAGAAAGAGATCCAGCCTTTTGGTAACTAACTTATCTGGGCAATTTGATGGTGACTGCTACTTCAATAATTGCAAGGCATTAAATAATGCTTGGGGAGTCAAAAATCATTGTAAAATATTTAACATGGGATATTATTGGACATCAATTAAAGTTAATCCAGCAAGCTGAAGGACAATTTAAAAACTATCTAATTGACACTCACCCTGCAGTGTCACAGTTTTTCAGTTTTGTCTAACTATCCATTTATTACTCAACAAACTGCAGAAGAGGATTAGTAATTCCAAATGTAATTGGTTTTCACAGAGAACAAAGGAGGAGGAAGAACTGGGGAAGGTTTAGCATACACATGCTAATGTGTTGTCCTCTGTGTATGCAGATGCACAGCTAAGTATGGCTTGATGCCAGAAAGCACACAGCCCTTGCACTAATGTGTTAATAAATATTTATGTTTTCATATATTAGACTATATCCCAAGGTAAATATTATTTATTCTGTTTAGGTTAAAGACACATTCTTTCAACTAAAAGACAAAAAAAATAACCAAACCAAAACCAACCACAAAATCCAGAAAAAACTGTTTCAAAACCTGTGCCTAAAACTTTCCGAGCAATGTGTTTCTAAACATCTGGTCATGGAACTGTTTGGATTCTGCATTTTCCCTTCATTTTTTTCCTAAATTGTTTTTACAACTAATCATCTTGCACCAGCTAATAAAGCTCTGCAAACTATAGGCTATTCTGGGATTTCTTTTGATGTCCTCATTAAAATTTGAAGATAACAAATCTTTTTAGACGAAAAATTATATAGGAAGAAAACCAACTTTTATCCCAACAATCTTCTGCATGTGAACATTTTTAAAGCCTGGAATACTACATGCACTCAGCAGGTACATTTTCATCCCTTTAAAACCAAGAAGTCAATGGAATGATTCCTGAGCATAGAATCAAACATATATTTGAAGATTTAAAGTATTTCAGCCCACCAGAATGAATTTCCTCACAAAGTCCACATATGCTGGGGTCTTTTTTATAGCCTAGTTCAGTGCATTAGAGACAAGTAATGCTTTTGGTTCTCCACCTTAGGTGAAAGCACTGTTAATCATGAACTTCTTTATTTATACTTTAAAAAGTTAGAGTTTCACCTCTGATCAGATTGTGACAAAAATTTGGTTTCCTATTGCAGTGTGAATTTTGTTTCTGGAAAATAAATTCAGCTTCTTACTCTAATGAAATTAGGAAGAGTTTGTTATTCTTTTCTTTCATTAATAAGGGATGGTATGATAGCTGAATTTAACAAAAATAAATACAGAATCATAGAATTATAGGAGAATTTATGTTGGAAAAGACCCCTAAGACCATCAAGTCCAAGCATAAACCTACCACTGCCAAGTCCACCACTAAATTATGCCACAGAGCAACACATCTACATGTCTCTTGAACACCTCCATGGATGCTGACTCAAACACATCCCTGGGAAGCCTATTCCAATACTTAATAATCCTTTTAGTGAAGAAATCCAACCTACACCTCTCCTGGCACAACTTGATGCCATTTCCTCTTGTCCTTTCACTTGTTACTTAGTAGAAGAGACCAACTCCCACCTTGCTAAAACTTCCTTTCAGGTAGTTGTAGAGAGCAATAAAGTTTCCCCTGAGCCTCCTTTTCTCCAGGTTAACAACCCCAGTTCCCTTGGACACTCCTCATAACAGTTATTCTCTAGACCCTTGGCCAGCTTCATTGCTCTTCTTTGGACACACTCTAGCAATTCAATGTCCTTCTTGGAGTGAGGGGCCCAAAAACTGAACCTATTATTCAAGATGTGGCCGTGCTAAGTGCAGGGGAACAATCACCTACCTAGTCCTGCTGGCCACACTATTGCTTATACAGGCTATGATGCTGTTGGCCTTCTTGGCCACTCAGGAACACTGCTGACTCATGTTCAGCCTTTATTGACCACCCCCAGGTGCTTTTCTGCTGGGCAGCTTTCCAGCCACTCTGCCCCAAGACAGAAGCAAGACAAGGGGTTGTTATGACTCAGATAAGGGACCTGGCACTTGGTCTTGTTGAACCTCAGCCCATTGGCCTCAGCCCATCAATCCAGCCTGGGCAGATCCCTCTGTAGAGGACCAATCTGGTGTTATCTGCAAACTTACCAAGAGGATCCTTTATCCCCTCATCCAGGTCATTGATAGAGATATTAACAAAATATGTTTGGCTTATGTTTGATTTGCTTATACCTAATCAGGTCAAAAATCACTGCTCCTAATATATGGATGTTATTATTCTTAAAGAGTTAAGTTGTAGGAACACTAGTGTTCATTCCTCCTTTACTCTCTGTTCGCCCTACAAGAATACCCACAGGTTACAGTAGATGCCTACAGATTACATTGTTATTCTTAGTTCAAAATTATGTTTTCATTTATAAATAATAATTTATTGTGGATATTAGATAGAACCTTTTTTCTCCATGTGTATTTTCCCCATTGACAGGCTCATTCTTCCTAAAATTCTTTCAGAAGAATCTCTCCAGATGTTTCTTTGTGAAACTAAAACCAACTGCTTTAGTCCACAGACAGACTGTCATTTGTTGAGGAGCAGAGCTTTGTTTCTGTACTTTGGGCCAGAAAGGTCAAATGACACATAGAGAAAAAAATGCAAAATATCATTGCCAGGAGGGGTAGGTTTCAGGTGTATTGGTTTTGTTTTTAAATGTGAGAACTAGAAAAAGTCATTCATGGAACCTGAGGCAGCAGTGAAAATGACCCAAAAAGTAGAAGAGATAGAATGGGTTATGGGATGTGAAAACTGCTGGATGTGCGTTGTTCTTGAGCGGCTACCTGACATGAGTTATTTATGAATGAAATATTGACAGGTAGAGTTCATGGAGAAATAGATCTGGGAACTAAAAATGCACCAAGGAAAGACGATAGAAGTCAGAAAAGGTTTCTAACATGGTAAGAGGATGAGTTATTTGTCCAATCTCTGCTCTTAAAATTTACTGAGAAAGAGAAGCTAGAGGGCAAACTCTTAAGAAAGGGTGATACACTGAAGAATGTGATCACATGAATAAGTCAGGAGGAAAAAAAGAGGCAATTCGAAGGGAAAAAAGGTTACAAAATGTAAGAAAGAGAATTCTGTGAAGATTCTGTAGGTAAAATTGTCAATCAGAAGTGGAGTGCTAAGGAATGAGAATAAATTATCCAGACCCATGGGAAGACTTTGAAACAGCAGGCTTTGAAAGCAGAGAAGATAACCATGAAGTTTCCAAAGAGTCAGTTAAGATTTTTCTCAGATCTGAGAAGATTTGAGGCACTTACATCAACCCTGAGGGATTCATCTGTAATCAAGGACTTTTCTTTTAAGAATAATCACAAAGGTTTTATGGAGAAGTTGAGAAACACAAAGTGTTGCCCACCAAGATGAGCCACACAAACTATAGAATTCAAGTTGGAAATATATATGCTAACTGAGAGTATTCTTGGAGGCTATAAAACTTATTTTAAAGTAATGGAAGAGCAGTCACAAACAGAGCAAAAAGTATGACCCATAAGGAATGGAAATACCAGAGCAAAGAATGGGATAACAGCATATATTGATGAAATAAATAAAGAAAAATAACAAAACACAAAACAAAACAAAGAAGGCTCTGCTGCTGTCTGGATTCCATATATGAAATCAGTGCACAGCACCCCATTTGGATCCTCTTCACAAATGGACACCTTTTTTCATTCTTTTTGGCCAGTCTACTAGGTTTGTGTGGCAAGATCTTGGGAGCAGGAGGGTTACAAGAGTGGCTTCTATAAGAAGCTGCTAGAAGTTTCCCCATGTCCAACAATGCTGATGCCTACTGGCTTCAAGAGGAACAAACTGTAGGCCAGTGCCAAGCCCATCAGTGAGAGTGGTAGCAGCTCTGGTGTATGAGGAGAGCATATTTCAAGCTGTTCAATATTCCCTGGGAAAAAGGTTTTAAAGGTGCTGGGGTATATCAGTGCTGGGGTATATCAGTGCTGGTTGCTTTTCAAGTACAACCTCCTAAGAACACAGGAGCAGGCAATTCCAAAATGTCAGAAGTCAAGCAGGTGAGGCAGAAGAACATTCTGGATGAGCCGGGAGCTTCTTCTGGAGCTAAGAGAAAAAATAAAGCGTATGGCCAGTGGATGCAAGGACAGGAGACATGGGAGGATTACAGAGACACTGTTCATTGCAGTGAGGAGAAAATTTGTGCAGACAAAGCCCAATTAGAGTTGCAGCTGGCCAGTGCTGTGGGGGACAATAACAAGGGCTTTTAAAAGTATGTTAGTAGCAAGAGGCAGACCAGAAATAATCTTTGCCCCTTGCTTGATGAGGACAGTTGCCTCACTAACAGGGACATAGACAAATCAGAGATGCTTAATGCTTTCTTCACCTTGGTCTCCAACACAGATGGGACCCCCAGAGCTCTGAGTTAGAATCATGGGTGAAAGAAAGATAAACTCCCAGACCACACTGAATTTGTGCAGGATTTGCTGCTCCAGCTGAATCCCTATAAGTCCACGGGGCCTGATGGGTTTCTTCCAAGGTTACTTAAAGGGCTGGCTGATGTCATCAGTCATGATTCTTCAGCGCTCTGGGAATCTTGAGACATCCCATGCAGCTGGAACCTGGCAAATATTGTCCTGGTTTTCAAGAAGAGCAACAGGAATGACTCTGGGAACTAAAGGACCGTCAGTTTCACTTCTGTGCCTGATAAAATTATGGAGAAAACAATTCTGTGAGCTATTGAAGAACATCTGAAAGACAATGCAGTTATTTGTTACAGCCAGAATGGGCTTATGAAGCAAAAGTCCTGCTGGATGAACTTATTTTTTTACAACAAGAATATCCACCTAGCTGACCAATGGTAACCTTTTGACAAAGTCTTTTTAGAGTTCAGTAAAGCTTTCAATAGTGCCTTTCACAGAATCCTTCTGGACAAAATGTCCAGCATATGGCTAAACAAATATATAACAAGATGGGTGAACAATTTGCTGATGGGTTCACCTGAAAGGTTTATAATAAATGGGGCTACACCAGACCAGCAAACAGACACTAGTGGGGTTCCACAGGCACCCATTTTAGGGCTAGTGCTCTTCAATATCTTCATAAATTATTTGGATGCAGGACTCAAAGGGTTACTAAGTAAGTGTGTTGATGATACAAAACTGGAAGGAGCTGTTGACACCCTCAATGGCAGAGAGACTGTGAGGGATCTTGACAGACTAGAGGTCTGAGTGATCACCAAGTTAACAAGGGAAGTGCCAGATTCTGCACCTGGGACAGGGCAGATCTGCATGGACATACAGATTGGGGAACAAGAGACTGGAGAGCAGCCCCACTGAGAGGGATCTTTGGTTTCTCTTTAGCACCAAGTTGAACAGGAGTCAGTACTGTGCCTTGGCAGCCAAAAGAACCAAGCATATCCTGGGGTAGATCAATCATTGCATTGTTAGCTGACCAAGGAAGGTGATAGTTTCACTCTGCTGTGCACTGCTGCAGCCTCCCCTTCAGTATAGTGTTCAGTTTTGAGCACCACAGTATAGAAAGGATATAAAGCTACTGGAGCAGAGGAGACAGAGGGGAGACTTCATCATAATCTAGAGTTAAAGATAAGGTGAAACATGGGGGCAGGAGCTGATTTCTTTTCTCGGGTGATCAGCAATAATACCCAAGGGAATGACATGAGACTGTGCCAGGAGAGGTTTAGGTTGTGTACTAGGAAAAGATTCTTCACCTAGAGGGTGGTCAAGCACTGGAACAGGCTCCCCAGTGAAACAATCACAGTGCCAAGCCTGATAGAATTGGCAAGGCCTTCAGGCACATAGTGTAATTTTTGGAGTTACAGAATCACAGAATCATTATGGTTGGAAAGGACCCTCAAGATCATGTAGTCCAACCCATAGCCCTACACTACTCTTACCCCTAAATCATCCCCTGAAGAAACANCTAGGTTAGTTGCCCTTCTCTGCACCCTCTCCAGGACCTCAGTGTCCTTCCTATACTGCGGTGCCCAAAACTGCACACAGTACTCGAGGTGTGGCCTCACCAGTGCCGAGTACAGTGGCAAGATCACCTCCCTGCTCCTGCTGGTCACACTATTCCTGATGCAAGCCAGGATGCCATTGGCCTTCTTAGCCACCTGGGCACACTGCTGACTCATGTTCAGCCAGCTGTCAATCAGCACCCCCAGGTCCTTCTCTGCTGGGGAGCTCTCCAGCCACTTCATCCCAAGCCTGTAACTCTGCTGGGGGTTGTTACGCCCAAAATGCAGGACTTTACATTTAGCCTTATTAAAACTCATCCCATTGGCCTCTGCCCATCAATCCAGCCTATCTAGGTCCCTCTGCAGAACCTTCCTACCCTCAAGCAGATCGACACTCCCACCCAGCTTAGTGTCATCTGCAAACTTACTAAGGGTACACAGTTGTCCTGTGCAGAGACAGGAGTTGGACTTGATGATCCCTGTGTGTCCTTTCTGACTCAGGAGATCCTATGGCAGTACCTGTATTTATTTTCTTGTTCATACTAAAGGTCATGCTGCAGAAATATTTTTGCTTTTAATCATTCTAAATGGACTTTGTGGGATATTTGGTGACATATGTAATGTTTTTCTTCTAAGTTTAAGTGCAGCAGCTATAATAAACAATCTCTCATTTTGGCTACAATTTGGCTTCATACAAATTATATGAACTGTAAGGTCTAACATTTCAGCAGTAGCATCCTACTGTTCAATTTTACTGCTGTTGGTGTTGTGAAGGCTTGGTGGTAGGGAGGGGAAGACAAAGACTCTGTTTTTTATGTTTCCTTCTTTCTCACTGTTATGCATTTTAATGACATCTGATTTTATATTAGATCTAAGGATTATCTTCCCTGTGAATGGCTTTTGTGCCCTTTCATTTTATTGGCTCATACAAAAATCACTAAGAGGCTGCAGTGAATCACTCTGACTCATTACCTTCAAGTAAGAGGTTAGATTTCTTGCAATTTTCTCTGGCTGTAAATGTGATTTGGAACATTTTTAATATTATCTTCAAAACATGAATTGACAAGAGTTTAAAATTAGAATAAAAATATGTGACTAATATTGTCTTCAACAAAATTAAGATTGTGGATTTCAGGTTTTTACCTTTTTTGGTTCTTTAATTTGATGGGAAAACTGTTCTAGGAAGAAGTACTACCATCAAAATAATGAACCAAAGCAGGAGCTGAGACTTGTCTGTTCTATATTCACTGCTCTGACAGGATTTTTCATGCATTTGAGATAACAGATCCAGCATGCTTTTATTTTCTATCTGGGAAATGGAAAACGTGCACTGTAACATTATTTGTTGTAAAAGTGTTATTCTGCTGTTAATGAGCTTTATAGAAATGTTTAATTGCAATCTAGCTAGCAGTCAAAGAAGTTAAAACTCCAGTCTGGAGGACCTCTGGAAGTCATCCTCTATGTGTGGGTGTCTATATATGTATGTAACTTTTAGTATTTTTTCATAAATTACACATGAAATTTTAGGCCTTCCACATCAAAATTCTGGCCCTCAAGTGATTAGCCATGTTAATGTGTTAATGTGTTAAAACAGTAACAGAGCTGAAATGAAAATCCAAGCTTTTGTTCTTCTTTCTTTGTTGAGCTACAGACATAAGGCAGTGTAAAGAGGCTTTAATATGAGTACCTGCCAGATAATTTATTAAATGAGTGAAGGTTAACTACATGATTTGAATCAAATAACCACAATTTAACAAACATGACAAATTATATAATCAGATCATATAATTTTAATTCATTTATAATTTCATGACATATATATCAACTCAGTTATTATCTTTTGGTTTTTTGGTACTGATTTGAATTATGGAAACTACAGTGCACTTGAAGTATACTTAACTTATGGCACATTCTAAGTATACTTAAACTATAGTATATTTAACATAAGGTAATTCATCCTAAATCCAGTTCAGGATAAATTTATTCTTTGAGGTTTTAGAACTCACAATAGCCTTTCTAAATCTATGATAATTACTGCTGTATTTTCTATACAGACAATGTCTAACTTATTTCAAAAGGTGTTTGACTAGAATCTTACAGAAGCAAATTCCATAGATTAATTATACAATGCATTACATAAAAAAGCATATATCATTTATTCTTCTTTAATTTCAAGTTTGTTTTTTTCATGCTGAGACTACCAAACTGAAAGAACATTACTTTAGTTGTTTCTAAAGCCACTTTCAAGAATCAGCACTAGAATATTGGCAGACTGTACTAGAAATTTTTAAAGATCCTGATTTTCAAGCACTTAAGTTTTGTTGTTAAGCTGATTATCAGTAGTATTGAAGAGGCAGTTGGATAGAAAGATGTTTTTCCTGCTGAAAATGTTGCAAACACCATAGATGGTCTCATGGTACTTCTATATCAGAGTAACGTGAATGGTATAGGAGAAATTACTAAATTTATATTAATGCCCATAGTAGCCAAAGTGGCAGAAGAAGCAACTAACTGAAATCAATTCACAGGGGAGAAAAGTAGAACAAAATTATGTAGAAATCCTGCCTGTCACAATGGAACTAGTGGCCTGACTCTGTGTGTATAAATGGATATCTGGAAAAAATGAGAGAGGTTTTACTGCAAATGATTCTCACTGGAAGACTGAACATACACTGAGGTAATGAGATTTTCTTATAAGAATCTGCTGTAGACTAGCACATCATAAAGTCTTCATATGAACAAATGGAGAAAGCAGAAAGCAGAAACGATGTCTAAGTGCAAAGATAGGCCTAAAATTTGTGGTGAGGGAGTACTACTGCAGAGCAGTTATAAAGCTGTGTATTTAGTACAGAGAAGAGATGCTGCACTCAAAAAAAAATCAGAGGACTTAAAATTAGTCTCCTTGTTACTTTTAATCTCTGTCATATAGATTTCTTCTATAGTTTCTGAAAATTTCCTAAGATAGTCAATGTCCTGATTTCTTCCCTATGACATAAGAATGCTTCTTATCTGCAGGCACAGAATGGTCAAACATTGCTGTGAAACAGGTTTGAATAAAAACTACATCCCCACATGTTAAGCACTATGCTGTCAACAAGGTATGTTGTATACATTCAAGTATACTCCATTATTCTCATGCTTTAAATTTCTTTCTGCATATGTAAGCTTTCCTGACAAATATTTAGGTGAAACTGATCAGTCCCTGCAAACATTCTGTTCTGATAAATCATCATTTCCCTCCAAAAATCTCACCCTCCAGAGTTCCTTTGATGCACATGATGAGGTGTATCAGAAAACAAGTATTGAACAAAATATGATATGTAGCTCAATATAAGTGCTAAAATTTCCCCTCACCATTTTCTACCCAGAAATAACCTGACCTCCAACACTCCTACCACTGCAGTTTGAGTTTTATTCTGAAACAGGAGGGATGGTTGTAACAAAACAAGCCTGTTTTGTGACATGCACAAGCATACCAAACAGAGGTTTCAGATGGCCATATACATATACATTTCTGAAATGTCAGCTATCACCCTGCATTATCTCACAGGTGAAAAATCAGATATCACTATTATCTAGTTCTCTGGACATGAGATTTAAAAATTGATATGAAAATAAAGTGAGTAAACCAGGAGATTTACTCTTTCCTATTTGTTTTCCACAGCAGCAAATTTACAGGGCAGCAGCAAATTTACAGTTCCTGCAGCCCATATGAACCAGTCCTTTAAGTATTCTTTGCAGACACTTAAGTGACATGCTGCAGATGAATATTTTGTAATGAAGCAATTCTGAGAAGATTGTTTAATGTCATGCAAATTGATAGGCAATTTCTAAGGGTTTTATGAGAGAATAATATCTGTAAAGCAGCTGGGCCAAAAAAGCATTGTTACCAGGTCAGGCTGATGGGATGCCTTGCATTCAGTTTTAGACAATGTGCCTCAGTACTGATATTAAATCTTGCTGTAGAGGAAGAGAGAAATTTATATATCTACATTGGTTATGTCTGAAGCAATGTTTACCAAATGTATTGACATAAAGAAATTTCTCAGACAAAAAATGAGTGATTCAGGGCTCTTCTTTTCCATAGAATGAATAGTCATTTTCACGTAAATGAAAAAAAAAATACAATCCAAACCAAAATTATTTTTTATCAGAAAGCTTGTATGTTTGCAGGTGATACTTAAACCTTGGACTACTTCATAAGATTTTCATAGTTTGCTTTGTGAAACCTATTCTGATCATATGAAAGTGAACATTTTTCATGTCAATTTTGTAACTGACCCCATTCACAGTATGTCTTCCTTCCTTAAAAAAGGAGAGTTCTGGTTCTAGATAGTTCATTGTTCTAGAATGTATGCCTTTTTCCAGGGGCATCCTTTATATCTAAACCCATCACCCTTAATCCCTCCCCTACATCTGAGTTTGGACCTCTACCTGTAACTTGCTTTTGCAGAAAGAATGTGTTTATTTATTCACACTTGCCTTTTCATCTACAGAAGAAATCTTGTTTACAGTAAGATCAGTATAATAATGAAGAAGCTTCCTTACAGTTCCTTACTATTATCTAAGGTGTCCTGCTTTGGCAGGGGGGTTGGCCTTGGTGATCTTTCTAGGTCCCTTCCAACCCCTAACATTCTATGATTCTATGAAATTCAGAAATCTAGTAAATTGCATTGTTTATTGAGGTACATATTTGCCTTTGCTATTTTAGAGTGTTAAATTGCTGATAATTCCTTAATTGATCATAACCATTAAGCAAAAGACTCTCTAATCTAACAACAAATACTGAAGAAGATAAGTTCCCCAGGGGAACAGACATGGGTTGGGAATTCAGGGATAACCTGTGAAAAAGTGATAAAAGACCTATTCATATTTCTCCAGGTATCTATGCTCCTGCCCAACAATGTTTTCCTAAATGATCCATCAGCTGATCAAATCTGATGAGCTGTATTTGTGTCTGAGTTCCATATATGTAACATTTCTGTAACTGAAGAAATGAAAAATGAGTCTAAAAAGAATACTTTTTTCAGTAATGAGAGAAATAATTTGAAATAAACAGTGCTTATGATAGCCTCAGCATCCATAATTCACTTACATGACTGCAGCTTTAATTTCTAGTTATTTTTCTATGATGTCAGGTGGTTGTGCTGGCTGCATGTTTTTCTGCAAGAAGTAATGTGAAAAGTAAATCAACTCAATATCCAGGTAGGATGAAGTAAGAATGGTTACCTCTGTGCTGCAAAACAGATGAAGAAAAGGAGAAAGTATCTGTCTTTTGATGAAATGTTATCCAATGGGAGCAAAGTCATGCCTAATAAATTTGGACTGCTTTACAATGCCCTGAGGTTCATGTACTTAGTTCTGTTTTCCACTGTCTTTTAATGTTATTTAGATGAAATAAACAGGAGGATTTAAGAGTATATTTTCTAAAGAGGTTATTTTCTCTTTATTTAAATTGTTGTTGGTTTTGTTGAGAAGAATCCCAACAAGAACTGAAATTCATTTTTAACAGCAGAATCTTCCTTTACTTTCTTAACAAAACAAAACAAAACAAGATTGGATTCACAAATAGGACATGGGATGTCCCCAGCACAAGCCAGTGGATTGTGTTCTACCTTAGGTTACAGAGGAGGTCTGCAGGCTGAAATTATCAAAGTATGCTCCCGCTTCTTAATATGTTTGTTCCAAAAAGGAAGACAAAAATGCAAAGAGGTGATTTGTTCTGTAGGATAAGACCACAAGATCAAGAGAATTATGTTTAACTAAATGAAAAAAAAAAAATTTAAATGGACTATTATTTTCAAGAACTTGAAAAATTCCTTTCTTTGGTCTAGATTCTTTTTTCAAAACAGCTTTTACTAAATGTACACTAACTGTTACTGAAGTTTGCAAGTCCATATGCTAATGTATGCCATTTCTACAAGAGTGCAGAATTATGTTTCCATTTATTTTGTCTGGATGATCCAATGTTAGACAAGTCTACTTTTCACAGGCAAATATTTATAGCAGTTTTCAAATAATGTTGGCACATCTTGAAACATCCTCAGGAAAGGGGAACCATCAATACCCTCCCGTTGCTTTAAAACTATGAGATTGGCATAGTATTCAATTTAGATCCCCTCTTATTTATTTATTACAAAAGGTAAAAAGAAGAATTTTTACCTTTTCAGTCAACTCCTTGCTGAGAAAGAGAGGGAGTCCTAAACAGCTTGGAAAACAGATTGCCTTCCTTTTTGTTTATCATTTCTTATAATCAAAAATAGCAGCAATGCATCTTCAAACTCAATAATATAAGCTCAGGGATTTTAATCTTCTTAGGTTAATTTGCATGATGATTCTTATGGACCATAATAACCACTCAGTTTTTCATCTGTTGTTGTTTTTATGAATACTAAAAATTGTGAATAAAAGAAATAAAAGCGGTTTTCCTTAAATGTAGCTATTTCCATGGAGATACAAAGTGCATGAGACATAATCAGAGAAGGAAATACTGATTTCTCTTAGCTTTGAAATTTGTGGTGTTGTTTATATGATGATCATATCTCAGAGATGTCTAAATAAGTGCTCTCCCTCTCCCTTGACAAGGCTACAGAAAGAATAGGTCATTTGAATTTCTCCTATGGATAAAATAATGCCAATGATCTTGAGATGAGATTTTTATAAGCTTTTTTGTTTAAACATCACTACACTCCTTTTAGAGAGCCTTTCTAATCTGTAACAGGAAAGAAGACTCAATTTACACTAGTAAGTGCAGTTTGTTACCCAATGTGAGTGAGAAAATAGTATCTGAAGAGCAGAGAGAAAGAACACTCATTTCTTTTTTAACTTGCTTAATCTGGAAAGATTTGAGGTCATCTATTTCAATAAAGAAATGTCTTAAGTTTATATTATTTCAAGTATATATCAAGTCCCTTGTTCTAAGTAGAAATCCAACATATTCCAGGGGGAAAATAAAATATATTAAAAAAAAGCCAGCATCTCTCAAAGCATCATCCATACAGAAAGAAAAGATGAGAAGGTTATGCTCTCTTCAGTGATCATCCCCTACTTTGCATTATGGTCTGTACTGCAACCAGATAGATTAAACTGAACTCAGAATCTGGATTAACTTCCCCATTACCAAAAGTGACCCATCTGAAGAATTGCAAAAACAGAATGTAGAAGCAGTGACAACTGAGGAGTGTCATCAGTCTTTCTTACCATAGAAAAAGTGAAAGTAGAGTATTTCATTGTAATTGAAGGCCATGAGGTTAATAGATCTAATTTTCATCTAATTTCCTGCACTGCTCCTATTACTGCTGCTGGTTGAGTTACATCCAACTTTACTTTGACTTTGGGCTGCCGTATTAAGCACCTTATCATGTGGGAAGACTGGGGCAAAAAGAGCACATGTACACAAGTTGCTTTTAAAAATACTAATTTACTTAAGCTATCAGTGTCATAAGAAATAATACTTCATGTACAGTTCCTTAGGTTTGGTAGCAAAATATGGTCAATGACAAAAAATGGTGCTCTCAGGGAGGACTTACTCTAGAGATGCAGTGGTGTTGGTGAAGTTTAGTGTCATTAAAAGTAGGAGAAATTCCACTCTGTGGTCTTAATTTGTTCACATTTTGTAGAGACTGCAGCTACTTTTTATACCTTCTTGTTTTTCCCTTCAGTTTTTCACCACATGAGATGATTTGCACATATTGTTATGTTCTGTTATGCCCCAAAACCAACTTATTTGCCTCTGAAGGCTGAGAAGAAATTCTCTGTGGTTTCCATTTATGTCAGTTGGGCTGGAGCCATCCTGTACCTGTGTTCCCAAGACCTCTGTTACCATCCTATGCTTTCATTTCCTGCCAAAGTTATGATGAGTGCTAACTTTTGAGGTTTCATGATCTGCCTTTCCAGTCTTTCCAGAGTTTTAGTCTTTCACTTGTCTCCATGCTATGATCTAGTGTGGAAATGTCTTAGTTTGCACATTTGATACTAGTGCACTTCTAGTGGTTTTAGTCCTTCAGACTGTTTAACCTCACCTGTATTGCTCATGGTTTTCCACAGATGAGTATGTTCTGTTCTCAAAGAAGACTTCTTTGTTCAGAAGGCCTTACCTGACCTATGCTCCAGCCATGTACTTGTCCACATACTTAGGTAAAATATATTGTGCATTATGTCCAAGCAAATCAAACTGTTTCACCATTAATCACACTAGTAAAAACCTGTATGAGAAACAGATTGGAGGCTGAAATGCTTTCATTTGATTTTTTTTTTTTTTCAGTCAAACAGGTGATTTGTTCATACTGAAGAAGTATATCCTGCTGTCTGTTTGCCACAGTTCAACTTTCAATTACAGTTTCCCCAGGATATATCCTTGTTGTCTTGGCAGGGAAAGCCTTTGCTGAGTGTATGATATGTAAATTAAGTTTCTAATACTCTGATCAAATCTTTTTGGAGTACAGAGGAAGACTGCAATAGCCACATGACTAACATATTTTCAAGGAAAAGCAATTCCTGAAACTGTTGTTGGGTTTTTTCTTCTCTTGTATGGAATGATTGAAATTGGATTTACTAAATGTATTATAGTCATGGATATGATGGATTTGACTTGTTCTTTTCTTTGTTTCCATAGTTTATCTGGATCCTGCTGTGTTGCATATTTATTTGTAGGTTTAGCTAGACAAAGCTAGTAGTAATATGAAGGATAAATGATGTTGCTGTATAGCTTGTCACAACTTCATGAAATGAGAAAAAGCAATGCAAGAACTTCTATTTCAAATTTTGTTCTTTTTAAAAAATATGTTAAATTTAAATAAGAATAGTTCTTCCTATATTGAAGCATAATATTCAGAGATAAGCAAGCACTTTATGCATATCACCAGCTGCACATAGGCACATGACAGTATCATTACTTAGGTATAATGTGCTAAAGGAAAATACCATGCCTGCTCAGAGATAAAGGCAGAAGGAGTTAAAGTAGAAGTGGTTAACTGTCTTTGAAAGGGATCATTCTTAAAGCTGAGGCAGATACCCAAAGGTTCAGTGTGCTCTTTCACTGACCTTCCTCAAAAACCTCAATTACCTTTGTATTAGAGGAGTCATTGGGTGAGTCAATACCAGCAATTTAGTAGGTAGCACCTGAGTGCTGTAGAGTGTACTGTGAGCATCACTACTGAGCACAAAGCAGTGCTGTAAAATCTGCAATTGACATCAAGTGATAGTTTTGAACTGCTTTCTGTACAGTGTTAGACCTTCCATGGCTAAAACTATTGGGCAGCCACAGATATAAAATATTGAGAAGTAATTCTATGTTAATTGCCTAAAGTCTTTCAGCTGCTTATATTAAAAACTTATTAATTTTGATTATCTCAGTATTCTGTCAGTTTGCTTTCCTCTCTTTTTCCTATTTTCTAGAGCTAGGGTGGGGTTTATTTGGTTTTTAGAATCATGGAATCATAGAATCAATTTCACAGAATGTTAGGAGTTGGAACGGACCTAGAAAGATCATCTAGTCCAACCCCCCTGCCACAGCAGGATTCCCTAGACCAGGTCACAGAGAAGCTAGAAGAGATCTTTAAGATCATTAAGTCCAGCTGTCAACCTAGCACTACCAAGTTACCACTAAACCATGTCCCACAGCACCACATCTAAGTCTTTTAAATACCTCCACAGATGCTGTGGGAAGTGTAACAACCCTGACAGGAAAACCTGACAAAAACCTGACAGAAACATGCAAACTTAACAGACACCTGACAAAAGGCCATGGCTTGCCAAAAGCCTAATAAGGATCAGTTTGGTTCTTCTCAACCATTAACTGATGCTTCTGGGTACAGGCTCTTAGGCTGCTCTTGTTGTGGGCTTGCCCTTGCAACTAGTTGTACATACTTGACTAGAGCTTACAGGGGCAACCCCTAGAGAGCCAATGTGTGTTGGTCTCCTCGAAGCAAGTAGCCTTGTAGTTGGACCTTCCCCTTAGACTAGGATATTAAGAATACTTTCACAGATTGAGTGAGTCCTTGTTTCTCCATAAGTGAGTGTATTTTTTGGGTTCTCCTGAGTGGGAGATTTTCCCTATATGAGTGACTGCATGTCCATTTTGCTTCATCTTTCAAGAACAACTATTCCTTAATACTTATAAATGGTTATGTAGTAGTATATTCCCAAGTGATATCTGAACTTGTAATTTGATTGTGTTGGAAGAAGTGCTGAGTAATTTTGTTTACAATAAATCCACATTCTGGGTAACTATTCATGTCTGGTTTGTGGGTGTCTCCATGACATATGGAGACTCCACCACTTCTCTGGGCAGTCTGTTCCAACGCTTTACAGTCATCTCAGTGAAAAATTTTTTTCCTAAGGTCCAATTTGAACCTCTCCTGGTGCAGACTGAAGCCATTCCCTCTTATCTTAATGCTTTTAACTTGGGAGAAGAGAGTGACCCTAACCTTGCTACAATCTCCTTTAAGGTAGTTGTAGAGAGCAAGGTCTACCCTGAGCCCCCTTTTCTTCAGGTTAAACAACCCTCATGCCCTCAGCCAACCTTTTTCTTCTTCCTTTCCTTTACACTTTTCTAGATAGTACTATAGATTAATTTCATTATTTATTACTATTATGGGGTTTTTTTTCTGTATTAGACCTTCTATTTTCTAGACCATTTCATTCCTCTAGCTTCCCTTTCTTTTTTATCCATCTTTATTGTCTGCCTATCAAAGGGCTGGATATATGAGGGAATCAGAAACACTTGACATTTCTAGTTAGATATTTAAAAAATGTTTATTTATCTTTTAATAGATGGATGCTCTTCTTACCATGATCATTTTGAAGCCTGAATTTAGATGGGGTACTCTGGAAAAAAGAATTGAATTCTAAGGTGCAAGTATAATAACTTAGTAATGTGTGATGAACTTACCTAAAACTGTGGTTCACCAAGCTTCATTTGTTACAAAAATTACTTTTCTATTGTAGCTGACAAATATTTGAAGAGAAGTCTGCTCTTAAGATATAAGTTTTGTTTCTTCACATGTCTTTTCTGACTCTTTTTCAAGTTGGGGATGTAAGACTTCAGATTTTGCTTCATTTTTCAGCTTTCAGATTTCTTTTTCTTGTCCTGAGCTTTAGATTCCTCAGTTCTGTCTTCACAGCAAGTCAAAAGATGGGGCCAGCTTTCTCCTTCTGCTTTTGAGTTTTTCCCCAGCATGCTTCCAGATTATTGCAGTATATCATCACTTTTGATAGATAGGAGTTCAAGTCAGAGTCAAATGTTCTTTCAATGGGACATCAAAATATTGCTAGTAGAACAAGCTAGGAGAAAGTTTGTGTTAGTGCTTGTGCATATTTCATTGCTAACCTTTTTTCTTCAACTATTTTTACAAACAGAGTGAAGTAAATATTTTTCTTTTCAACTGTTGTATTTGAAAGAAATCATATATGCAGAGACATGAAATTCAAAATTGTTAGGATACTTCAGCTTAGACAACATGAATAATTCCAGTGTTGTACAAAACTTTGTAGTGGAATTACTAAAATTCTTTTATTCTTCCTGCATTTTTCATAAGAGAGTGGATATGCATTTGAACATTTCAGATTGATCTTGTTCTTTCAAGCCTAAGCCATATGACCTAAAAAATCTTGGGGCATTATTATTTATTATTATTATTAAAATTTCTGCTTTTCGTTTCCAGTTTCAAGGAAATGTAAGGACTTGGAGGTACTGTCAATTGTATTTTTATTTATTTATATTTAAGATTTACCTGGCCAGATAGTTTAAGTGTTTTCACCTTTTAAAAATCCTTTTACACTTGTTTGAGGTACTAGTAATACTTATCAATATCGTCATATCAAATCTTAAATGGCAAATCTTCTCAAACACTGGTAAGCTCTTTTACTTCATTCTTAAGGAATCAATGCCTGTTAACATCTTGAATGTATTAGGAACTAATAGGGAAACATCTGTGAAATTCCTCAAAGAAATGTTCCTCTAAGAAGGTGACACAGTATATAGAGGAATAAACTAGAGGAGCTGGCAGCTATTGTGCAGCTAGAAAGCTATGATTTAATTGCTGTTGCTGAAACATGGTGGGATGAAATGTATAGCTAGAACATTTTAATTGATGTCTATAAACTGTTCAGAAGGGACAGGCAAGGAAGGAGAGGTGAGGTGAGGGGATTGCCCTCTATGCAAAAGAATGGATTGACTGTAGAGAGTTGTCTTTGAAAAAACAGTGATGAACGGGTTGAGAGCTTATGGGTAAAGATTAGGAGCCAAGTCAACAAAGAGAACCTCATGGTTTATGTTTATTACTGGCAACCTGACCATGGGGAGGATGTTGGCAAAGTGTTCTTACTTGAGCTACAGGAAGCATTAGATTCATGGGCTCTGATCCTGCTGGGGGCCTTCAACTACTCTGATATCTGCTGGAAAAGTGGAACAACAAGTTGTAAGCAGTCCAGGAGACTTTTGGGGAGAGTCATGCATAATTTTTTAATCTGGGTGATAGCCTGAGCAGAGGAGAAGTGTTACTAGACCTGTTGTTGCTCACCAGCACAGAATAACTAATTAGGTATGTCAAGATTCGTGGCAGCCTGTGCTGAGGTGATCATGCCTTGGTGGAATTGAGAGTCTTGAGGGATATGAGGATAGGGGCCAAAGGATTACAGTCAGGATGCTGAGTTTTAGGAGAGCAAACTTTCAATAGTTTAAGAGATTTGTGGATGTTACTCCCAGGGAAACTGCCTGAACAGAGCTGGCATCTGTTTAAGGATGTCTTTAAAGCACAAGAGCTCCTGATTCCCATGTGTAATAATTTGGGCAAGGAAGACCTGAGACCAGCATGGCTCATTAAGGACCTCCTGAGGAAAGTAAAGTACAAGAAGAAAATCCACAGGTAGTGGAACCATGGAGGTAGACCTTGGAAAGAATATAGGGATGCTGCCCAGATGTGTGGGT
This sequence comes from Galbula dea, assembly GCA_013399015.1. NCBI lineage: Eukaryota > Metazoa > Chordata > Aves > Piciformes > Galbulidae > Galbula > Galbula dea. The sequence continues at coordinate 473,080 of VWZX01006539.1, forward strand.
ATGGGGTTAGGAAAGCTAAGGCACAGCTGGATAAAAGAAAGCTCTGGGGACACCTTATTGTACTCTTTCACTATATAAAGAGGTCTTATAGGAAAGGTAGAAAAAAACTTTCTACCATGGGCTATAGTGACAGTGTAAGGGGCAGCAGTTTTAAACTTAGAGAGGGTAGAATTAGATTGCATATAAGAAGAAAGTTTTTATGATGAGGCTGGTGAAACACTGGAATAGGTTGCCCAGAGAAGTTATGGATGCCTTATCCTTGGAAGTGTTCAAGACCAGAGTGGATGGGGTTTTTAATAACCTGATCAAGTGGAAGATGTCCCTACTTGCTGTAGGGGGGTTTGTCTAAAGGATATTTAAAAGTCCCTTCCAGCCCAAACCATTCATGACTCTATGATTCATTTCTCCTCGTCTGGTTTTTTTTTGGCAACTGACTCAGTCTGGGGAGGAAGATGAAAAGAGGGGAAGGAGAACTCTACCTGGGAAAGGGTGGTGGTGTATGTTTACTGAGACAGACTATTGTGTTTAAATGGCCTGGTGATTTCACAAGAAATGCTTCTGTGTCTTTATGTAGATGAGTCTAACACTTCAAGTTCAAAATGCACACAAACCCCAATGTCTTTGGGTTTTTTGGTTTTGTTTTGTGTTTTGTTGTTTGGGTCTTTTGCAATAGAAGCTCAGGAGTTCGTTTTTTATGTGTTTTAGAAATTAATCATGTAGATTATATAACAGAGTTGCTGTCACCTTGACCTGTGCTCCAAATCTCCTGTGGAAATCTGTAAAATTATACATACACCCCCACAAAATTTAGTAGCACATGGGAGGCAGAGAAAGGTGTTGTGCTTTGTGTTGAACAGACCTTTTGAGGACATTTAAAAAAAATCAAATGTTTAAAACACTCGAGTTTTCTTTTTTTCTGGGATTCATCCTATGAACTTCATTTATCATTGACTAAAGAATAGTCTATATCCAGAACACACAATTATCTTGTTATGCTAAATTGCTTTCAGTTTCTCTTTTTTGCAGGTGACAATAGTTGAGATAATTGACAAAACTGGTATGAAAGACAGACACAGAGAGAGAAAAGTGAAGCTATAATATGACAAAGCAGTAAATTGAGCATTGTTAAGGATATCTACTCCATGATGAAAATAGGAAATTAAGTAGAAAAACATATAACCATAAAGCATATATCCTGACATTTATCATAAATTATTATAATTGTAAAATATTGATATGGGCCACTCACTGAACTAAAAAGTGCACCAACTGCCATTTATAAAAAGAAAAGTCACAATTTTTTAAGCACATGTCACCAAAAACATATTTGTATGAGTTATTTGTATCACACTTCCTGAACTTTTGGCAGATATATGCATCATGGCTCAGTAGGTGCTTGTGGTTTATGCTGACTTTTTAATAGCAGCTACAAAACGTACTCGATTCAAAGCCCCTGTGAGCAAGAAGAGTGGGAGAATTCTTTTTGACCAGTAATGGCTGAGCTGTTAAATTACTTGTTCAATTGAGAAGGAGGAAAAAAAATCGGTTCTTGGGGTTTAAAAAGTATTTCTGGATCAGTGTGAAATGTTCTGGCCAAAAAATAAGATCTTTTTTTTTTTCTCCCCTTGGCAGTTGAAAAGAAAAAAGGAAACAAAAAAGGAGACTTATTTGACAGTGTACAAACCATTTCACAGAGTGCTGCTCAGTATGCAATTGTTTTACAGTCTGTGCTGCTTCTATCCCTACTCCACGAGGTCTTATGTTTGTGTTAAACTGGCAGTGTGTTATGTTGTCTTATGTAGTCTTTGATGTCTGAAATTAGCCTGTTGCCTGCACTCTTTCATACAAGCACTTTCAGCATGTTTTCCATATGTGTCAGCCATTGCTCTTCTCCTCTTAGATGCTCTGGGGTACTGAAAGATTTTAAAATTTATGTCCATCTCGAATTCCCAGCTCAGGTATGCAGCTCCACAAAACCTATGACTGCAGATAAAACCAATTTTCATTCAGCAGTGAAGCACAAGACAGGAAATTTCTCTGTGCCTGTAACACAGAAAGCTTGGAGGTAGGGGACATAGAGGTATGAGAGAGTAGAAGAGGGCAGCTGCCTGCAACATCTGACTTCTCTTAGATTGTCATTGACCACCATCACCCTTCTCAGTCATTATAGAATTCTTAACAAATTTCATCATGTGAATCACCATTAAATGAAGACACTTCCCAGTAGAATGAATCATATTAAGCATTACATTTATTTGCATTAAATACTCTAATGAATAAAGGGTAAGTGGGCAAGATTTCTGGAGACTTTGTGCTATGTAATTCCATTGTTAGGCAACTTAAAAGGTGTATCTGAAATTCAGTAGAAGGCAACAGGCTTTGAAGTGTTCCCTGTTATTCCTTATTTCCATTTTCTCCCTGCCTTAATGATTGTGATCAGTGTTGGACTTCATGAGATATAAAAATCAGATGCAGGAGAAGTTAAATTTAATAAAAGTGGGAGATTCTTAGAGGAAGCAATCTAAAGGAGTGTTTTGTTGAAATATTTCTTACAATAGATCTCATGCTACATGACTACAACTAGCTCAGAAGCAACAGCAGTTCCAGCACCAGCAGAAATGTATCTTTTTCATCTGTTCCTTTAGTAGACTTTGGGCACCTATTGTTTTTTTATCCATGTGCAGTAAGACCAAACTGGACAGCTGGGATGCGTATTTATAAGTTTTTGTCGATTTAGACTAAAACAATTTACATTTCAGTTCATCATCTCCTTCTTCTAATTAAAATAGTTGCTTCTCTCATTAACTGGAAAGCATATAAACATTTACTTACAAACCAATGTTAATTCATATGCTTTTATCCTGAGATGAAATGTAAGTAGAATAATATTTGAAGGTTACTTTCCTGGCAACAAAGATACTTTGAGCTGCATTTGTGTGGCAGATACTTCAAGGAAAATCCCTGAAGTCACTGCAAAATATCTTTTCTTTTTTTTTTTCAGATAGTGATTTATTTTTAGGTTCAGGCATGGGAATTCCTTCTCTGTGCAATCAGCCCCTAGTACTACACAATGAATGCTAGTGACTATATTTGATTTGCCTCATTCTTCTTTTTTTAAACTGTATTACATTATCATTTGTTTTAAAATCAAGCCACTTGTTGTGGTTCCTCACTGTATAGTTTTTATACTTTAATATTTTATACTTTACTTTGTCCTGTTTTTATACTTGAATATTTTTCCTTAGAAAATAATTAATTTTTATGAAAATCTTCAACAGAGAAAATACAAATGAACTATTAATTACAAGTTCATTCAACCAGTTAGTTCACACAAACAAAATGATCTGTTGAAATGTTCTGAAATGCTTACCTCCAGCATAGGTCAATACTGAGCAACATTAAACCATGTGGTAAATGTATTTCTTCTAAGAGTTGAACTGACAATTCCACTTCTTCCTTATATCTTTCGTACCTTGACATGAACTCTTCTCACAACATACAGAATATTACATGTTGTAGTATTTTTAACATTTGAAGGTGTTGCATTCATGTCACAAAAAAAAAAGATTCATAAAACATTGAAATATTTAAGCTCAACAGATTTGCATTTCTAATATTTCAGAACTGAAACTTTTTTGCAATTTCTCTTCAAAAAAATTTCTACATCAAAAAGTCATCAAAAATGGAATTTGATTTTCTGTCAGCTGACATGGAATTCCAACAGGAGAGAAAAGGTTTTGTGATAAATTAGTTTTAAGTAGCTGATTTAGCTAACTAAACGTTGACCTTTAAATCACCTAGCTAAAGATTATAGGAAGAGTAAGATGTAATATAAGCCATTAAACTACTATAACAGACTAGCAGACAGCATTCAAAAATTGTTAGGAGATAATTGCCTTTCCTTCAGTAATTATAGTACAACAGAAAAATCTATTCCTGCACAAAAATCAAATGTAACTATGAATAGGGGTGTCAGGCTGTGGATAGATACAGCATTAGTCATTTAAAATTAAGTGTTCTCATGTTGTTTACACTTATTTTTAGTTCTTTAACTATATGAGGGCAGACAAGCTGAAATGCTATGTCTTAAGTATAAGAATCTCAATCTATTCTGATTTATATTTACAAGTTTCTTTCAATGATCTTCAGCTAGTAAATTAGCTTAATATGCAACACTATTTTTGGAAAAAGTGGGATTTGTTTCCAAATAAATTTTTAATAGTGGTCTATAGATGTGCTGTGCCATAGAGTGGCTAAATTGGGGGGGCGGGGGGGAGGCTGTGGCCATGTTACCTTCATATTCATACTTATCCCTACAGTTATGCCCCTTCTGTAAGTACTTAGAAACAGGTTTCTTGAAGTGTTCCATTAAAAATATCTTGTGGCTGATGTACATAATTCTTGTTATTCCAGTATTTTTGGGAATGTAAAGCAGAGGCAGATGATTCTGTGTATGAGCTGACTAGTTTTTGTTTTAACGTGAACCCAACTGCACGATCCCTGAGGCTTCCCTGGCTGCAGTGACTGAAACCTTGGCAACCCTCGTGTAGTATTCTAACAACTGTTGCTTGCTTCCTAGCATGGAGGTGATGATAAATTTACACAGAGCAGGGTTATGAATGTAAACCAAGAATAACTGCATATGTGCTCAGATGTTCCCAAGGGATTCTTGTTTGCAAGTTTATGTATTATAAAGATATTACCATGCAAACTCTCTGCTCGTTTTTATCAGGTTTCCTTTGTTGTGTTGCTTGAGGTGCTATGTCCTGTAGAGAAGCTCTGTTCTCTTCTACTGGGAATTAAGAGTAACTACTATGGAAGATGTTGCAAAAATACCTTCTGCTTACCTTTACCCCAAACATGCAAACTCAGCCAGCTTAGTTTATTGGCTAGCATTGTATTCCCTGGTAAATAAAGGTTGCAATTATTGCAACCTTATGCCTTCTCTGAGAGACCTTTACTTTGCTGCCAGATCATATGCAAAAAAATATTATTTTTTTTCCCCCATGTAAGTAATTTTATTTTCTAAACCTTATGGGGAAAAGCTGGATTGACACTTAAAATGAAAATGAAAGGTACAGGTGAAAAAAAAAATTAGAATAAATCAACTGAAGCTTCATAAACAATGCTTAGATTTACTAGTCTGCAGAGTGGGCATATTCCCTGTTTTCAATCAACAGCTCTCTGTTTAAAACATTATCAAAAGGCTATAAGATACCAGGTTTTGTACTCTTTTACCTGAATGTCAATCTCTCACATTTGGAAGACTTCTCTGTCTACTCTACCATAATGTATAATTTATGGGATTCTCTCAGTCTGTGCTTTTGACATGACTTGATTTTGGAAGGTTTGCTTAAATGCAGCTTACACAGAAGAATTTTATCTTAGTGTTCAGGACACTCTAGTGACCATTCAAGAGCTCACCTTGATTTAAGCAGTGAGCAGAGATATAATATTTGATCTCCTCACACAGAGGACAGTTCATAACCTCAGCATTGCACAGCCTAAATGGCAGGAGCAGCAGAAGTCACATTTCAACAATGCAAAACTTAAACTTCTCATTTCTCCTCTCTGTATTTCTACATGACTTACTGCACTATATTTTTTCCTCACACTTTTTCCTCAGAATTCCTCTTTCAAGCAGTCTTTCTAGAAGTTACTCTATTGTTTCCTAGGTTTTGGCATCTGTACCTTTTGCCCTACCCCATCTGTCTCTTTCCAGATGTTCACTTCTGCACTGTTCTGGGTTTAGATATTTAAAACAAATAAATTCAAAATTAAATATCTTTGCCAAATTTTCTAATTATGATCCTGGACCCATCTGCCCCTCAATTCTCACCAGATAACCAACCTGTCCTGCTTCTTGTTTTCTGAGATGTCTCTAATGACAAAATACAAACTCCATTTTGTACCTTTATAAGAAATGCATTTATGATAAATTATACAATCAGAGAATCAGAAAATTGCTTAGGTTGAAAATACCTCTCAGATGATCAAGTTCAACTGTTAACCAAAACTGCCAGTCCACCACTTAATCATGTCACTAAGCACAATATCTACACAGTCTTTAAATTCCTCCAGGGGTGGTGATCACACCACTTCCCTGGGCAGCCTGTTCCTGGTGTTTGAAAACCCTTTTGGTGAAGAAAATTTTCCTAATATCCAATCTAAACCTCCCCTGGCACAACCTGAGGCTGTTTCCTCTTGTCTTACCACTTGTTACGTGGGAGAAGAGAGCAACTCCCACCTGGCTACAACTTCCCTTCAGGTAGTTGTAGAGAGAGAGAAGGTCCTGCCTAAGCCTCCTTTTCTCCAGGCTACACAACTCCTGGTCCCTCAGACATTCCTTATGAGACTTGTGCTCTAGACCCTTCAGCAATGTCATTACCTTCTTCAGATGCACTCCAGCAGCTCAATGTCCTGTTTGTAGTGAGGGGCCCAAAACCGAAGCCAGTATTCGAGGTGTAGTCTCACCAGCACTGAGTACAGGAGCACAATCACTGCCCTTATCCTGCTGGCCACACTATTGTTGATACAAGCCATTATATCTTAGTGCACTGAATTACAAAAGTGTAATAAGCACACCTAAGAATGCAGGACTACTAGTTCTAAGTCATTAATTCTTTGTAAATATTTAGCAAAAAGAAAGGTAAAGTAAGCTTTTTCTTTTAATGTTTTAGATATTTCTTAAAAACCTATAGATACTCTTTCCCTGATATCAAGTTCTTAGAAGGATGAAAGAAGGGAGAAGGCATGAAAACGGAGATCTCCTAGATGCACAGTCATGTTCCTTCTCTTTCTAGTGTAATAAGGTTTCAAAAATTGAGAACAAAAATTATCTGTAAGCACTTCCTTCAGAATAGAGCCAGGATCAGCTAATTAAAGGTGCTTTTGGACACTTTTTAGTATTTCTCTTTTTCTAAGATTATTCAAAAATCAATTTGGTAGTCACGTTGGGAAAACTTTGGAAAGGTGACAATGTATGTTATTTAAAACACCTCATGTATTATGTTATGTCTCAAAATAAAGTTAAAATATAAACTTTATCCCTTGCTCCTGGTCTGTCTCCAACAGGCCATACTCCCAGCGATGTTTTTGGTTTTGCTCTGGGTCTGTCCCCAACAGGCCATACTCCTAGTGATGTTTTTAGTTTTGCTCTGTTTGGCACACTTCAATAAGTGCAGGGCATAGTGCTATCAATCATGGACTGAAAAAGTTATTAGTGACACAAAAAGGAAAATACAAATTCATCTTATATTTATATATATGAGAACTTTTGCAGGAACAAAGGCATTTCCTGCATTATTTTTCTGGCTGTAACAGATTATCCCAGTAGAAAACAGTTGGCACATCTTTGTTATTTGTGTTGTCGGATCTCATGAGAACAGCAATAAAGTAAGTTGCCGTAATGGCTATTTACATTAATATATGGGCACTGGATTTCTGCCAAGCAAGCTTTTTCAGTTAGATGTCTGATTACAAAAGGGGTATTTTTTGTTATTTTCTCAGCCATTCCAGTAACCATTCCAGGATGCTAATCCTTATTATTTGCTGCCAGATGCTGAAGGTCTTCCACATATTTGACAAACAAATCAGATTTAATGTCACCAGTGAAATGATGCAAGCGATTTTCTCCTTTATGAAGGGTAGTTAGAGGCATTGTCTTGATAGTATCACTAGCTAGAAGTATTATTTGATGTCAGAAATCTTAAAGACCTATTACAAAATATATTACTCTCCCACCACTATTAATATTTTGTATCACCTTGTATTGTCTTAAGCACTGCACTTTGCTACAGCTATAAAAAATTTGATGTCACTGTATTAGAAATTTCTCTTACTTTCAAGGTCCTTGGTAAAAATTCATAACAAACCTCCTTTATGATATTAATAAACAGAGTAGAATAAGACTTTCAAAGTCAGTAGTAACTGTCTCTATCATTATTATTTCTCCACAGCCCAGCAATTCAACTTTAGAACAATATTCATGGCCTGGGCCAGCTGTGTCAGGCTTAGTCGTGAGCAGGATGTCGGTGCCAGGTTGTTCGCATGTGATAACCTGCCAATCAGTTCCCACAGCGACACTAGAGGTCATTCTGCAAGTACAGGGCTGTGATCCAGGCTGTCATAAGAGGTTAGGGCAAACAGATTTAGAGAAATAAACATGTCATAAAAGGGACACTAAATAAGGCTGAAGATATTGTTTGGAATCTTAATATTCACAGGGCAAAACCAAGTTCTGTCTGCTTTACTGGTGATGAGTTTACAAGATAACAAAGTCCCAGCGATATTTAGACACCAACATTCATTTAAATAAATCCTTTATCACAAAAATTGCTATTTTATACATAAAATGAATAAGCCACATTTTGGATGCAGCATAGTAATACTGAAGTAGTATATCTTTTCTTTTGGTCTCCCTGAAAAATGAATCTGCACAGGTTAGCTTATGCAAAGGATGGTACTGTGTTCATGAAATCTGTATCTACAAAGTAACATAATATCCTACTTTTAGAAACACTTTTTCTTTCCCATGGGTTTGGTGTGACTATTTCATTCACTAATTTAGCTGGCAAAATTACTTCCTGCTCTCCTAAACAGATTCTTCAGCTACTTCTTATGAAATTGATATATAGTAGTGCTAATTTAGGGTTCTGTTCTGAGAGTTATATAGACTTGTGTCTGCAGCAGGAAAAGAAAGTTAGACTAAGGTCCACCTAGAAGGGGAGTAAGAATGACTCATACAGACTGAAACAGAAAGGTTACCAACTGCCTTGCAATGCTCATCAGCTACAGCTTGGAAAAAAATGTACAGGAAAACTCAAAGCTCCAGAACATTGCAGAATTCTGAGATGAGATAAAGAGGAGGTAAAAAAGGAAAGCAGAGGTTATTTAGATGTGGACCTTAGCTGCCTAAAGAGAGTGGGACTGGAATACATGGCAGGGCAGGAGCCTAAATTCCATTCCATGTCATTAGTTCTTTTTTAACTGTCAAGAAGTAATGAGCTGTTGTAGTGAAAGATCTTGTGTCTAGAGGCAAGGACCACAAGGCTTGGGATTTAATTGGAACTTTGGATTATACTGCAGAGGAGTAAAATCCTAATGGCCCAAAAATAAAAGAAAGGAAGCAGTAGTAGGCCACAGACTGGGTCACAAATGGACAGTTGGATGACTGGTTAAGCTCTGAACAGAAGTGTCATATAAAATCATCAGAACCAGTAGATGATGCAGTGTAAGAGTTTCATATAGAATTGTCTTCTGGAGCTTCTCAGAAAGCAATGGTACAACTGTTGGTATTGTTTGATTGTTATTAGGGAATATCAAGATAGGAATTAATAGAAACTTGGAATACTTAACAGTTATTCATCTTCTCATAAAAGAATCTTCTTTAATATATGTCAAAAGGAAAGAAAAATGCTAAAGCTAACACCAGGGGCAAACATTATTAATATATTTTATTTCATAGAATCATAGAATATCCAGCTGGAAAGGACCTCAAGCATCATCTAGTCTAACCTTTCTTGACAAAAGCACAATCTAGACAAGATGGCCCAGCCCCTGTCCAGTTGAATCTTAAAAGTGTCTTAAGTTGCAGAATCAACCTGTTCCCTGGGGAGATAATTCCAATGGTTGGTTGTTCTCTTTGTGAAAATTCTTCCTCTGTGTCCAAACAGAATCTCTCCAGGAGTAACTTGTACTCCATTATTTGTAGCAGTCATCCAAATATTCTGCAATTTACAGTCATAGACAGAAAATCACTTACTGAATTATTTTGGAAGTACAGAACTTTTTCTTTGTTTTCTTTGACAAGAAAAAGGAATTTCTTAGCAATTAGTTAATTTGAATATTAACTTCCTGATTGCCAGATAATATCATTGTAGTTAAGAACTAAATATATTAATTTACCATCCTTCATTGATAATCCAAGGAGATACTATCACAGTATCCACACACTGTGAAAACTGAATTAATTTCTATACTAAAGATAAACAAGTTTTTCTTCTGTCCTAGAATTGCATGACTGTAGCCCAGCCTGGACTAATTAACGTATTTCTGTACCTGACATGCCTACCAATTTACCTAGGAATTGGGTTTTTTTGAATTTTGCTGCATAGACTTCTCTATATTTAATGAGTAGAAATTTCACATTTTATGCATCAATTACCTGTAAATACCTACAATTGTTAAAGTTTCCTTATGAATGATAATGCAACTCTCTAAAATGATCATAAAAACCTTTTTATGCTACATATCAACTGCCAATTAGCCTGTCTTGTGAAAGAAGTGTTTTGAATTATACTTTTTGGATCTAATATCTGCTTTTCCTCTTTTTGGTCATAATGAAATCTATGGGGAACAGAGTTATAAGCTGGAAACACATGAGAGAATTCTATAGACAAACGATGGAAATAGCACTATTTCTAACAGAGAAGAAAAAAGAATTAGTCTCTTTTTCTGAGAAGATTTTTGTGTCTTTTTGATGGTACTCCCTGTTGTTATACACAGGAAAATAAATATATTTCATTTTCTGTGAGGAAACCTTATTTAAGAACAAAACCTATTCTTGGATATTTTCATAAACCCTGAATCCTTGGTGTATGCAATAAACAAAAGTTGTTTCACACCTTTGTTGTCTTTCAAACACATTCGAGATTCTGTTGTGTATTGATAGGGTCAGAGGCTGAGAAGGTTTTAGGACAGTCACACAGAATCACAGAATGTTAGGAGTTGGAAGGGACCTCGAAAGATCATCTAGTCCAACCCCCCTGCCACAGCAGGATTCCCTAGACCAGGTGAAGGATATATAAGTTTTATTTGTTCAATTTGTGAACTACAACTAATGCTGGTGATATTTCTATTTAAAAAAAAAAAAAAATCTGTTCTTTCAATAGGCTTAAAAAAATTCAGCCAAAAGACTGACATAAGGACAGTGCTGACTGACTTGGTTTACCTGCATATTAATGTTAAATTTAATTAGAGATGCAAATTATTAAAATCCATATCACCAGATAGTCCCATAGAGCGTCAGTTAACAACTGGACCTTACTGACATGCTATAATGCAAAACCATATCTCCTCAATTTTCTTGTGTATTGATCATATGAGACACTTCCCTTAGTACAAAAAGCATAAGAATTAGAACAGAATGGATTTATGATTTTATTTTTTTAACAAGTACTTTATCTCACTTGATAAAGAATCAAGCAAACCTAACCAGCAACATAAAATAATTCAAAACCTATTGTAGTGTGTTTGTTCACTGTTTTATGTCCTTTCCCTGAAAAGAGCAATAGGTTATAGTTAAAAATGTAAATAATGCTTTAGAATCTATCTACTTAACTTCTTTTAGGTGGATAGTAAGTAATACAGATACTTCAGTCAGTTCACATAGTTTAATCACTGCTGTTCAGTGAAACAACAGAGTGGAATACCACATTTTCCTTCAGGTCTTAGTCCTTGACCATGTGTTGGTTCAACTTAATCAGTTACATAAGCACTTTTGAAGTCTAACATTTCTTGCATCCACATCAAAGGCAATTTACATTAATGTCTCTCATTTTTCAAAGTTTACTAGTATCTGGGAATTAGCATATTGAGATTTGATGCTTTTGAACATGGTGATTGCTGATTTAATCCTATGGCTCTGAGTGAAAAAGCGAAATAATGAATATTTGACTTGCTGAAAAGGAGAGCAAACCAGAAGCATGACACTTTAGAATGCTAAATTTTGCATCCTTCAGCCACAGCTGATTAAAAAAATCCACTTAAATCTCTTAAAAAAAACCCCCAACCTTATAATAACTTGGAGCCTACCACTTGTGTTATTCCATGTTTTAATTTTAAAAAAAAAGCAATAATCATGATAATCATTCTTATCGTGGTCCTGATCCCAACTGCTCTTCAGTCAGTGATCCCACCACTTCCCTAGGCAGCCTCTTCCAGTGCCTAGCCACTCTTTCAGTGAAGAATTATTTTCCCAATATTAAATCTAAACCTCCCCTGGCACAACATGAGGCTCTTTCCTCTCACATTTTTACTTGTTACTTGGGAAAAGAGACCTACCCCTGCCTCGCTACAACCTCCTTTCAGGTAGCTGTAGACAGGCTGGTGGGACCATGCATATTCTAGGTTGGCTTGAAAAAATATTCTGTAACAAATATTAATGGAAATAAGCAGTTTTCCAAATAAGATATCTTATTATTATTAATAATAATATTATTATTTGAGAGGCTTTCTTTAAGAGAATGGGGGTAATACAGTATTACAACTAAAAAGTTAGTTAAAACCTATTCTGAAGTTTATCATGTTTTTGCTGTTTACTTCAGGAATAAAGTTTCCATAAACATGCAGTAGAAGAAGGCAATGAAAATCTGATTTTTAATATTACACAACAAATATCACCAGCAAATTGTTCATGTTAATGTCCTGATGAATAACCACAGTTACTGTAACTGTTGTCTTTTATTAAAGATATATTATATATTGATGTAATTATAAAATATTTTTGCAGCTACACCAATTTCGTTTGTGCTAAAAGAACAGCTCACTAAAAACAAAACATTTAAAATCCTGAAGAGTTAAATAAATTACATAGCATAGTCAGGTTGATTAACCCCCTGCAAGACAATGTTGTCTTTAATTTATTACCTAATATTTAGTCTAATAAAGCACAACACATGTTTATCACCATAAATTATATGAACATCTGTTTTGCACTGAATGACCTTGTAGGATATTTCCTACAGCTTTGACTGATAACCAATGTGTGTTTTAAGACAGCAAGGACAAACAAAGTGCATGAAAGAGGTTCATGATGACAATGTAATTTATAAACATACTGCATGAGTAATGTGGAGTACAGGCACAATGATGGCACAGTAATATCTGCTTATAAGACATATTTAGCAAATCATTGTGCATTCCGTTGCCTCTAGTTTCATGCAAGTTGATGGGAAAAATGCTGACATTGCAGATGGGCTGTTTAGGGAGGGGTAAATGAAATATGGCATTCAAAGACAGCCCAACTCAGTAGTGAGTGAAAGTCATCATGTTCTGCAAGTTATTTGCTTGCCTACACAGAGAAACTTGGCACATTGTATTGAGGTCTTAATAAACTAATCCAGTCAAGACTGATATTAAAGAGATGTGTTATCTGTACCCTACCATCATTTATAACAGCAGATAAAGGAATAATCTAATTCAGTCTTTGTCACTATTTGCACTTGTCTTAGTTTAAGAAAGCACATTGGCTATTCTTAACTGTCAACACTTCCATATTCTGATTCCCTTCTACCATCAGTGCAGAGCTCTCTAAGGAAAAAAGAAAAGTTTATAATATTCCTCTTAAGCTTATTTTAAGATTATGGGTAAAATTTCTGTAATCATTAACAAAGGTAATAATGTTTTTCAAAATGAAAACTGTGTCTGTGTTGTACCTGTGTCTTTTGCTATCAGTAGTAGTGTTTTATTTGTAAGGAGAGTGAGTGCAGGATAGAAATAGGTCCAAAATTTATTTAAGAAGAAAATATTAATCCATTTTCTTCTGTGGTGTGGGGTTTTTGTTTGGTTGGTTGGGGTTTTTTTTCAGAGAAAAAGTAAATAGAACAACAAACTCAAACCAAATCTTTTTGTATGCAGACTGCTTCAGGACTAACACTGTACCTTGTGCTTAATAAACTGAAATGAATCAAATGGTGTTCCTTACTGAACTAGTAGGGGCTAAGTGAGTTCATAATAAGGTCTGTCTTTACATTTTGACACACATGTATGAAGGGTTTTAAACACCAGGATAAATGTAAAGCTTAGTCTTGCCTGTAGTTTTCATTATGTCCTTAGAAGCATATGTGCCTGGAAGAAAGGACTGACTCAAGAGGTTAGTTTCACTCAGCAGTTTACCTGTTGAGTTTGTGCTTGTTTGGATAAAAATACCAGAAGTCTCCAGCACTACCAGATGTGATATTTTTTTTCATTTGTGTGTTTTGCCCTTTTACTCTTTAGCAAGTTTTCAGAGTCATTACTAGAGATTATTTAGTGGTTTTATTCTCACCTGAGAAGTCATAAGATGCTGACTTGAGTCCAGCAAATCCTTTCTGAAAGACATTCCACAAACCCATGTTGTCTTTCTTCTAAAGTCTTGACCAAGGGCATTCTCAAGCACTGCATGCAAGCCTTTATGTTACTGGTAGAACCTAGCTTTTTATATTCCTTTTGTATAACCTGTTGGAAACAGTGATACATGTCCAATGGTTATACATGTTCAAAGCCTTGGGAATCAGGATAGGTAGAAGTTCATCTAGAGTAGAAAGTGAATTGGTTGAAGCAATGACAATAGGTATTGGGGAAACAAACAAAGAAACTAGCTTTTAATTCTGTATGTCATTGAAATAATAACCCCACTTTCAAGACCTAGAACCTGTAATCTGTCACTCTTTTGTTCTTGGACTACTACTGCACAGACAGCCATTCTTTTTTACTTTCTCCTCAATACTGATGTGATTAATTAGATTACTGGGCTAAGGTCATCCTGAACAATCTCATGAAAACCACTTACATATGTAATTTCTTTTACTTTGTTATGCCTAATTACACAGTTGTTCATTGAGAACTTCTTAGCAAAAATAGATTATTAAATATGGTGGAAAGAAGAGGCAGAAAAGATGTTTCTACTTTGCTATCAGCAATTAAAAAATCACTAACCATAAATTTAAGTATCTATGACTAATATGTTTATAATTATTTGTAGTTAACAATAGGAAGGAGACAAATGTGTTAGAACACCCAAGTAAGGAATGAAAGTATCCAGAATTCTGAGGGATAGGATGAGCTAGCCTAACAAAGACAAAGTAAATATTGCTGCCTCTCCTGCATTATCCACTTTAATTTCCAATGTCAATAGCTGACCAGTAAAAACCTGCAAAACTGAATCTCTTTCCATAAATTAATTAACATGACTTAGAAAATGGCTTTAGTGATATTCTGCTGTAAATATTTACCAACCATACATTGTACTTTCAAATAAAGTAAAATTTTGATGAGTGATGTAAAGTGAGATCAGAGGCAGGATTCAAAGCAATCTTCCTTCTTCAGGAAATATTATTCCACTTTCAGAGAGTCTTTGCATTAGCTTTTCATGAGGTCTTTGAAAAGAGGGAGAACACATTCCCATAAATATCAACAAATATTTTCTGATAATTGTAATATCATGTCTGCTCCAGAAAATCTACTTCCTTAAAGGGGACTAGAAAGCCATGATACATCTTTGTGGAAACATAGATTAGGCTCATAAATGTGGTGAAAGCCCCAAAAGATGTAACACTGATAGCTGGTTTCTGCTGCAATAAAAATAGGTACTAAAAGTATCAGGAAACTTGTAACATTTAACCAAAACTTGCCATCAATGGAAAGCACTTAGTCTCAATTCTGAACTCAAAATGTTTAATGCTGAATTAGAAAGTGGTACACACATCTTTTCTACATGCCATACAATTAACTGTAGCAGAAAAAAAATGTCTTGTAATTGGCTTAAAGAATTTGAAACTTGTGGTTCTCTTTCTCCCCAGGAGCAAAAGAAAGAAGCTCCTTGCCAATGAATGCTGCTGGTCATCATGGTATGACTAGAGAACAGCAACAATGAAGGAATAATATCACTAATATTAATATAAGATACATTTCTGAGATATCCTCAGTAATTACTACTAGTAGCAGACAAAATTAATTGGATATTTTCAAACAATGTCATATCATTGAAGTTCTGTTTTATTCTCTGGCTGCCAAACAAGATGCTGCTTTTCTTGTGTTTTATCCTTTCTTGTGTTTCATTTAAGTGTTATATTTTCTTTCTCACTTTCATCCAGAAGGACACTGAGAAAGTATTATTTCTCAGCCATATGTCTATATTTAGTTATAAAGACGTGTGTATATGTACTATATTAATTATAACTAATTATGTATGCTGTCCATAATTAGTTATTTGTGTATGTGTACATATTAATCTACATAAACATTCTTAAGAGCTGTACAGACTCTAGAAACTGCAATTTTCTATAAGGCAACAGAGCAACTGCTCAGCAGTGCAATGAGCATGGCTTGTCACAGAGAGCAATTAACCTTTCCCTTGTTGTTGGTCTGGAGGCTATATTTTGCTTGCTTTCAAGATTCTTTCATTGAAATTTCTTTCAGTTGCTGTTTTGCCATATGTTAAGGTAATGAGGCATGTGATACCTCCCAGCTTTTCAAATGCTATCACATGGCTAATAAAATTTTGTTGTAAAAGAGAGACCTATAATGTAAATGCAGGTGTTTATATTAAATCTGCACTTTTTTTCTTAAAAAACAAACAAACAAAGAAACAAAACCCAAAACCCAGGAAAGCCAACTAGAAATTTAAGAAGTTTGAATGAACCAGTGCATGAAAAAAAGGAAAAGACCAAAATGGCAATTGTAACCTAAGTAATTGTCAAAGTTTGCATGTAGTCAATTACTAAAAATGAAAGTGTCTCTATGTACTGATGTCGGTAGTGTCATAAGATGCTTGTCATACTTGCAATGAGTTGTCCAAAGTAAAGTTGACTGTGATTATTTTGATAGTTAATTGGCTAGGATCATACCTAACATTTAAATAAACTTAAATATCTCTCCCTTTCACTCCCAGGAAAGACTTTTATGTTTAAACTTGTCTTGTCACATATCATTACCAGTGTTTTAAGTTACAATGATTGATAATTCTGACGTAGCATAAGCCATATGAAATTAATCTTTGTAATGCTGAAATTATTTGATCATTGAGGATGCAACCTTGAAGACACCTGTTGAACTGATGTACAACTGTACAGCTATACACAGTTGGGAATTCCACTTACAGACATTGTGTTAAGTGTTGATATGTGGGGTTTTTCTGCATTTAAATGTAATATCCTACATTTTAGAGTAGGAATTTTAAATAAATCTCAGTCTTAATATCCTAACTCTTCCCTCCCCCCTCAAATGACTTATTGCTCTGCATCTTGATACAGATTATGCCAAATCTTTCTTTTTCATGTTATACTCTTTTTTACATGAGCCTGCTGCAGTTTGTAGAAGTGCTTTATTGTCCTCTAGACTCTATTACATTCTTCCTAGTATAATTCAGTCAAGAATACACATACTTTAAATATTTTTAAAACTAAGGAATACTTTTTGATTTGTTGATCTGAGCTTTTAGATGGACATACAACCTCAAGTTGCACCAGGGAAGGTTTAGTCTAGATATCAGGAAAAATTTCTTCAGAGTTGTTAGGCATTGGAACAGGCTGCCCAAGTGAAGTCACAGTCCCTGGAGGTGTTTAAAAAGTGTCTAGATGTAGTACTTAGGGACTTGGTTTAGTCTTGGGGACATGGGTTTGGATGATGGTGATAGGTTGTTGGTTGGACTTCGTGATCTTGGTGGTCTTTTCCAACCTTGATAATTCTGTGATTCTGTGATATATATATATACACACACACATATATATGTGTATGCTTAATCCAGAGATTGAATATCCAAATTCCTCTAATAAATATTCTGAAATAATTATATGTGCATTTGTTAAAAGAACCAGAGTCCAAACAATGCATTTCCTGAAGCAGAGTCTCAGACATAGAATCTTATGAAAATAAATAATTAAATAGAATGGTACAGCAGTAGAATCAGGTTGAGCTGTGTGCCTCCAGAAAATGACCTTGACAAGACATCTCTGGGAATTTATACCATTGCAGACTACACATCTGCCCTTCCCATGACCTTAACACACCTTTTACATGGCCTTTGGTCCCATGATGGTTCTGGGCTGAGATCTTCTGTCACCTTATGACTCCTTATGGGGTTTTTTTTACTGTCTTCAGGCAGGCCATCATCATAAAGCTGCCACTGACACTTGTACCCTCTTAATCTTCTATTTTGTGCTGGCTCTGAAGATCTTGTCTTCAATGAGCAGCTACAAGTTCTGCAAATCTAGGTGAAAGTTTACAGCTTATAGCCTAAGGCTCGAGTAAATCTACATAGCCATGCTAAGTAAACAAAGCTGATCAATCAGCATACTAAATCACACAACACTATGACTCTAAATGATTGATTCTATCTAATTCTTATTTTTTTAAGCTAAGAATCCTAGTATCACAATTTACTGGAGATTGAAATATCCAGACAAATTATAAAATAGAACTACAAAGGACACTTCTCATAAAGAACATGTTTTTTCCATAATAGATGGACTAGTTTAGGCAAAGGAGTCTGAGTAATACTCAGGAGTTGAAGATAGTTAAGTTATCTGCATTTTAATGTAGCTGATGATTTCTGGGATTTGTAATCCTGGATGTTTCACTATGCTCCAAATAGCTTCAGGATCACTCCAGGATTACAACTTTATTTGAAAAATAGTTTCACAGAAGGTAATTTAACATTGTTTAATAAGTAGTAGTTAAAACCTTTGAAATAGTTAAGCCTGTGAAGAGTAGATAACAGAAAATAGCCTATCTTATGTTCAAACTGCTCTTTGATTTGAGTGCTTCAATGTGCAGGCATTCATTACATTTTTCAAGGATGATGGATAAAGTGTAGATAGGTGGTGTTAGAATCCTTAAAAATGTTGAATCTTTAAAACAAAGAAAACCACCAGCACAGCTTACAAAAAACATTGACACAACAAGCAGTCAAAGAAGTGAAGAGCAATCCATTGTTATCCACTCTTTCAAACACTTTTGCTGAACTGGAATAGTTTTATAGTAATGTATTAACTTGTTAACTAGATAGAGGAAGAAAGAAAGGGAAAAAAAAAAGTAAGCAAGAAAGAAAGGAAGGAAGGAAAGAAGGAAGCTTTGAAACTGAGATGAATATATTGTGTTTAAAAAAGAATTTCTGGTGGATGTGAAATCCTAAGCTTCACCTAGTTTATAAACCAGTAAAGTAACTGAAAAAATGTTACAATACTGCAATTAAAAAATAACTGTAAGGCTAAATTGCAATAAAATCCCATGCCATAAGAGCCTTTCTCTGGTAACAGCCTTTTCCTACCATTCTAATAAACCTTAGCCTGGAATGCTAAACAAGTACTAAAAAAAAAATATAAATGGGAGAGAATATTAGTCAAGTACATTATTAATGGTCACATATTGCTGGTTCTACTCAGTGCTAGTTTAAATGAATTTGCACATTTTCTTTCTGTTCTATAGGAAAAGTGTTGGTAACTGGTCTCCTTTCTTCTCCAGAAAATTTGGTGAAAATATATAGTGGAGTATGCTATGAAACATTCACAGTGGATGGCGTGGAAAAAGAGCTGCTTTTATACTGCTAAGAGATTACAGTACATATACCTAAAGAACTATACATTTGAAAAGAAACTAATGGAGTTCTACCAAGGGTTTTGAATTAAAAATATATATGTTGAGAAAAAAAATTAGAGGAAGATTGAGAGTTATAATGTCAAGATTCTATACAACCTTTTTCACCCATTCTATAACTTACAGCTGAAGTCCTTAATGAATACCACAATTTAAAATTGAATTCTAAAGATGTGGAAACGTTTTTAAGGAATGTGTTTCCTGCTTACAAACCACTGTGCTAAATGTAAAAACCAAGTTTTTAATTCCCAAATAAACATTCTTTATGTAGGTGGAAATTTCTTTAAGGTCTTTCTCACTTTTTTAGCTAAGGGAAATTAATGAAATAGCCACATTAACTCTGTAATCTCAAGGGCAACACTGGGGATCCCTTTCTATGTGCTCACCTCCCTCACAGCAAGAGAATTAATTGATGTGGCAAAAAGAATATAAAGTATGGTATACAAGAAAATTTTAGCTGCCTTCCTAATTCTGAAGGCCCCATACTATGAAATAAGAGCTCCTTCCTGGTATATTAACCTATTCATTTCCTCTGTTTAATTAATGATAACCAGGATATGACTGTATATGCGGGTTGTTTTTTTTTTAAAGACTATAACAAAATTAATCAACTATTATTGAAAAAGTCCTCAGCAGTCACTTTTGTTCCCTCTGCTCATATCCCCCAGCACACTGAACTAACACTCAACCACCATTCCCACATTTCTCTAAAACATGTTGGGGAAAAAATAAAAAAAACATACACAAACAAACCCCCAATGAACCAAACAAAGAAACAAACTCCCCCTAACAAACAAACAAAAAACCCGACAACAAACCCCCAAATGGATATAAATGGACACCAAAGCAAGAATTAATTGAGTTCAGCCACATCCTGTCACTCTTTGTCTTTAGATCTATCATTATGCGTTTCAGATTGTAATTCTAATCCTAGAAGTGCTTGATTAATGGTTGTCTTGATGATCTGAAAGGTCTCTTCCAGCCAAAATTATTCTATGATTAAACATTGTGAAGGCTATTTCCTTACAGCTGTGGATAGCAAATTACCACTAAACACTGGACTTCACAGGAAACAGTTATGGACCAATTGTCTTCAAGCACCCAAATATCTACTCTAAGCATAAATAAGAGGAAGAGAACAATTCTAAGGTAAAAAAAAAAATTAGGAGACCAGTTCCTGCTTAATACTACATTCATGGTGTACCTGATGTGTTCACACAGGTGGATGGTGTTGTTGGACTCTTCAGAGGGTAGGGACCCAAGATGGAGCAAAGCAACTCATAGAACCATAGGATCATAGAATGGCTGAGGTTGGAAGGGACCTTAAAGATCATCTAGTTCCATGCCCCCTGCCATGGGCAGGGACGCCACATGCACTAGACCAGGTCATCCAGGGCCACATCCAGCCTGGCCTTAAACACTGCCAGGGATGGGGCCTCCACAACCTCTCAGGGCAACCTGTTCCCTTCCCTGTTGGCTTTCCAAAAGGGAACATGCAGCAGTAGTCTGCTTAGACTGTATAGACTGTGCCTTGGTATTGGAGGGAGCTAGCTTAGCTGCTCCAGAAACATGAGCAATCATGTACATTTGCACTGTGGGTATTCTGAGACTCGACCATGAGGAAAAGTGTTAATAAATCCTGCTGACTGTTTAGAGATAGCTACAACACATCTTAACTGGAACAAGGATTTCTGCCCTCTCCAGTGCTTCAAACTGAAATCCATTTTATACCTTCTGAAATAGAAGAAGTTTAAGTAAGGTGCAAATACAATTGTGAAGTTCTAAAACATCAGTTACACAAATAATTCAGAATAAAAAGCTTTCCCCTCATTATTTAAATATATTTTTATCTGAGCATATTATATCTGAGCATATGAAATGCCTATTTGACTATGCTCTGTAATGAATATACTCCTCTCTAAAACTTTCTCCTCCTCTTTCTTTCCTGTTGCTGAATATCTCATATTTTCAGACTTCTAAGGACTTTCCTTTATTCACTGAACTCTGTAGTGTGATTGCCATTTCTGATGTTTTCAATTTTGAAAGAAGTTCCTTTTGCTCCTGGAGGTTCATTAGATTTTTTGCCTCGTAGTTTAATTTATTAGCTTTGCCTCACTAAACCTGCAGCGTGCAAGGATAGTTACTTATTGTTAGTTTCAAATGATGTGCTATTAGTATCCTTCTAATCTTATTTAAAATGAATTTATATAATTAAACCACATATAAATACAGAGATTTTAAACTGTTATAATTAGACCAAAGAAGCTTTGTTACCCCAAACTCACAAGAATAAACTAAAATTGTATCCAAAAACCATCTTATTATAGCTACTTAAGGTAAGATATATAACATGAAAACTCTTATCTGCAGATTTAAGATATCACCTCATAGGTACAGTAGTTAAGAAACTGTAAATAACATGTGGAAGAAAACTAATATATGAGTTGGAAAGATCTATGATTACTATCAATAGCAAGAAACCCAAGTTTTTGAGTGTTTTCTCCAGATGTTTCCTTGTGATCCTGAAACAAAATTTGTTGGTCCTTGCTTTACAAAGCATTTAGGTATATAGCTAGTCTAAATAAAACATCTTCATTAGAATGCAGGCAAATAATTATCTTCTTTGATTAATTGTGAGCTCATTATCCAATTTCTCCATTTCCATGATTACAAAGACAGGAACTGAAACTCTTGAAGCCAGAAGGGAGGGAACATCATTTTAAATTCAAACTCTGATAAAATACATTTGAAATGCAAAACACTCTTTGATGTTGAAAAAAAACCCCTTTTTAGCATTGTCTTTATTAGTTGGATTTTTAAGAAAGTAAAAAGGTTCTTTTCTACCTTCTTCCTGCCCATCTTGTGAAGCAATATCCTGCATTTTCTCCTGCTAAAAGAAAGGTCATGAAACAGTTTCTTTCATAAGCAGATGATCATTAAAACATGTATGAGAAAATTATTTTTTTTAATATTATTTCAACTGACTTTATTTCTACTAAGTAATCCTAGGAGATTTTTTCCCTTCTTACACTGCTTTTAATGTATTTTACAAAAACAAACAAACAATCAAATCCAAACCAAAACACACAAGAAACAAAACAACTAGAAAACCCACCAGAACCTTATTTGAGATATATGGATGGAAATGAGAAGCCATGGTAATCTCTAACCTAATAGAGATGATTCTACTGTATTCTAAATGTATAAGGCATTTTCCTTAAGTAAGCCCTAATGTGAGTTTATAAGTAGTTAGCCCTGAAGTGGTCAGGCAGTTGGACTAGATGACTGTTGTAGGTCCCTGGCAACTGAAATATTCTATTTTATGTTCTAGTCTAGTCTAGTCTATTCTACTTAACATTAGGATATGCTAAGGGTCTTATAAGTAAAACTGAGATATTTGTGGTATTTGTGTGATTGTTCCATATGCTATGGACATTTGTCTTGGTTTTTAGGGGTGGGTTTTTTACTTTTTTTATTTTTATTTTTTATATTATGTCAGTTTTAAAGATTTTAAACCAGAAGTAACAAAGCATCATCATTCATCCCTGACTCCTACCAAAAGCTTGTTCCTGTAAGTTGTCATTCTTTCAAATATGAATTTAACCATAATTTCTATCAGAAGGAATAATTTTTAGATGACAGTATCCTGATACATTCTGACAACTTAATTTTTTTTTTTTTAATACATTGATCTGTTTGTGGTTATCTTAAGCTCCTTTAAATTAAAACTGTATATGCCTAGTGATAATTCTCTTCTACTACAATGGAGCCAGCAACATGTCACAATGATAGCCCATTAAAATACACCAGTCATTACAATTCAGGGGGAATTCCCATCTATTTTACATGCATTATAAGCCTCATTATTATCAAAGTGGCATGATTCATTCACTGCTACAATAACTATTACAGAGAGTGTACAGTTTGTGATTAAAAATGACAGATAGGGCAGCATATATCATTGCATATTGACTTTGCATGATTCCAAGATAGATGTGCAGAGGGTTTCAAAAGACTCTATTAATAATAAAGAATTTCATTCTCCCATGGTAGAGCCATAGGAAAGGAGGAGACAGGGAAGGTCAACGTGACATTGACAGTCATAGTAAGTGGGAGTCTGCTGAAATGAAACACAACAACATGCTGGGATTAAATAAAAATTCTTGATTAGAAACCATGTACAGGGGTTAAGGGAAGTCATCATTGCAGACTTCATCATTTACTGTAGAAAACTATGGGATATGTTTGTCACAAGTGAAATCCATAAAAAAGATATAGACCTTTCTATATTAATAGAAATGCTTTTAAATATAGAAACAGTCAAGGATATCTAAACTTTACACTGGGACTCATAACTAGGAAAGACATCCACTTGTAAGCCTTTTTCTCTTTTTATAAAGAAAAAAAACTTGAAAAAGAATATATTTTCTACTAGGAAAGAAAAAAATTTCCCTAATCTTAACTGAAGCATTTCAAGAGGCTCCAGTGTACAGTATGTTTCTATCAAACAGAATGAAAATGTTTAACTATGTCTTGGCAGGAGAGATTATATATGACATGAAAATGTTACTTCTGATTCTACTGAAAACAGTAGCTTTATGTTTACTTTCTGTTTGGCAGCTGTCTGATCAAGTGCTTGCACTGTTCATCCATTTAGAGTATTTCTATTAAAGTTTTAGCAAAATTGTTTACTTTGCCTGTAGTACTTTGAGTTTTTTCTCAAATCGTTATAAAAAAGCAAGTAGGTGTAATGAGGCCAGTGGTTGCAGAATAGAATTGCCCACAGATGGGTTGATGACTTGTGTTTCTGAAGTCAGAATACTGATAAGTGTTCAGGATCAAAGTCTTGCTGAATGGCTGCATGAGCTATAGAACAGGGAACAAATGGAAAATAAAAGCACAGCCTGCTGTGAGTGATATTTGTTAGATGTTGCCTACACAGCACAAAACACACTTACCAAAGATACTTCAAAAGCCAGATGCAGAATTGTGGTCTTTCACAGCACATCTAATACACCCAAGCATCTAATGGGGGAAATTATTTCAGGCATTTGTTATTTAAGGGTCTACTCCTTCAATGCTCTGGGGGTTTTTTTCATGCTCTAATTTGGTTAGTTAAATGGTTTGAATTAGAGGGAAAACAAAACAGAGATATTCTACCCCTAACTGCTTTCAGCCAAGACTCAGGCATGCCTTTTGCAATTTGGTTGGTTGGTTTTATTTGTTTTGTTTAGGGCTTTTTTCAGGTGCTTTTGAAATAATTTCTACTTTTATTTTTTCTTTTCTCTCTTTTATTTTTTTTAAAGGAAGCAGTAGACATTTTGCATCCAGATAAAATAGAGAAATTAATTTCTGGTGGCAGAATTTCTTCTTTTAATAAATATTTAGATATTTTTAGGTGTGAAAATTTTCTCTCTTAATGGTTGTAACAAAACAGTTAAGACAAAAAGTGGTGACTATTTTGCCAACTACATACAAAATTTTATGTATTTAACTTTTCTTTCCTCTTTACTTCAGAAATTTCACTGGTAATATTAAGTGTCCATTGTTTCATGTCTTCTTATGCAGTAATACACAGGATATTAGGTAATAAACTTCCTCTTCACTGTTAACAGGAAAGACAACTCTTGACATTATATAGGAACATAGTTGATTTTTAGGTACAAGCAGTTTAAATATTGTGCAAGTATTGTATTTTTCTTACCTAGAATCAGATTATGGTATTTATTTCTTTCAGGGACTTTATTTAATTTCACTTTTGTGTAAAGTCTGTGACATTTTAATGTAAATTACACAGATGTTATTAAGATACACACTGTCATAAACATGCTTCATAAATATAGGGGGGTTTTGTCTTTGCAAGGGATTTATCTTCTGTTTTTCAAGATCTAGAATTATGGAAACAAAAGAGAGGGTCCTTTGAAAACTTTTATACTTTCCTTTGTTTGCTGACTGGTTTCTATTGATTATCTATGTGGTGCAAACTGACTTTTGTGTTAAACCTCTCTCATGCATGCTCAAATGTTTGTAAAAAATAAGGATTTTGAGTTTGGGTTCCTACTGTGGCTATAAAATATAATAGAATCTGAAGCATGATACTTTGTTCTGAAAGTAAGCTAGAAACATCAGGGAGCATGACTGAAACGAAGTCACTAGTTGACTCAAACTTCTGAAGCAGTACATTTTAGAGGGTCTTTAATCATACAGCTACTTAATGATTTTGCTCTTCCTTGGGAGTTCTAATGAATGTGGCTGCAAAACTTTTGAAATATTACTTACCTTAGTTTCTGTTTTTAAAATCATCTACAATTTAATAGCCTCCAAACCTCTTATGTGGCAGAGCTGAAAATGACATTTCTCTAAGGAGGATGCTAATTCGATGTGATAGTACCATCCAAAAGCAAACTAAACTGACATAGTGATTATCAACTGAAAGATCAGAGGTTCAGCTTGTTGGCAGTCTTGTTCCAGCAGATGAGGAAGGGAAAAAGCGGGAAAAAGGTCCAAATCTGCTATAATCATCAATTCGAGGTGCAAAAAGGAAGAAGCGGTGACTGGAAATGAGATAGTCAGTAATTTTCATTGTCAGTGTGAAGCAGAGTTGTCAAGAAAATCTTGGCATTAACCACATCCAGAAATAACCTGGGACATTGCTTCCACAGCAGTGTCATTCTGCTTGCAGGCAGCACAGCCTAGGGCAAGTCTGCTCTTCTGCTCCTCAGAGGAAAGCTCTGAAAGATAACCAGCCAGGACTGAGTCAGGCAGACTTGTGAAAAAACTTGCAAACTATTGCAAGAGGTTGGTGTGTAGTATAGAAA
Source organism: Galbula dea (assembly GCA_013399015.1). Classification (NCBI taxonomy): domain Eukaryota; kingdom Metazoa; phylum Chordata; class Aves; order Piciformes; family Galbulidae; genus Galbula; species Galbula dea. Next base: position 499,251 of record VWZX01006539.1, read on the forward strand.
AGATATTAAGCTATCAGAAAGCAGGCAGAGGATGGCTACAAAGATGGTGAAGGATCTAGAGAGGAAGCCTCATGAAGAGTGGCTGAGGTCACTTGGTTTATTCAGCCTGTAGAAGAGAAGACTGAGGGGAGACATCATTGCTGTCTTCAGCATTCTCATGAGGAGTTGCAGAGAGGCAGGAACTGATCTCTTTACTCTTGTGGATAATGATAGGACTACAGGTAATGGCACAAAATTGAGTCAAGGGAGATTTAGGTTACATATCAGGAAAAGGTTTTTCACCCAGAGGGTGGATGGGCTCTGGAACAACCTCCAAGAGGAGGTGGTTACATCACCAAGCCTGATGGAGTTCAAGAAATGCTTGGACATCTCTCTCAGGCACATGGTTTGATTCTTGGGGTGTCCTGTGCAGGTTTAGGAGCTGGCCTAGATGATCCCTGTGGGTCCCTTCCAACTCAGGACATTCTATGATTCTACGATACCTGAGATACCTTAACATCATCTGTGCTGATACATCCAAGCTGCACAGAGAAGTCTTCTGTTTAATCTTAATTTTAGGGTTTAATAAAAAGCCCTGGAAGTTTATAATTTGAATACTCCTTGATGAACATGTAAACATTGATGTAAACATAACTTTTATGAACATTTAGTTAGTCTTCAAAGGATGCTTATTTACAAAGGAAAATATGTTTACTGCATTGTTATTGATGCAATGTGAATTCAAATTAAGCTCTAGATACTACATCAGCTATTGGAAGATAATGATAGAATATCAATCAACAGATTATATTGTATATTGATAGTCAGGCAGGAAATAAAGATTAAAAGATGAAAGATGTATTATAATTTTTTTTGTCTCTTGTTAAAACAAGATACATAAAGTTGATGCAAGTATGTAGATATGTAAATTTTTACATGGGTGAATTTTCTCTCTGCTTTTTAATATAAGTATTACTAATAATCAAAACAGGTGAATTAGTTTTACACAGTAAGCTTGCATTCATATGCTAAGGAACATTTTTCTATTGGGTTAAGTAGTGAAGCTGATTATCTTCTTGGGGAAAGTACAAATTCTAGAAGCATTTTAGTTGTCTCAGAAAGCAGCATAAACTGGAAGTTGAAAATAGGAAGAAAGTAAACACAAAAATTTCTGTTTAGAAAGTACAGGGGGGTTGGACTAGATGATCTCTCGAGGTCCTTTCCAACTCCTAATATTCTGTGATTCTGTGATACTATGAATTTTAAAATTGCTTTGCTAATGAGAGAGAAAAAGCCTGAAACATACCAAAAGGAAAAAAATAAACTTTGTCTTATTCTCTAATACCAAAGGAAGAGTAAAAACATCAGATCTGTCTGCGACTAAATTTGATAAGGACAGTGCAATGGCCCTAAAAATATGATGCTGGCACAGAAACATTGTTTTGTTCTCATTCTGCTACTTCTTGTGCCTGATACTTCTTTCTCTGTCCTTACAAGCATTCATGCACATATATTTTCCCTCTTTTTTACCATAACCCCTCAAGAATTTCAAACAGAATATATTCAAGGACTTGGTCATCTGTTATGCCTACAAATGTAATAATATTGTGATTGTAGCACTTTTCTGAGCTGTCTATGGAGCAACTGTTGCACAAGCCTAACTTGTAGTTATATATCATGCTTACTGTGTAAGTGCTGCCTCAGGATTTTTCAGCTGTACCTCATAGTTACTACATGTGACACAAGTTTGCTGAATTCTGAATTGTTACTGGTTTGAGATACTATCTGAAAAGGTTTTTAAACAGATGTTTAGATCCATCCTGCAGGTAAGACATAGTTCAATACACTATTGAAGAGAGTGAACAGATGTATGGCAACTTCCATTGCACCTGAAAAGAATTTCCATTAGTGTGCTGTTTACTTGTATTAAACGGATTAAAGGGAGTACAAAAATAAGCTGTGTTCCATGACACATTGAAACATTGCATTCACCTAGAAGGTAGACTAGTTGATTTATATTGGGGCTTGCTATCAGAAACAAAAGAATGAGTATTAACAACTGGGCTCTCAAATGCCAGGCACATCCCCAGGAAATAACTGAGAATTTGCAGCCAGTGAGAAGAGAACAATTTTAATGCAAAAAGAAAAAAAAATAATGCAGCTAACAAAAAGCAACAAACAAATAAATAAATATAAAGCTCAGAAAGCATCATTTCTCACTGCTCTCAGCAGTTAGTTATAATAGTCATGGAATGCTGAGTATGATATCAGAACTAAGATGATTCCAGCAATATCAGAGAAATAATGCATTTACAAGATCAGTGTGAGAACTGGATGTTTTGATTTCACAGATGCCAGTGCCTCTCTGAAGACCCACCAAAATGGTTATAGTAGAAGGCTCTTGGTCTGTCACAACCTACAGAAAAGGGCCATGTGTCATTTTGTTTCCCAAGGAAATCTAAGTCAGTCTTCGTGTTAACTTTCTTAGTCACATAGATATTTACAACTGGAATCTTATGGATTTTATTTGCTACCTTATTCTTCTTGGGCATTTTCACTGATGCTTTTGGTTTCATAGAATCCTAGAGTCATAGACTGTGTTGAGTTGGAAGGAACCTTTAAAGGTCATCTAGTCCATCCCCACTGCAATGATCAGACACATCTTCAACTAGACCAGGTTGCTCAGAGCCCTGGAATGTTTCTAGGGATGGGGCTTCTACTACCACTCTGGGCAATCTCAGCCAGTGTCTTACCACCTTAACTGTAAAACAGTTCTTTCTTCTATCTTGTCTAAATCTCCTTCTTTTAGTTTAAAACCATCATCCCTTGTTCTGTCACTACAGGCCCTGCTAAAAAGTCTGTCTTCATCTTTCTTACAGGTCTCCTTTAAAAACTGAAAGCCTGCAGTCAGATGTCCCTGGAGCCTTCTCTTCTCCAGGCTGAACAACCCCAACTGTCTCAGCCCATCCTCATAGAAGAGGTGTTCCAGACCCCTGATCATTTTTGTGGCCTCAGCACTCTAACTTGCTGAATTCTTTTCAGCTTTTGTATCTCAGGACGTGCAGACTCTTTCTTGTATAGCTCAGGTCATCAATTAACATAAATTTGTCCCAATATTGTAGAGAGAAAGCATCTTCCAGAATGATATCACTCTTGTTTTGAAGAAACTTTATTTAAAAAATGTATTTCATAGTGCTTCTCAGGTAGTTTTATTTCTATAAATAAAATAAACTAAATATACTCTTATTTCCTGTTTGATTTTGCCTATATTTATCTTCAAGCCATGGGTTCTTCCTCTACCTTACTCTGCTGCACTAAAGAGTTCTGTAGTATTTAGTATTTTCTCCTCATGAAAGCATTTGCAAGCTGTGATGAAGTCACCTCTGGCTCTTTTTCATAAAGTAAATCTACTGAGCACTCATGAAAAGAAAATGAAATAATCCTGAAGTAGCTATTGCAGCTGGTATATTTCAAGTTTGGTATTACTGGCAATCTAAACCAGCTTCTTCTAATGGGAAATGTCAAACTACCTTATCAGTTCTCCTTGTAATTTGACAAATAGTAAAGTACTATTGATATCCTCTAAAAGTCAATTTTCCATCTATAATCACAGGTGAATTGGGTTAATACTGAACTTGAAGACTGGGAATTTAATTTCCTGGATTTTGTGCATTTGATTTCCGAAACAACTGGGGTTGGTTCTATACTTCTTTTTGTATATGTCTTTTCATTCTAGTACCAGAGAATAGATTTCATAACAAAATGCAAACAAACCTATGAACATTGGAGTAGCAATAAATATCTATTGTATCCATTTGAATGGTTACTAATAAAATGAGGGGAGAATTACAGTTCTTATCAGAGACCCAGAAATGCTGCAATCTAGTGCTTCTCTAAGGGAAGTAACTGAAGGGATTCAGATCATTTACAGTGATAAAACAAGGACATTTTGCAGAGGTGGTTCCAAACACAGCATAAATAGTGGTAGGGAAGGAATGGATTGCTACTGCATCTTGTGGTCAAGTCAGTGTTTTGCAATATTCCTGGAAGTCAGTCAGAAATGTTTAGGGCTTCTGTTCTGCTAACTCCAAATCCCAACTTCCTACCAGAAAGCAGGATAGGAGTGTTAACAACAGCACTAATTTGATCTCTTGTTCTGCATTTTTAATGAATATATTCCACTTCATCTCCACAGTTTTGAAACAAGCAAGAAAAACTTACCCAGAAAGAAAATGGTATTTGTAAGAGTTATTATCCACAAAATAAGTGAGTTGATTGAGTAGATGGTGGAAATGCTTAAAATTCTACCTACAGGCAGAGATCAGGGCACCTACTTACTGTGGCTAATTCATTTGGCTCATTTTAAATTTTTCCAGTGCTCTGGAGAGATAGTCTTTCAGCATGGTCTTACAGTTGTTTAATTGGGCCAGGCATATTCCAAATGGCTCGCAATGGGAACTGATTATGATATTTCTCATTGAGTATGGATGTAATTTTACAGTAACACCACAAGCAGCACTGATTGCAAAGTCTCAAGTCCCTATTCTTTGGTGTAAAATCAAGTAGTTATAAATAGTGCTCACTTTGAAGGTGATATTTCAAACAGTAATGTTTAAGGGACAGACATTTTTATGATTCTCATTTGTATATGGTTTATGTTTAATCCTATTAAGTCTTTAATAAGTATTTTTAATGTGAATGGCAATTAGCAAGCAGAGAGTTTACAGTTGTGTGCCTTATTTTAAAAAATGGAATACAGATTTAATTTTGCAGTATTTGAAAAGCCAAAGCTTCCATTTAGTGCTGTGTGACTTGCTAAGTGATTTTGCAAGGGCAAGTCAGAATTAATGAAAATAGGGCACTGCCTTTTTGTCTTTAATTTATATTAAGTTTATAAATCAGCCTATGTTTCTTGGGTTTTGTTGTTTACTTTTAGTTTTGCTTGGCTGCTCATATTGGCTATCATGGAACAGGGATTTTTGCAATACCCATATAACAGGTTTAAAATATCGTACGGTTTTTCTTCGTTGCATCTTGTTCTGGTCTGTGGCTTTAGTGAAACCTGTATTTCCTAAAAGGTCTGGGAAAGAAACCTTCCTAAAACTGCCTGCCTTATGGATTTATTTTTGCTGTCATCAATGCAGGAGGCACCAGGTTATTAAGTTTGGCTCTGGCTTGTGCCCTCCGATTGATATGATTGTGTCCGGTTTAAAATTCCATCCTGTAAAGTCTTGTAATGCTTGTTGCTGCCAGCCAGCAGCTTGTGTAGAGTTGAGATAAGATATATTGTTGTTTCATTTTGTTATATCACTGAAAGTATTATTTTTTCCCCAAAAGAAGTGATTTGCAGTAGCACTGTAAAAGTGAAATCCTATCAAAGTCAATATGAATCCCGGTTTCAATGAGGCCTGAGGCTTTTACCTTGTGTATTGATATGTTCAATGATATTTTAGGGTATTTTCCCTAGTCACATTCAGATTATTTTTTCTTTTTTAATTTATCATTTTGGTTTTATATCTGTCCTGCTATACAGCTGAGAAATCATTTACTATGAAGTCTCTGTGTCATTTACTGATTGTGTATACATAATTTGCATAACTATCTTCTATACAAGGTATGTACAGGTGGCTGTTGAGATGCAGTAGGTTTACCATTTTTAGGTCAATTTATGTGAATCATGATTTTTACTTTGGTTCCATGATTTTTCCTTTAGCTGGTGTATACAGGACCCTCAAAGAATGCATTCTAAATTTGAAGAGTGTGGCAGTGTGTTCCCCCCTCCCTCCAGTATTTCCCATATCGCTGCTCAAGTGACAACCACCTGTGTCAGTCATAATGGCTATGTCTGGTCATGACAGCTGCATACAGCTCCAAGTGGATTTAGGGGAAACAGATAACAATACAATAGCCAAGGGCTATTGTGAACAATGTGCCTGCTTAACCATGGGGTTAGCCAATGTCTGTCTCAAACCAAACTAAGAAGAAACTTACTTCAGTAAGTTCTGATTTGTTGTTCTGACTGACCCTGTCCTCTGTGCAGGAAATTCTCAAATGTACCTTGCCATCACATCTTGTTAAACCACCATCACATTTCCTATCAGGGTCAAACTTTGTTAAATCTTTATTTTATATCAATAAACATATTGTTACTTATCTCATGTGAGCTAGGTAGATCACTCCATCTGCAACAAGGGGGAAAAAGAGACAATTTAACAAGAAAGCGCACAAGCAATTTTCTGAAACAGAGAATGAAAATGCAGCAGCAAAATTCCAATTCTCTTGACTGTTTATTTGCAGAATAGGTAGAAGAATCTGTTCATCTAGCCTAACAAGTCTTAGGTGCAGAGGTTTTTATTCATGGAAAAGTTACAAAAGGCACAGCATATATCAGATCTCTTTTCTCTTTCTTCATCGAAGTAATGTTGGTCTCCATAAAGGTAAAATAGGTAGAGAATACTTGGAGGAATAATTGAGTTGATAAAATCCTTCATTAAAGGAAGGACTGTAACTCATGTTCTAAAGGTCAGAACAAGTGTTAAGAGCTCTAAACCCTCTCATTTTAGATGGAAAATCTTCCTCCAGTTTCCACATCTAAAAGTCCTAGGATGTAATGGTCATGAGAAAAGTCTAGATACAACATATACTAATGGCATAGCTTTTGCAATTGCTCACAGGCATATCCGAAAGCATGGCATCTCAAATCAGATGTTGCCCACTACTTGTTCATGTTCCTGTTCTTATGGCTTGTAATTGCCTAGCAAAATTCTTTATACTAGTTTTGTATGGAAATAACTTCCCTTAGTTTTGGGAAAGACTTTGCTAAAACTTTTACTTTGTGCTGCTAATAGTCCCACAGTGTTGAAATGCATCTTCAATGTAAAAAAACAAACAAACAAACTAACTAACAACTTTCTCCTGTATGATATCCATTGGATATTACAGAATAATGAAGATGATAAATTCTCTTCTTATAGATCTGCAAAATATGGTGAATTATATTAAGATATAAAACCATAACTGATAAAACTACAAAGTTAGAGGGGACTTCTGACATCTTCCAGTTCTTGTTGCTGTTCATATCCATCACAAGATTTACCACCACATGGACTTTAGCTTTCCTGCCTGGATATCCACACGTTCAGACAGTTTGTCTATAACCCTGCTGGGTCACTTGCCCCTGATTCCATCTCTTGTACACTTCCTTGTTCTGTCTGCATTTAGTCAGGAACTACTTTTTCTTACATACATGTCTTCTCTCACTTTTTCTTGATTTCCTTCATGTTCTTCGGCTCAAGAGGGTGATCCTTGAATACCACAAGATTCCCTGGACGTCCTTTCTCCAGAAGTGTATCCAATGGGAATCTTTCAAGCAGGTCCCTGAACAAGTCAAAGTTTGCTTTTCTGAAGCCCTGCAATTCTGCTTTTTTCCTTGCTCCCATGTCTTGGGATCTTGAGCTCTACCATCTCATAGTCACCACAGCAAAGGCTTCCCCCAACCTTCATATCGCTGATCAGTTCTGTGTTTGCAGATGTGATACCCAGCAGATTACATCCCCTCTTCAGCTCCCCCACTCATTTTATTCAGGAAATTATCACCAATGCACTGCAGGAAATTTCTGGATTGCTTATGTCCAGCTCTGTTGCCCCTCCACATATATCAGGTGATTGAGGTCACCCATGAAAATCAACATCACAAATATGAGCTTTGAGGAAGGCCTAATTTACTTCTTGCTAATCTGATGGCTAGTAGAAGACACCCACAACACCGCAGATCTTAGTCTGTCCACTGATCCTGTAAGGTCACCATCCATTCCAAGAAAGACCTTCGCTTATTCCCACTGTTCTCTCATATAAAGGGCAACTCCCTACTCCTACTGTCCCCATCTGCCCTTCTTAAAGAGCCATGTTTCTTTGAAGACTATGAGATCATAGCCCTGTGACTGCACACCAAGCTCTAATTCCTCCTCTTGTTCCTCATACTGCATGCATTGGAGTACAGACAATTTATTTGGGCATAAGTCATGCTGATTTCCCAGAAGAACCATGTCCTCTGCATGAGAACTTTCCCTGTAATGCTGTCCTCTTGGTGCTTCCTTATTTGTGTGCATACAGTCATGATGGATCCCGTTCTACATTATTTTGTTATTGAAAAAAACTATCTAAAGATAGAGAAATGAACATAGAAATCCAATGGATTACAGTCTTCTGAAGCATCAGATAAATAATTTTTGCTTAAGTAGTAACAGCTAGTTCCAAAAAGATTTGTTCTACCTGACATGAATTTTAGAATATTAAACATATGCAGCTGAATATTCTAATTCAGAGTTTGAAGTCATCTCTACTAATGAAAAGCAAATTATTTTAGCTAGGCTATGAAATAATGCAGGCATAGTTGAAGATTTAACATATTTTATGCATATGAACTTATACAGGCATTGAAAAATATATATGTACATGCAATCAAGAACATGAGAGTTTTAGACTGTCAAGTTGCATTAAGCAGTCTCTCTATGGTGAATAATTTATAAATCCCAGACATAGCAGAAATGAGACAAAACTAACTAGAACAAGGTGGTGAACAGTTGCCTAACAGTTCTTTTCCATGGGCTCTTGACTAGAATATTTCAGACCTTTTATTTTCCAGGTAGATTAAAAATGCCACCAACATGCAGATTATTATGTTATTTAAGTATCCACAGACTCTGCAGAGTTCTTTCTTTTTCTAAAGCATAAGGTTTCTGAAGTCATTGAATTTGATTGTGCAAATGAAATATAAGACCTTTTAGACCTTTATGTAATATCAGATTTTAGTGTTACTAGGGCTATGGCTGTTTTTGCCTCCCTTTAAAATTGAATGGTCAAACATAAAAAAGAAAAGGAGAAAGGAAAAGATTTCAAAACTACACAATTTGGTGATACTGAGTTCATTATAAAAGAGGGATTTCTTACAGAAATAAAGGACCTATACTTGAAAAATCCATTCTGCAACTGTCTAGACACTAACTGACAGGAAATTGGTATAAAGAAAGAGTTCTAAAATAAGCTACACAGCAATGTTTTTGTTGTTGGTTTGCCACACCATTTGTTACAGTTTTAAATACATTAAAGGACATTCTACAAGGAGAATAATTATTATTTTCGTATGTTAATGAACACTTCAGTTGTTTTGATCTGTTATAACAGATAGCAATAATAAAAAATTCCTTCCCTCTTCTCTGCTCTTGCAAGAATAGTTTCTAGACAAAGACAAGATAATTTGTTGTTTTAATATAATTGCTTTCAGATTATTGCCACGTAGCTCATGGTAATGAGCTCGTAGTATGTTAATAAAGTGGGAGAGATTCAGCCAAATGGTTGCTTTAGAGTGTGCCCAGAGCAAAGGACATTGTACTGCCTACTACACCAGGAAGGGCTGGTGAATTCTTCATCTGCTCTTTCGCCTTTCTTATTCTGCAGTATACTTACAAAATATTTACTGTGCTCACTTGTGGAATTCATGGCAGTAAAAGGGAAAGGGGGCTTTGGTCCTGCCTTAATTCTCCTTTGTTTTTCCATTCCATTCTGTTAATACAATATTTATTCTTCACAGTGGAAATGCAAGCCATGCTAGTGATAGCAGAAGGTTAAGGGATAAGATCTAAAGCTCACCTCAGTGGTAAGTTCCCCAGGTCTTGTGTGCATAAAGGACTGCTTGCAGTTGGAACAGTCCTGCAGTGGCTTCATTTCCAATAAAGAGTTTGGCATCTATGAGGTACTATGCTTGCTGGAATGAACTGGGATAAGTTCTTGCTGCTTAAGAAAATCTGTTTATTTCCCATGAATTATTTTATCCTGTGGAGGGAAAGCTCAGTCTTCACATTTACATTAGTTCTCTATCAGTCCTTAACCAGTTTGTCATGCTAGGACAAGTGGAGGGAGGAGGATTTTTGCATACTCCCTCCCTGTTGTACCTAAAAGTCTGTTATGAAGGCATAATGGTTCTGAAATACCTGGATTCCTTCCTTTTAAAATGGGCTGTGAAACAGAAGTTTGAATTACAAGTGAACAGGGACTCTTACAGTTAAATGCTCATTGCTTTGAAAAGTGTCAAGAATCATGATCCAACTCACCACACTTGGATTTTTTCTGCAGTGGTTTTGTTTATTTTCCCATTCCTACCACCACCACCACCACCACAGAGTACTGCCCTATGGTATTTCTTGGCTTGTGAAAAGTTGCATATTTGTCCATAGTGAAGGTATCAGATTAAAAACCCCACAAAATTCTGCATTCTTTTGTTAGAATGGTATTAGTTTAGCAAGAGAAAACTGAACATATAAATCTGCAGCTATATGAAACCATCTGGTTTACATTAGTTTCTTCAGCAAAAAATAAATCTAGCTGTGTTTAAAACTCATGGAGGTCAAATATCCTTCCTTCTTAAATGGAAACCCAGCCATCATAAACCATAGAGTGACTAAAAAAAATATTTTTAAAAAATGTGCTGGACTTTTAAGAACTGAGATGAAATTTGAAAAAGCAAACAGCTGAAGATACAAAAACAATTACAATTACAATTGCACAAGATGCCTGTATTGAATACAGGGAAGAAAAGTGTATAGAACATTGCAGCAGAACTGAGTTGTATTGCAGCTGCCTTCCCAGTTGTTTCATCATTATTAGTAATGCTTTTTCTTGGTCTTGGTTTGGAGTGAAATAAATCAGGCAAGTGTGGTAGAAATATATCTGAAATTAAGTTCAGTAATAACCAAACTCATTTAGCAGTACCAACAAATGGAAGATCAAAGCTTATTTTCAAGTTCTTAACACCTTTTTCCTCCTTTTGTTTGCTTCATAACTGTTGAACTGTTACTTTAGTCCTAAAGACATGCATATGTCAAGGTGATCTCATAGCAAGTGCCAGTATAAAGTGCAATGTCTAGAAGTGAACTGGTGGCAACTATTAATAACAATAGAAAGTTGACTCTTCTGATCTATGATTCACTGTCATTAAAAAGCAGTCAAAGGAGCATATTTGTTCCATAGATGATTGCTGTTTCTCAGAAATTATTAGTCTAAGGTACAGTACTAGCTTTTATTTAACAATCTTTTCATGTAAGAAGTAAAAATTTCTTCAGTTTTTCTCACTGCACTTAATTTTGAGAGTGTTTGGAGATTTTTTTAAGCATTAAGATGAATAGATGTATTTGATTCTAAATATCTCTAATTCCAGAGTGCCTATTGTAATAAATATATTAAGAACTTTATATTCTTCATTGAACAGTTCAGATAAGATGAAGGTGGAAAACATATTACAGAATCTCTGTCTTTGGGTAGCTCTCCCAGTTGTCACGATCAACCAAAGATTATCAAGGGCAGCCTTGCAATGACATCATCCAGCTCCCTCAGCACTCCCAAGTGCCTTCCATCAGGGCCCATGGATTTGCATATGTTCAGTTTGCTTACTTGTTTCCTGAACTAAATCTTTTACACCAAGGATACATTTTCTTTGCCCCAGCCTTTAACCCTGGTCTCTGGTCTGTGTTTCCTGATGGCAGGTCTTGCTAGTAAAGAGAGGAATGAAAAGGACATTCAGGGTCTCAGTCTTTTTCATGCTCTGTGTAACCAGGTGCCCTGTCTCACTCAGCAATGGACCCACATTTCCCCTAGACTTCCTTTTATCACCTAGATACGTATAGAACTTCTTCTTTTCTTTGACATCCCTAACCAGATTAAATTCCATTTGGGCTTTATCTCTCCTTATCTTATCCTTAGATGTTCAGACAGTGCTCCTGTATTCCTCACAGGTTATCTATCCTTGTTTCTACCCTCTGTAGTCTATTTTTTACAGTTTGAGTGTGGATAAGAGCATTTTGTTCAGCAATACAAGCCTCCTGGTATTTCTGTCTAACTTTCTATTTTTTTGGGATGGACCATGCTTGATATTGGAGAAGGTGATCTTTGGGCCTTTCTTCCCTCTAGGGCCCTATTCCACCCATCTTTTCCAAGCAGATGGTGACCTGAAGCTTAGGGTTGTAAATTTCCTCTCTCCCCTCAGGATCTTGAACTCCACCATTTTATGGTCAGTGCAGCCAAGGCTGCCTTTTGCCTCTGTGTTCCCAACAAACCCCTCACTGGTGAGTAAGATGTCCAGCAGAAAACATTTCCTTGTTGGCTCCTCAGTCATTTGGATGAGTTGATGTTAATGCTCTCCAGGAGCCTTCTGGATTGCTAATGTCCTATTGTATTGTTTCTTCAGCAAACATCAGGACAGTTGGAGTTCCACATGAGGACCAAGGCCTCCAAATGTGAGCTTGCTGGAGATTTGTCTGAGATTTGTCTGTGAAGACCTTGTCTACTTGTTCTTCCTGGTTAGGTGGACTATAGGAAACAAGCACTGTAATGTTACACTTAACAGTATTCTTTTTAACCCCAGTGTTGAATAAGTAAACTATGTAACTAAATGTCCTTCTGTAATAAATCAAATGAATTTTTTTTTTTTTGTGGTCAATGTTGTTCATATGTCTCAAGGAGACAGACAGATTTTTACCAGTTTCCCTTTTAACTTTCCATTAGTCTGAGCCTGGGAAGTAGTTATTACTAGAAAAGAACACATTATCTTCACTTGATCTTCTCTTGATGATCAGCAATACAAGGTGCAATAACAAGGGATGATGGGACAATCTTCTGTCAGCTTCTTTTCAATAACCTGAAGTAACATTTCATAGAATCATAGAATCACAGAATTGTCAGAGTTGGAAGGGATCTTGTAGATGCCTTAAAAATATTACCACAAACATAGCATAGACTGAAAGCAGAATTCATATGTTGATAAATATCAGTAAATACATGCATATATATATATGACATATATATCTCATAATATTTCAATAGTTCCTTATTGGATGTTGCAGAAAAATACTTTTAAAATGGGAAAATATACAACATTTACTTGTGGTCTATTCTCTTTGTTTTCAATGGTTAAGTACTTTGTCAATATAAACCACAAATTTTATCATATGTTAAACAAGGGCAGTACACTCCCAGCTCTTTTTTTCAGCTGCAGATGGCTGATAGAAGAGTTTCAGCTCTATACAGGCCCATTCACGTTTGAATTGCTTTTAGCTTGACTTATTGTATACTTAGAAATCATAGATGTGTACTGTGAAACTTACATGCAGAAAAACATGGAGGAAAAATATTTAAAGCTTGTAAACTGCTAGAGCACCAAAGAACACATTGTCATCTGTCAAGTTGTTTTCTAGTTTGGAGGATGTGAGGTGTCTGTCACTTCTGAGAGCAAAGGGAATTTACTTAAGCAAAAGGTTTTAACACAGTAGCTTTACATATAAATAAACTACAATATCTGGTGACAAAAAATACTTATTATTGGTTAGGTCTAATACATTTTTGATAGGAAATCAGTAGAAAAAAATACAATGATAAAATTTGAGAAGGTTGAATTTCTATACTTTCTCATTGCTATTTAGTTTGTATTTTTACCATGACAGAGGAAGATTCTTTCTTTTTCAGATCATTATCTAAGCTTTTATAAATGTAGGTGGACTCAGCCTGCAATATGGGGCATTTTTCTTCATAAAGACAGAAGAAATAAAAGCAATACCTCTGTAAAGCATATACTGACTTTACACATATCTTTTTAAAGAAAGTGATTTATTGTGGATGAACTTAGATGTCTGGTAAATTAATATAAGCTCTGACCTGAAATCTTATCTGAAAGCCACTGAATCTCTTTGCAGGTTAACCTATGGGACTCTGGATTTTCTGATTAAAATGTATGTCCCTGACTGTTATATTAGTCTAAAGCAATGTTTCTCTGCTGGTGCTATTTCAGGACTGTTTCTGCTCAGTCTCTGATTCTTCTGTCTTTCTACAGTTGTGGATTACAGCTGGCTTTGTGAATATGATTTCTGAAACAGTGCATATCCCTTTCAAATGAAATAATTTAGTCTGCTTACACTCAGTCTTAAATATATTCCTTGACAAAACAATCTTCCTATGTTTTGTTTCACTAGGGTAGTTCCAGTGCAGATAGATCTTGGGGCAGAGGTCAAGGAGGGAGTAGAGGAAAATACAAGGTAACAATTGGGGTTTTTGACTGCAGACATAGGGAGTGGGGGATAAAATAAAACTATTAATCTCAAAGAGATGTACAAGAGTCAAGGGTCTGTACATCAGTAACTAGCTGCGATAAGGGAGTGTTCCTGACACCTCTTGCACATGTGTCATACCTACCATCCCACTCCTGTAGGGTACACACAATCTACTTTCAGAAACTACCAAACCTAGCTGATTAAAATAATTAAATTAAACCCAGAGGAGTTGTGTCAAACCTGGGTTTGGCAATTATTGCTCTACTGTCAGAATTAATTTATTTGTGTCCTGGTTTGGGCTGGAACAGAACTAATTCTGTTCAGTAATTTTACTTTTTAGCTAAGGCTTTCGTAAGTAGCTGAATTTTCTGAAACTAACAGACACAGACTGCTTCTAACAGTGATAAGACCTAATGTTTACACTTACTACCAAGGATTGATATGCAGACCAAGGTCACTGTTAAATCTTGTGTCTCATGTTGAGGGTTGTAGAGTAAAAGCTTCACCTACAGGAAGAAGTCGACAGGACAGGTAAACCTGAACTGACCAACTAAGTATTCCATTCCACATATGTCATATTAGATACAAAGCTGAAGGTCAGTTCCCTCTTCTCTCTCTCTTCTTCTTTAATGGCCAGCATTCTGCCTATTCTGCCTTCAGTCCTGATCCTTAAGTCCCCACATCCAGAACCAGGATCCAGCCCCTGAAGCTGGTTCCCATCTGATGCTGAGGCCTCCTGGTGCAGTATCAGTGGTGGTGGTGACATAGTAACCATCAAGGGGATCTGGGATCAGTATTGGTTTGTATATATTTGTATATATTTAATTTTATTATTATTTTCATTAGAGCAGTTTTAGTTTTCTTTTCCAACCTACAAGTCTCTCTCTTATTTCCTTTTCCTTCTTGGGGGGAGGGGGGTGTGCAGGGAAGAGAAGGTAACAGAGATTGTCTGTCACTGGATTAGTGGTTAGCTCAGCCCTAACCCTTGACAACATGCTGTGTCCAAAACCACTTTGACTTTCAAAAGGCATTGGCTGGCTGAAGAAGAGATATCCACTCTCCCTGAAGATCCCTCACAATTCAGTAAGAACAATCCCAGTTTTCACTCTCTCAGTCAGCAGGGCTCTGTAGAAATCATTGCAGTAACACAACCAAAAATCAGAAGTATGGAAGAAAGCCACTGAGTCTCCCTCCCCTTTTTTTTNGCTTCTTTCCTCCCAGTCTTTCTTAGCTTTAGCAGAGGTAGAAATGAGTCCATTATATCTGCAGGACAACTCCTCATTCCCATCCACAGCATCACTTTGTGTGCTAATTCCCTATGCAGCGTTCAAGTTTCTATCAATGGAAGTTCTGCAGGTGGACAATGAGGCCTGTAATGCAGATCAGATTAAAAAATGTAATTACCTACTCTGTTAATTGAAATTTTGCACCTGCACTCTCAGGGGTATTTGACTGTACAATTTTTTTAATGTCAAGAAATTTCAAACCTGGATGACTTGCACAGTGTTAAGATTACAGCCCACATGGTATTGGTCATTTAGCTTTGGCCCATGAACAGTTCACTGACCTGAAGGAAGCTAAATTAATATCCTACATTTGCTCATCTCTCCATCTATTGTGAACAGAGACAGAGTAGCACCTTCAGAGGGTGACTCAGGTCTCAGAACTTTTTGAGTCTCCATGGATATAAAGTAATCCTTAACATAGTAGATCCAACCTGTGTATGTTTGAATATAGCACTGAGGAACTGCAGTGAATTGTACTTAATTTCTCCATGTGGAAGGAAATCTACTGTCCAGTGTAAATTGGAGATTTATAGTATGAGTGTTTTGATTGGTTTTTTCCCATTTAAAAAAAGGTTTAAATACATTAAAACCATAATGGTAATTACTTATTTAAAATTAACAGCTAATGTCACCGTGTTACAGTGTAAATTGATATATCTATGGTGAGATATTAACACATTGGATGAAATTCAACATTTCAGGACTAACACATGAAAAATAAGAATTAAATGATACTTTATGGGATCAGATTTTTTTTTCTCCACTTTTAAATCTGGAAACTTATCAAAAACATCAAACTCATTTTCAACAAATCAATATTTATACTGGAAAATATGTTAACTATGAAATTTCTGATTATCCCTCTTTTTTTCACCTCATTAGCTGCCAGTAGACTACTTTGCTGCTTGAGGGGAAAGAGAACCTTGACCAAAGGAAATGAAGGCCAGAGCAATTCCATAATTGACTGTGTCTGCTTACATATAAATCTATTTGTTCTGGCTTGATTTGCTTCCTTTCCTTTAAATTATGTCAGATAAATAAAAAATATCTTTCTTTTTAATTAATGCCTGTCAAAATTGAGCTTTATTTAAATTCTAACCAAATCCTTGGCATTAGTTTCAGACTGCAGAAATACATTTTCATTTACTGAGCTGAATGTCAAATTAATGTAATTCCAGTCCTGTGGAATTTGCTGCATGCAGTCTGAGCTCCATTCTGGAAAGAGAATATTGTTGTAAGGTTTACTAGGAATCTATTAATAAACATTCCAATTAATACACAGTGACACTTCAGACTTCTTTCTAGACTTGACTTTAATCATCTGACCAAAAAAAATAGCGGTTGCTTAGACCTGGAAGGCAAATTCTTGTTTGCAATTTAGAAAATTTACTCAGAAATAGCAGATGCATTTGGGACAAAATAAGACCTACCCAAAGCAATCCTGCCTTATATCTAGCAAAAGATTTTGAAAGAGAAAGGATAAGATTCTTGAACTGTATAATGAAAGTTAGCAAACAGCTGCTGAGCTATAAGAGTAGATTGGACAGTAAAGCTGCAGTAAATACAGAAATAAGTAATCAGCAGGAATAGAGAAACTCAGTAAAAGGACTATTAGATTTGGCTAATAGGAGAAAGGCTCTGAAAATATAACTGGTGTAACTGAAATGCATATCTTTGAATCCATGAAAAATCCAGGGACTAAAGTATTTATTCCATAATCCTTCATGAACTGTCATGTGATAATTGGCTTCCTCTTTTTATAAACTGTCAGATCAGAAGTAGTAATATCAGATTGGAATATAACAAATACTTGGAGACTAAGGCAGATACAGACTTACTAATCTGACCTCATTGTTTTAAAGGCATTTAGGAAAAAAAAAACTGAGCATGAAAATAATTAACATTACAAAGTTAATGGAAACTTAAATAAAATGCATTATAGCTTATTGCAAAATATTTTTAATAGACTAATCTGCTCTACTTCTTTGACAAGATAATTGATTGGTTTTAGATAAACAAGATAGTGTCTTTTTGGATGTAGATTGAAGTAGTGCCTTTGATGTCATAAAAGAAGTTATATGTAGACCTCGAAAAGATAAAGATGCAGGTGCAAAGGAATTTGTTATGAGAAAGTTCACCTAGCAACTACTGTGTGGGAAACTAGAACTGGAAATATTCAGCTCTTTGTCTTGGGCTTATTATATATATTATTTTGAGACCAACGAGGCACTAGATAGTCAAAGTGCAATGATTAATACTGCTGCTACAAAACTGGAGTATATTGTCAATATGGATTAAGTTAAGTTTATTTAATGACAGGATTAACTTTAAGATTACTGTTAAAGAGAAAAGGGAAAAATATAAAACACTAATGAAACTCTAAAGGAGAGGAATGATGTGGATAAACTAGTTCATTACATCATGACTCTGATCTATTAAAGCTATGTAAACATAAAAAGATCTAACGCGATCACAGGATAAACCTGGAAAAAGTTATTTCAACTGAGACAGAAAAATACACATGATCTATACTGGTCATAGACAGAATTTAATTTTCAAGATTATGTATACTGTCATCTGTTCCTTTCAAAGAAAGTACACCAAAGTAAGGTTAGAAAGTGCTAGTAGGATGCTCAGAATAGGGTAGAATCCATCATAAAGGGGCAACAGACCTGGTTTGATCTGTAAGTTACTGACCACCAACCAGACTTAATCCCACTGATCAACCCCCTATGAGGCAAGCCATTCAGACAGTTTTCAATTCATCTCACTGAATTCTCATTCAGCCCATACTTCATCAGCTTCTCTATGAAGATCTAATGGAAACACTGGAAAATTCAGTCAAGTGGAAGTTCGTTGGCTGAGCTTGATTGAGCAAGGTTATGATTTTATACATTTGCAGAGTGTTGTGTCAATGAATATCACTTACAAAATTTCCATCTATTTACCAATTTTCCATTTATCTATATTTGAAGTTTGTCTTTTAATTAAATAATATTTTTGCAAGGTTTCAACCAGTTTGAACTATCCTCACATAAAACATAGAAATACATTCCCCTGGGACCACATAGCACATGTTGAACCTTGACTTAGTCACACAGATGCAGTTAAGGAAGTTGGGAACTAATCCCCTAGGCATGTTAATGTGCTTTTTTGACAACTGTTATTAACTCTAACAAGGTATTTAAATTGCAGATATTCTGCTGACTGAATATTCAAAAGGTACTTGACAGCCAATCACCAGTGTCCCAGATGTGTTTTCCTCTTGCAAGTGCATCCTGTGACTTCAGCTTTAGATTAGCTTATTCAATCGTTAGAGCCTTCATGTTAGAGATATTTTAACTCTTTGCAGTAACCTTTGTTTTCATCATCCTGAATTCAGCATTTGTATCAGGAAAAAAATTGTCACTAGTTTCCCTGTTTTATAGATTTGTGTTGAAACCCACAGGGATTCTGTTGGTAAAATATGTTGACCATTTATACAGTATACATAAATACATATTCTTGGATTCTTACTTCTTAATTAGCTTACAGTCCACAAAAGGACTTTCCTAAGGCAGCTAAGGATACTTTAAGAATCATTAATTAGAAAGCTTAATAAAAGTCCTTTTAAAATACAAAGACAACTTGCAGCTACCTTTAGCTACCTAAGTAACAGTTCATGCCAAAGTTTGCTATTGTGTTGGTGGGGAATTATTATGCTTTATGAAACTAATATAGATACACAATGTATCTGAGTGTCTATTTATTATTATTATTGTTGTTGTTTCTTTCATTTTTAAAAGTATTTTCAGGTAAATGGTTTGATAATGAAATCTGACCTTCAAGTTTGTGGCTACTTGGATTCTTCCTGAATCTAATTTGGTAACTGTTACCATGTTTCATTTTTGCAGTAGCAATTAAATTTTATCATTGCTGGGCAATAGTGTGTACTTAGGATCATAGGATTGTCAGAGTTGGAAGGGACCTCAAAGATTATCCAGTTCCAACCCCCCTGCCTGGCAGGGACACCATCCACTAGATCAGGTTACCCAGGGCCCAATCAAGCCTTGTCTTAAAAGCTTCCAGGGATGCGGCTTCCACAACCTCTCTGGGCAACCTGTTCCACTGTCTAACCACCCTCACAGTGAAGAACTTCTTCCTAATATCCAACCTAAATCTACCCTCCTGTAGCTTACACCTATTTCCTTTGGTTCTATCACTGTCTGACCTCCTAAAAAGTCCCTTGCCAGCTTTCTTGTAGCCCCCTTCAGATACTGGAAGGCTACAATAAGGTCTCTTCAGAGCCTTCTCCTCTGCAGACTGAACAATCCCAGCTCTTCCAGTCTGTCCTCATAGGAGAGATGCTCCTTGAGTTTGTAGTTAGGAAATTTGAAATATAAACTTCTTTGAAACTTGTTGCTAAATAGTGGCTGGTTCTTTATGTTTTGTTCATCTTACCTTTGGAAGAGCTGAGGGGGTCTCATCTGGTTGTTTTTTGTATACTGCTATCTACTGAAACAGACTCTGGTACTTTAGAAATATTTGAATTTTGTGAATCTCACTGGACAGGTTATCTTGGTTTTTCTTCTCAAAAGAATTGATCCTGTTGGATCTGTGCTCGATTTCCCCTTTCAGGAACTTATGCAAATAAATCACATAAGTGAGAACAAATGCCTTGTAGTTATGTATATGTGTGTGTCTAAAATTAGAGAAGAGATAATGAATTTACAGCCTGAGATCTCCCTTGGCAATTTATTCATCCTAAGTGAAGACAATAAGATAGAATTGAGGAAGGCAAGAGTAAGGCCTGAAACTCTTTTGGGGCATCAGCAAAGATTTACTGATTATGTAGTGAGAGTTCTCTACTACAGTACTGAAACTACAAACACAGTGTGAAAGAAATACATGGACTTAATATTCACTCTAGTATTGCAATTATTTTAGTCAGGACCTTTAATTGAACTCCAGCTCTATAGATGATTTTTAACTGCATATTGGCCAGAACTCACTTTGAAGAACAATCTCCATATTTATGTAAAATATGGTGATATATTTACACCTACATAATGATAACCTAGGCTGGGCAAGTGGAGAAATAAAAAACAAATATTCAGAGTAGTAAAGGACCATTTTTAAGTTTGGTGATAAAAAGATGATTCAGAATGAAGGTTTGATAAATTCTGCCTTTGTGTTTTTTTCTTAAAAGAGAAATATCTTCTATGATCTTCTTTTGGCTTGTCCTCTCTTTTGAATCCTATAGAGAGGTGTCTTACTTGAGTTTCCCAAATACTTAGGGATCTATTTTCTTGTGTCCCAGCCCCAGGCTGACTTTTCACTTAGAATGTTCTTTTGTCTTTGTTCTGTCCTCTGGTATTGGAAATAAGAACACAAGATATGAAATGTTATTTATAAAATGTCATTAATAGCCACAGTTGTGTTTGTCATTGGCAGAAACTTTTTTCCTTTTTTTTTCTTTAATTGTGGAAATACTATCAATTGGTATTGTACAATTGGTATTGTACCATACAAGCTATTTGACTATTATGTGATGTCTCACAGATCTTGCTGAAGTTAATTTAACCAATGATACTGAAACAATGAATGATGTAAACTGCAGATCTTCCCTAACATAAAAATATTGTTCAAGCTTCATGCTCTTGTATTTACCAAGAGTGCAAAATCACTCATTTTTTTCTGCTACAGATCTTTTTTAAGAGAATAAAGTAATGCTGGCATGTCAATGCCACTTGAAATTTATTGTAGACATGTCTTCAACTAGGATTTCATACTGTCATGCATGAGAGCTAAGGGACCAAGTGAAACTGTCTTGCAGCTCACTGTGTTAGTAATCCAACACATTGTCCTTTAAACAAATCTCATATGTACAGAATAGTTTGGTAGAATAATCAATGAAATCAAATACACAAAAACCAGACATCAAAGAACATCAGTTGTTTGTCTTTCGAAGTGTTACTTGGGACAGAATGAACACTGAAATATCATAGAATCAAATCTAAATCTAGTTAAAATCTGTCATGGTGAAGTTCAGGATATTAGGCAACTAACCTATAGGACAAACTCCTTGGTGTTAGAAGAGTGTAATGTTTGTACAAGGCTGAGCAGTACCAAGGACACAAATTGTTGTAAATGAACTGCTAGAGCTGTTCCTGTATGCAGCTTCCTCTAAATAGAGTGAGACAAAATTTTGTTGACAGCTATGTTTATTTGGTTTAATGATTAAAAAAATGGAATTCCAAAATCTAAAATGAGTGCTCATTAGACTGTGCCAGGCAGTGTTGTTGATGTGATTAAATGTAATGTGTTCATTACATCATGTCAACAGTTCTGAGCTTTTTCTGAAATGAACACTAGAGAAATGTGAAAAGGTAATCTCAAATGAAAGGTTTATATTTACTGACCCAAACCTCTTTAGTCTTCTAGTCAGGGAATCCACTTGATTGTAACTCAACATTTTTATCAGTGTCTTGATATCCTATATTGGAAATGTTTTCAGACTGGATTCCAAAAATAACCTGAAAAAATGATTGGAAACTAAGTGGTAGTATGAAAGAGGAGAATGTTTTCATTGCTTTTGTAGAGCAGCTCCTGCCCAGAGTTACCAGAATTTCCCATTCCTCTTTAATAAGAGTATTCATTACTGAGCTGAGCTATAGAGATGAAACCCAGTTGCTGGCAACTTTACTGAGCCAGTTGAACTCTAACATTCTTGTGATAGATGACCCTACAACAAAATTCCTGACAAAAAACCCCCTGTGTTTTATTGGTCTTCCAACTTGTTGGTTTGTAGGAGGAAGAAACCTATTAAAATCAAACCATTGCTAATGCAGCCTTGTTGATTCATCTGTATATATCATTATTTCTACAGTTGTTCTTTGGGAGGTGTGTTTGACTGCCATTCCAATAAATTGATACTCTACTGAATGATTACCTACTCAGGGACAAGATGAAAATAAAATTGCTAGGCTATTTTGCCAGAGGAAGAACATTTTTTATTTTCTTATGGAAATAACCAGCACAGAAAAACATCCCTAACAAATATTTTACACCTGGGGGAAGATAGGAGAGGGAGGGGCATTAAAACGTCACATTCCATTTTGGCATTCCAAGTAATCAACTCAGAATTTGGGCGTTTTAATTTTGTAGTTGGTTTTCATTGTCTCTCTCTTGAACTTTAGAGGGGGGCAGAGAGATTAAGAAAAGGATTTTGTATAATGACTAAAATTTTTCTTTCCACTACCAACCTTGACAAAAATTTCCTAACCTTCAGGTTGTTGAAAATAACAATTGGTTGTTCATCTAAATAAACTACATCAACACCACAGCACCCCATTTCTTTCCTGTGTTTTAGGTACATGGGCCATATATGTCCATCAGAGAAAGCCAATGGGTCAGGAACAGTGTAGTTACAACAACTTCTCCTTTTGCATTCATCACATGGAACTGACAAGTAGTAATGTATGTCAGATAGGTCTACCAGTGGTCATTGCCACCATATCTAAGATGTCCAACACTTGAAGAAGTCATCCTGATG